>OY735210.1:19532697-19600197 GCA_963457665.1 Thysanoteuthis rhombus | reverse complement strand
CTTCTTATGCAAGGTTCATTATAAAGATGATTCTTTTCTTCCATTTGTAGTGAAGAATGTACGATCTTAGTTTGCCCCTGTAAATGAAAATTTATTGGATCGCTGCAGTGCCAATCACTAACCCAACCAAAAAATTAACAAGGTGCTGAGGTATTCTTCCCTTTTCATTCGATTGTTCTCGTTATGCAATCACTTCTAGACACACCGACAGGCATAAAATCTTGCAAATTTGCATGAGTATTCCACTTGACATCATCTGAAAACGTTTTTAAAATTTTTTGAAATTCAAATTCTTTTCAATGTTTTTTTTCAGCTTGAAGAAAAAATCTTATGTCATTGCTACCAGACACACCATTTGGCCAAATTTGCTTGAGTACATGAAAAAAAATCTTTAAAGGAATTTTTAGAATTTTTTCCCCCAGAGGTCATATACAAAATTGTGGCCAGCAAAAAATAAGATGGTATGACAAACTAGACAAGTTTAGGAAGTACTGGTCTAGCAATGCTGACAATTGAGAGGTTTGGCAAATCTTGGGGAGGGTTTATGTCCAGCTACAGAAGTTAGAAAATTGATAATGACAAAATTCTTGAGTGAGCCCTACTGGACACATTATTTGACTTGGAACCTTGCAACTTTTCCTGAATAATTCAACAGAGATTTGGACGTGGGAAAATTTTAGAAAAACTTTTTCAATTGAATTGTTTTGGATTTTTTCAGACTTTTCAAGGATCTTGTGTCAATGATATCAGGTACATCATTTGGCATAGAACTTTGCAAAATTGCATGAGTACTTCATTAAGGATCTTCCAAAAACTTTTTCTTTTTAAATTTTTGTAAATTTTAGGATTTTTTTAAATAGATTTCAGTTTTTTTTTATTGCTCTTTTCATCTTGTGTTAGAGCTACTGGACACAACTTTTTGGCATAGAACCTTGAAAATGTACATGAGAACACCTTGTGAAAATAGATCTTTGGATTTTTGGAAAAAAATGCTTTTTTTGTAAAAAGGAGGCAAATTAGGGGTATGGGTAATGAAGTTGTAGAGATAGACGCACGACCCTTCCTATTTTCCAGCAGGCGAAATCAGCTGAAAAAGTCAACAATAATTCTTTATTATTTATTTTTCATTTGATGAAGTATTGTAAACCAATGCATCTCAGATTTGAGGTCAGAACACCTCTGGGAGTTACAAAGATTATTGGCATAGAAATATCTTAAAATCTTTTTCAAAGAATTATATTTTGTTTTTAGAAAAATCGTTTTTTTGCCCCCCAAAATTATGGGGGGGATCTTTTTGGATTCTTGTATTGATGCTACCAGACATACTACTAGGATTCACTTAACAACTGGAGAAGCATTTTTACTATCATAAACTGATTGTTCTCTTCTTGGTTATTAAAGTCACGACATTCCAGTCATTGTACTTATTGTATTTATTGTACCCTCTGCTTGTTATATTAGGCAAAGTTCTTGTAATTTTAAACTTAACCTTTTATTTAATTGAAGACAGGCTCCTGTGGATGAAGGATGTAAGTTCAAATATCACTGGAAGCTCATTCTTATTTTCTGATTTGCACTGCTTATCAACAATCATGGAATTAATATCTGGAAATTGTGATTAAAAAAACAACTGAAATAAGATGAAAGAAATTCTAGAAAAGAATCAATTATTGTTTAATTGGCACTATTTTGTAAGATTGATTTTTATAGCAAAAGGCCATTACTTTTTGCATGCTTACTGTTTGATATATCTGTTTCTTGAACCGTCGATCAAATTAAGGTTGCTCTTCAACATGCTGCCATTGTTATTATGCACTTGTCTCTATGTCAGTCCATTCGTTAACATGCTGCCTTTATTTATCACCTTAATTCTTAATCAGATATCCAACAGAGAGATCTGAAAATTGAGGAGAAAGCAGCTGATATGAATTGCCATAATGGAAAATCTTTCATCGCCCACATTTCAAAGAATAATGGAACAAAGTTGGCAGCCAACACATTGTGAGCTCTTTGCGGTTGCCCAGAATTCACCACCTTAGAACAGGGGGGGTGGCAACGTAAACAAAGGACTCAGTGTTATGTAACAGCAGTCGGGCATGACGATGATAATAGCAGCTCCTACTCATTTCCGAATAGAGAAGAAGTATGGATCTTAAGCTTGTCAGACATTGAGATTAGTTGAATAAATTAGACAAGATGCTGGGATAGACCTTAAAACAGACATGGTAATGGCAGGAACACCTACTGTGGCTTAGGCAAGGAAGAAAATGATAATAATAATATTTTAATGGTAATAAAGATGAAAACACAAAAAATAATGATGATATCAATAAACATAAGTAATAATTCTCAGAAAAGTTTAAGCATTTCACACATATTTATAAGTATAAATATCAAGTATCCCTGAAAGAGATTACTTGCTAAATAGTAAGCCAAAACACACCATTGTTTCAAAAATGCTTGAAGAGGAATCATAACTATAATTCCTACAATCATGTGCATATGGGAACTTTTTGGTTTAGGGGGATTTATTCTCCTGAAATTTTATACTGATAAAAGACAAGTAATAATCTCCAATAAAATGTCTGCTTAGTTGTCAACAATACACAATTTGTACAACTTGCAACTTGAAAGAAATATTGTTTTCTGTCTTTTTTTGCAACAAAACTATCAATTGCCCAGATTTTCTTCTCTGTTCTACCTAAATTTGGGAGGCAGTTGCCCCACCAGGCCTTATGGCTTCTATACCTATGCCTTTGATGAAGCAGGAAGGAATTTAAAAGTGCAAATCCATCAGATTAATTAAATGATACCTGTCGGGGTGTCAGCTCTGGGCAGTTTTGATTCCACTATTTGACTTTGTTCTTGTATAACTGTTTTCAAATCCTGATCTATTAGAAACCGTTAACCAAAACTGTCACCCTAACAGTTTTTGAGCTGGTCTGGTAGACTGGCTATATATGTATACATGTATTATGCATACATACCACACTAATGGAGCTAGAGCGCTGAAATTTTCAATATACACTCTTTATTATTTCAGGAAAAAAACTTTGTTGATACCCCCTATAGGTTTTATGAAGAGGGAGGATTCAATTTACAATGTAAGATTATTCCAAAGTGGTTCTTTGGTATATGTCTTGCAGCTTTCACACTTTCTGGAAATTGGAGTTTTTTAGTGATTGATCAACCTTCTTTCCAACTTTCTAATTGTTCACACCAAAATGGGATGCTGCCAAAAGACATTGATCACATGACGGTTCTACTGAGTGATTACCTAGACCTGTCTTTTATTAGATGAATAGTAGTACCTCAATTGTTATTGTCGTACATAGGACTGATGGTCATCACTACTAAAATTGAGATGGAAGAAATACTAGTAAAAAATTTTTCAAAATATTATAGAAAGTTCCAAGATCTTTGTTTTAGATTTCCTTTCTCTAAATAAGATCAAGATTCCCTGGATGACATCATGATCCATTCAATTGGTTTTAGTTCAAATTGATAATTCAACATAACAATCAGGTCCTTATTTTACATGTTCTATGCCGATCATGACTGAATCCTTAGAATATGTCTAATATCCCTGAAAAATGTTAATTTCTGTTTACAATTTGTTATGCCAACAAAAATTAAAATGCACAATCTGATGTTACTCCGAGAACAGGTAGGAGGGAAGCTTCAGCATTACACTCACTGTACTGATTTTACAAGGCATTGCCAGTGTGTTTGTTCCTCACTATGTCCTCTATGAATGCGGTCTTGTGCCAAAGTTGACTTTGTCAAACAAGTATTGTGATGCAGGCCAAAGAAGAGAATGAACATCTGCTGGAGTGTGATGGATATTAAGTTAATCTTGTCAACCATTGCCATTGAGTTCAATTTTTACAGGGTACCCCATTAGGGGACTCTTTGATTTTTTGCCAATGATTGTAGGTGCTAAGGCTGTAATAAAGCCCCATAAGAATTTTTGAGTTGACTAATAAAAACTATTGAATAAGCTTGAGGGATTTTCAATGAATTAAAATATCTTGGGTAGACATTCCAGATCAGTGGCAAGAAAGTTCTTGGCATTTTTTTCATAATGGCAGAATTTTGCTGTGGTGCCCTTGTCATCAAATATGGGCATATTATGTTCATCATTGAAATGCTGATTAAGCTTATAGGAGAATCATATGCCTCAGAGCATGTCACCTCAAGCTATTCACAATCAAATGTCATAAACCCTTGTTTCAAAATGAAAGACATGTGTAGACTGATAGCTATAACAATTGGGAGGCAACGGTGATCCACTCTGAATTTTGATCACTTCTTCCATAGCATATTGCTCACCCATTCACTGAATAATATCGAAATCCATTGGGAACCCTCTGAGATGCTGTGTGGACAGAAAGAGAGCCTTTCTTGCTATTGTGTGATGTGGACAGTTTGCTAGGATGTAGGGAGGTAATTGTGCATGTATCCACTTAAGAAATTCAAGACTTTATTTATAAATCCCAAGCATTGTGATTGCAGTCTGGACAATGAATAATTCAAATACAATCTAAATTTCACCTCATAGAGTAGAATTAGAAAATTCCGAATAGTTATGGATCTATAATGAAAGTAATGATAATTCTGAATGTTCTTTTTGGTTTCAACAATGGGTCCCTTAACTTGCACACTGTGGACTAAAACTCAGGAGGGCAAGTCTTTCACAGAAAAAGATGGCACAAGTGTTGACTTGAGATGATAAAGTAATATCCGAATTGTTGTGTATTCACATTTGTAGAACATCATGACCTGCAGTGCCCTGGTTTTCTATATACATATATATATATATATATATATATATATATATATATATAGAGAGAGAGAGAGAGAGAGAGAGAGAGAGAGAGACGGAGAAAGAGAAATAGGAAATGAACGAAGGTTAAGAAATTTGAAATGAATACAAATCAAAAGAAACCAATATTTGAACACATTTGGAAATAAGTATGTGAAGAAACAGTGGATACTATTTTGATTAAGTTTCTATGCCACACATCTGTTTGATTACAGGAAACGGATGTACTTATATAATCCAATCGATGACAATGATTTTTGTAAGGTGAGGTTCAAGAAGAAAGATGGGATACTATTGTCATACTGATGGTCAGATGAAGCTTGCGGTCTTTTTTATCTTTTTTTTTTGCTTTCATTTGTTTGTGCATATGTGTCCCGGCATGTTTTCTTTTCTTTTTTTTTTAGATTTTGTTTCTCCGTCTTTTAGCTTCTCCGATTTTCTCTTCTGGATGACCAGTTGAACATATAGAAATATCCAAGTATAGTTTGTATTTTGCAATGTGGTTTTCCTGTGTTCCCGGCTGAATTATTAGTGGATGTTATTCATTACACAGATTTATTTTGCTTTTCTTCATAAGTATGTCAGCTTTTTTCCTTTGCTTCATGCTTTCCTTTTACCTCTTCATCAGTCCGTTCAATGGAGTGGGGCAAAATAGTTGCTTCGTTTCACTTTCACTTTCACTTTCACCTACAATGTGTGCCTCACATCCTCCTCTTCTTCCTTCTCCATCTTAATCCCATCTCTGTCCATCTCTGTCCGTCACTTCATCTATATGTGTGCTCCCCTACCATATATTCTTTAAGAAAGACAAAGAAAAGACTAAGAAAGCTTACGAACATTTTCTCCATGAAGGAAAACAGGGAAGGAGTGTCTGGTTTCTTCCAGCAAAAGGACTAACAACCAATGGCAAGTCATCTATTGTTCTAAATCGGCTATCTTTCTGTCTACAAGTAGATACAGAAATAATATCAATTTATCTGGGCACAATATGTTGGGAAGTAGGGACAAGGAGAGGGTTGGAAAAAAAACGTGATGAAGAGAATTTTGTCCCGAGTACTGATTGCTATAAAGAGAAGCAAAGTATACAACTCTGTAAAGGTAAATATAATATGAAAGATAAAATACTGAGTTGAGGCAAAATAATGATGTTTCCAATAAAAGTGACAAACAAAATCAATGATAATATTTCCAAAAACCTGAAACAAATATAGTCAATTAATCTTAGTTTTAATTGGTAATGAGAAATTAGGATACAAGTACAAAAATTAACATCAGCAAAAATGGTAAACTCACAACAGAAGGTTCTCCAACCATCACGAAGCATTGAAGCCTTTTTACTTTTTGTTGGGTGGTTTCTATCACACCAAAACTAAGGCAAACAGAAAGAGAGGAAGGGGGTAATCTGCCTGTATTAAAATCTCCAACACAGTTACTGCATCAACTGCTAGTGATGTTTCAGTAGCAGTACAGAAAACAATTCAAATAAATATTGGCATCTCTGATTTCCGTGAATAATACTCATGTTTTTCTCATTTCAAAAATAGAAATCTATTTTTTTTTTTACCAATTCTTTGCCTTATTGTTTTGAAGTTATTAAAAGATGAAGATATCAAGAGTTTTTCACTGTGATGGTGAATTGTTATTTTTTTTTATTTTTTTCTCACCTCAAAGGTAAAGGAGAGGAGAAAGATTGATTGATTGAAAACCAAACTGTTATATGAAATTCTATTTGCATGCTACTGGTTTGTGCATAAAATGTTATACAATGAAACATGAAAAAAGATTTCTATCACTTTCCCAGTGTAGATAAGTGCTTGGATATCTCTCAACCACAGGGCTTCTGAGAAGAATTTTATAAGGTTGCGCACAGCTATTTTTGCTCTCCTGCCTTGCTCACAAATATTGTCCTTTAACCATTCTGTTTTGATCTGGTGCAATAGCTCTACCCCAGAAACTTTTGGTTCCCCTCTTGACTTTCAATAAGAAGTCATTCTACGCACCAAACTTTTTACTTATTGAAATCATCAGAAAGTTGCAAATTGTAAATCATTGCTAAAAAGTAACCAAAAATCAAGGAAAATCTCTATCAGACTCAAATGCAATGATAGAACAAATAGAGAACAACCAGTATATTTAAGAATGTTATTAAAATGTCTAAATTAGATGCTGCCTTAAGGAAAGGATACTTTTGAATTTACATCGGTCAATTGAAAAAAAATGAAAGTAAAAGAGAGCTCACGATAAACAGAAACTTCAGTTAACAAATCTTTTGAAGTGTCCAAACAGTCTGACTGTAGGACTGGATTTAACTCATTTGTTTTCTATTATCTCTTTTATAGAACAAATAATAATAGATAGATCAAGTTGATTTATTTTCAACAAACCAATTTTGAAGCCCTGGTCATTATTGTATCAAGTTCTCTATTCATTCATACTGTTTTATTTTATTTTATTAAACTATGGGTGGAAAGACTGGACTAGACAGGCTAGATGGACAGACAATGTCTGTAGCATGACATCCTTAATCCTATTTGAAGTTCAGAGTCGGGTAGAAATTAATTGATTCAATGTTGCATTTTCCCTACACTTTACCAAGGCCATGTGCAGTGTGCTTAAGTTACAGTCTACACGGAATCTCTATGTCTAGTCAAAAAGTCTGCTGAAATTATCAAGGGAAAGTTTTTGAAAAAATAAAAGATGCGATGAGAAACAGAACCCTATTTCTCTCAGCATGATATTGAAATAAAATTTCAAAAAGGGGATTGGTTTCTAGTGTTTTCGAATAGACAAATATAAAAATAAAATAGATTACAGGGATATGTATGCTTGGATAGATCTAGGTCTACGTCTATTTGGGTATTTTAGAAACTGATAAAGAAAAAAGATCTTTTGAAATCCAACCACACTGAAAAAATCTATATCTAACTAGAGAAATACTAGCAGAAGTACTTATCTACTCTTGGTTAAGGACTAAAGCTTTCAAACTTGTAAAAAAAGTTTTCTTTTCGCTTTTAAAACCTTAAAGGGGAAAAAAGTTTTCTTTCATTCTTCATATTCATGTTTCATATAACAATTATAAATAAACATAAAATAAGAGGATATGTATACATATTTAGGAAGTCTATATTGAGTTAAAACCTAGTAAGTAGATGTTTTCTTCCAAGTGTGTGACTCAGACTTGGGTTCCTGTTGGCATAGGCTGTTATTGTTGGGTTTCTCCTCTAAGGGGGCAGCAGACCTCTACATCTGCTTCTGCATGTAGGATCTGTTCTTGAAGTTGCAGACAGCTGTATTGTCCTGATTCTCCTCCAAAAGAGCCAGTCACACATCAACCAACTATGCCCTGTAGTTTAGCCATGGGTCAATCATACTGTCGGAATATTCCCGCAAAGGGGCAGCAGACCCCTATAGCTAGCTCAGGCATCTCCCAGGAGAAGGACACTCCTGTCAGTCCTACAACTTAGCGGCTTTTCTCCTATTTATGCCACCTTGGTGGACTATAGGATACAAACCCTTGATTCAAACGGTGGGCTTAGCCCTACACAAGTTGCACCTCATCATAAAACTTCATCATGTGAATTGGAGGTTTAGCATTATAGTTTAAATCAAAATTTTTCTGAAAACTTTTGATTTTAAAACCTTCCTGTGGGTTCATTGAGTATACATACCAAGTTTGGATGGGATGTACCAATGTTGAAGTGATTTCTATTGAGTGTAAGACACAGATATACAAAATGAGATATTTTTATCAGCAAAACTATTACCTTCAAGTGAGAGAGTCCATTGTTATAGATAGAGAAACAGAAAAAGTCACACTGTTCATTGTATAAGTAGAATATTGTTCTTATGTTCCTCATGTTTATATATACAAGTGTAAAAAGAAGTTGAAAGCAAATATAGATCAGTAATTCTTAAAAAGAAAGTTTTGTTGGATGTAAGATCATTCTACACTTGATTTTATTTGCACATGTGTATGCAATATTTTATAATTATATATTCATTTTTATATATACAGAGATGCACTTATTATACCTTTTAACATAATAATATGTGCACACACACACACACACACACACACACACACACACACACACAAACATACACATACATGCATATCTATCTTGGTACTTGATCTTTACTTTTTATTATTTTTTCTGAATTCATCCCCCACAGTAGTGGAAATTTGGTTGGGGGGTACTAGCAGAGACTTTACCATATACCTACTTCTGACAACCCAGCCTTACCATAAACCTAGTTCCCAAAACCTATTTTTATGAATCCCCACCTCAACCCAACACTCAAAACCAACTGTACTCCAACCAACTCTTTTTTTCCAATTTCCACCTTCCACCTCTAGGCCCCACCTTGATTTTTCCTTTGTTTTACCCGCTTTGTCTACCCATCCACTGGATTTCAATTTCCTGGGGTACTAATTTCACTAATAGCAGTTTTTAAAGAAAATTCATTATTATTGTAATGACTTATTTTTTTATATGTGAAATCCATCCTATAATGATTAATAAACTACATGAATGGGCATAGGTTTTCCTTCCCCTGCTGTGAGCCTTACTTGCCCAGGTCCTGGGTGTTAGGCTGGTTGATCTTTACTTAATTAAGCTTGTCAATCTGTATAATTGGTTGTTGAATAGTGGTGGTGATGGTTTTAATCAGTGATGGTAATGGGATTTGGGTACTAGATATATGGTAATCTAGGGTATTGGGAAATATGTATTGTAGTAGTGGACAGTGAACGAATAAAAAACCTAGAAATTGAGTGGGTATACGCCGTACCATCACGTACCCCACCTTCTAATTTCCATCACTGGTTGTTATGATTATGGAGGCGGTTATAAAAATTCCATGCCAATATTTCTAAAGTCAGAGACAAAAAGTAGCCGATAAAAAAAAAATGGGAAGAAAACCAGTCATGGATATGAGTGTGACATTTGGTTCTACAATGCTCACATAGGGTACCTATTCAAAATAACGTTGATGGTGCAGTTGGAGATTCCTCCCGCATTGTTCGGTGGAAGATAGTATTTTTGAGATAGCAATCATGACTTCATGATTTATTCAAATAATAATCTGAATACTAGTGTTTATAAATCAAGTCATGATGATACCTCATCTCAGAACTATCGATAATTATGATATATATCTTAGGATAGTGCTCGTGGAAAATGATGCGATTATTTATGAACAGATTGCCTACGATCAGAGTATCTGTGCGCTCTGCCAAGAATCAAAGTGTCACACCCCAGCACTTCTGCCTAGGATCAGAGTGGAGTATCTGTGCCCTCAGGGATAAGTGTTACACACAAAAAAAGGATGTATATATATATTTATAGATATTTTGATAGCTAGATAGACAGACATTGCATTTCATAAATGTTGATAATTATTGTATATATATGTCTCTATATATATCTATATATATATGTATATATATGTATATATAGATATATTTGGTTGAATGTTCCCAGAGCCAACTTGTGCACAATAGAAATATCTTTCAAGTTCATTAAGTATGCTTGCGTATGCTTTGTGAATTGTTTGTGGAAATTTTATTTCAGTGAAAATCATGGCTGGCAGAATATCAAATGTACATTCCATAATGTTATCTCTTCATATCTATTCTGCAAAAAAGGTGCAACAGAAGCAAGTCAAAAGATTACTGAGGCTTGTGGTAATGGGGTAGTGGGTGAAAGCACATGTAAGGAATGGTTTGCAAAGTTTACAAAGAAAATTTTATGTTCAAAGACAACAAACTCTTGTCTGTCATATTCACAAGAAATTGCACCGTCTGATTACCTTTTATTCTCTTTTTAACAAAACTCTTTAAAAAAAAAATTTCTAGAATGCTGTTAATGATATCTAGAGCAGTTTGTTAGGAAGATAAGTTCTGAGAGAATGAAATTATGTAGTTGCTGGTAAGATGATAGAAGATAGTGGGAAGTAAAGATAAATTTGTAGTTCAACCAATGTTGAAAATAAAAAACGTATCTTACTTTAACTTAATAAATTGTTTAACTTAATAAATTATGAGGTGGACAAAGATTTATACGTGACTGGAAGTTCCATTAATTTTAAGGGATACACAATCTTATGTATTACATTGGCTCAAAGGTTTTACAGTTTGATTGAGTTTGCTGCTTTATATAATTATGGAAGCACAAATGATGATTCTTTTTTGCATTCAAATTATATTGATTTTCCATAAGAGAAAACATTGGTGTGGTGTCTTTAATCAGGGTTTTTATAGTCTGATGTACAGTATACTAGAATTTAGTTCAAGAAACTTGAGCTAAACATAATTTCTTCTCTCAAAGTGCATCAATTTTCTTTTGAGAAAAGCAGCTGCCCCCTTCCATCTGACACAGCCACCAAAAAAAGAGAGGCATTTTATTTTCATTTCATTACTTTTCTTATTGTCATCAGTAAACCCAACTGCCTCAGGGGTCAGCCTCATTTTACAAATTTACAGTGTTGGCCTTGTTGAACAAGATTTCATATCAGCCAATCACAAGAATAGATTCCTTTATTGATGTTTAATGACTATCATTACACTTTCCAGACAAAAAGACTAGAGAATTCTTTCTTTTTTTTTACCTAATTTTTTTTAGCAAAAAAAATTGTCGGAATATAAAGACTTTCAAGTGGACCCTGCTTGCAAGACCTAAATGGTTTCAAACAAAGAATTTGGGACACTCAAATAAGAATGCGTCCAAATAAAGAATAGTTAAAGACATTCCACAATTTCATCAAGTTTAAAGATATCCCCTGTAGGCTAAGGATGCTTAATCCAAACTAATCTTAGTCAACTGGGGCAAGCTTAGCCCTAGCAATTAACTCAAATAGTTCAAAGTAGTGAACCAAAGATTTATTGAAGATAAGACTTTCGATTGGCTGAATAGGTGAGTGAGTGGGTATTTGATTGGTTGTACTGAATAGGGAAATATCAACCAATCGTTTCATTTCTTTTCTTCTCTAGTTTTCTTCTTTTTATGTCCTTCCTCCATACATTTCTTTTCTCTTCACGCCCCCTATCTATTTCAGATTTCAAGGAAATTACAAAAGCTGAACTAACTATGACTACTATCACCTCTACTTTTAAATTGCTGGTGTTATGAATCATCTTTGAATAGCTCAGTCAACAATGAGCTAAAATTAATGACCAATTCAAATGAGATGACCACAAGCATTGCTCCAAGGTGACAGAATGTAATAGGTATTGTGAGCAGGGTCTTCTGTGGAATAAATAGTAAAGAGAAAGATAAATAAATAAAAATTGGTGGTGGGACTGTGCGGTGACAGTAGTAAAGGGAGTCTGGAATGATGAGGTTGAAGAAAACTGATAGAATAGAACATGATGGACATTCAAGCCAGAAATGATAACTCAAATGCCCTGGGAGGAACAAATTTTATTCCAAAAGAATTAGCAGTCACCCTGCCACTTTTATATTGAAAAGATCTTGGAATCAAAATCCATCTGAGAAAAAGAAATTGAGTAAAAATACCAGGAGCTGAGTTGACAAGATAAGAGTCATAGGAATTTTCTCATTGACCCATTTTAGTGGACAGTGGTTGAGTTTGGCAGGGCTATTAAAGATGGAATAATAGAAAATTCTTTATCATGGCCAGCTGATATCAATTACAAGAAAACTCCCATTCTTCAACCCTTGGGAACAAAACATTAAGCTCTCAAATAAAATAAAGGAAGTTGATATCAATTTGAAAAGGAAAGAAGATAGATGTGTTGTGTTGCTATTTCGTCTTCTTTTTGTTTTTGTAGTTGTACCATTATTTCATTTATTTTGTTGTTGTCTTGTTTTTCATTCCTCATTTAGACCCAGTAGATTCGGTGCCAATGGTAACTATGTTAGTAATATTATAAAGTCTTATCTCTGAACCCACTAATTCATTTGTGCAACTACTGCTGAAAAACAGTAACTATCTCCAACAAAGCCTTCATCAGATGACAACTATGGTATCAGGCACAAGCCTGATTATAACTAACCAAGGGTGTCCCAGTTATACCTCATGATATCACTTGGTTCTGTTGGTCTTGTATTACAGTATAGGAGTGCCAAATCTGTGCAGATACAGTCTCCACCTAATCTTGAAGCCTCTTGGTATATTTCTTTTTTGTTGGTGTTGACAAATCAGATTTAGTCAAGTATGCTGAGATTGAGTTGCCAATAAAACCTTGGCATTGGACTTTGAAAGGAAATATATTGGTCATCCAGCCATGTCTTATACATTCCTCTGACAGAACTTTGTACTTTTCCAACTTATGTTGATGTGCCCAGTCTATATTTTCCTCAAAAGGAATCATTAATTCAATGATGTGAACTTTTTTGACTCAGTTGAGCAGATCACAAGATCAGGACGTTGTGTAGTTAAAGTGATCTCAGCTGTAAAGGTGAGACAACGTTCCAAATCTACTGTGACACTACAGTCCATACAACTTTTAGAGGACGATGATTTGTACTTTTTTTCTAAAGAGGCTCCCAGAATATTTCCTTCATTTACAAAACTAATTTTTACTTGAGTCGTAGATGAAATTTCATTGGTAGCCTAGCAACATTTTTTAGTAGCCTCAGCAAAAATCTCCAGAATCGGATGGTGTCTCTGCATGCAGCATCTCAACAACCTTTACACTCAGTATATAAATATATTCTCTAAATCACTATTATCCAACTGTTATTCAGGAGACAAAAATACAATCCCCCAAACTGGGTGTGCATATTATAGATACATGTATAAAAAAATGCTTCTATGTATATATTTATCAAAAATAGTCATATCTATTATCGCCAAATGTACGCTATGTATATTTATACATAGTTTGTTGTATTTGTATACATAATATGTATCAATCACCAATCTTGGTCAATGATTTTCACTCTTTGTTGTCACTAAGGTTAAAAAAAAAATTATGAGTATATATATATATATATATATATATATATAGTATCATAGTGATTATCAAAAATGATTGGATTATTTCTGTGATTTGTGGATAGATTAAACAAATATATAGATTTGTATGAGTGTATCATTATTTATTTTAATAATTCTGGGTTACACTGATGGTTACTGCAAAATTGTGATGGTAACTATAATCATGATAATTATACCAGCTCTATTGAGCACTGTATCTTTAGTGGTGAATAAAGAATGACAATTTTGTGGTGAATAAAGAATGACAATTTGAGAATTACATTTGTGCAAGGATAGAATCATTTATGGTAATAAGCAAAACAATGATGATGTTTGGAAAATAAAGAAATAAGCCCCAAGTGGGTTTTGAACCTACATCCTTCCCATTGAGAATGTCTCCCTCTGCTTCTTGTGAGAATCTAGGTAGCTCAAGCAATTACAGCATACCTAGGCTATATAGGCACTCATGGAAAAGAGCGTGTGTTCAAATCCCACCAGAAACATTTTTTCATTTTCCGATTATCTCTGTTATTTTGATCATTATTGTAAATCTGAGGCCTGTGTAAATCCAAGCAATTAAGATAACACTCATGTTCCCCATGCACTAAGTTGTTATGATTATGGTACTGAGCTGTTAACTACTTAGGTGAGGGTTTGAATCTCACCAGTTCTTAACATTAACTTCATAAATTAGTTTTGTGACTCTCAGCTGAACAGACAAATAAATAGACAAACAAATAAATTTGGTGACACTGGTCATTATAAGTAGAAGATATATGCAATCAAGATTTCTGCTTTGATATCTGTAAACAGAGCAAATCTGCAAAGTTTTTTCCTTTTACTTTTCTGAGGAAACCTATTCCCTACTGGACCAAAATACTTCATTCTCCATTGTCTCATTGTCCTTAACATTGAGCTGCTCAGAAAATAAGAGACCTGTCAGAAATATTCTGAGTATAGTTAATGAATTCTTTTCTTTCCATTTTTCTCCCCCAGCTAAAAGTGCAATGACTGTATTTATCCAACTTTTTTGCTACACACAGATGTGAATGTTGAATTTTGCTATGCTTATAGAGAAAATCATAAAAAAAGCAAAAATACTAATCCTAATATTAGGCATTGAAAACAGTCCATTTCTACACCATCGCATTTTTAGCATTAACAATTTTCTAGCTTTGTGTGCCACCCACCTTTCAGGCAAAGCAGAATTCTTTTTTTCAAATATCTTGATGAAGAAATTTTGTAAAATAAAATCCCAAGTAATTCCAAGCAATCATAAATGTGTTTTTCTTCTAATGTAAGTAAGATATCTTTGATCTTATTCTATGTAATTCTTTTATTTATTAGTTCTGTAGTAAATTTTATTGATTATTTGTTCATTTTACTATTTTTTCAACTCTAGAACTACGAAGCTAGAATAGAAATGTAAGTGAAAAATGCCAGATCACTTCCTTATTTTTGATGTTTTTAATTTGTTTTCTTTTTGTGTGTTTATTTATAAAAATAACTTTTCCCATTTGTACCCCAACCCAACTCAAAATCCTGGATCCCCTTCACCGCCTGATGTATTAGAATTGGCTCTAATTGTTGTCTTGAATCAAAATACAAAAATACAAAAATGTCTGTTCTGGTTGAAATATTAAAGTAATGTATGACAGGAATCAATTTAGTCCTTACAATAACTATCTCCATAATTGAACTCAGAAATTATATATTTCAGTAATCCATTTCAGCTTGAAATGATAAAAAATTATTAATATATAATTTCGATATGGATGAGAGATTTAGTAGGAATTATCACAGGATGATTAATTCTCAGTCTGGGTGTGTTGGTCGGCTCATGAGTTCAAATTCCATAGGGAATTAATTTATTTGTAAAACAAACAAGGATAATAATGAAAATTGATTTATGACAAAAACGAGAGAAAAAAAATCAACTGGAAGGGAGGCAACTCCAAAACCTAACAACTTTGAGTAAAGGTTTTGTATGTTTTCCTTGTAATTTTTTAAGTATTTTTTTTAAAAAATAGTGATCGCTTTTTCATACAATATTACAGGGCATATTCTCATAAATCAGATATTTAAGCCCAGAGAGACAGTACTAAATAAATTAAGGATACAAGGAAAAAAATTATAAATAGTAATTAGTAAAGAAGTATTAATTAGTAACATTAAAAAAAAAAGTATTTTTTCAGAAAGATGGGATTATTTAAAAATATTTTGCTGATTTTGCCCTTTTTTTCTCATAGAATTGAATTCTAAAATTTGCCTTCAGAATTTTAAAAAAGTTTTCACCAAAAATAACCTTTTTTTTTGTTTGGAAGAGGTTAATTAAATTATATAAAGAAGACCACAAACACTCACAATCCTGTGCTACACAAAATATTGTTAAACTAATTTAAAAATTTAGATTGATTGATATAATGAATTTAATAAAAATGAATAGATCTCTGTCTGAGGTTCCATAATAATGAAATCAAGGTATGGAAACTTTAACAGCCAAAATTTAATTAAGTCTTTTGTAACTAATCATAATTTTTTTCTGCCTCTACCCTGCCCTCCAAACATGTCAGCTGATAACGTGATTAAATCTTTTTTTATGTTTTATATTTTGTTTTCAGTATGAAAGGAAGAAAGAAAGTGATTGGGGCAATGTAGTATTGAAGGTCAAAGATCTTGATTCACTAAAATGTAAATTTTATGAGGAGAGGAAAAGGGGATGCTTATTCACTGTGTTGAGTGTCATTGGCAAGAAATACCTTTTGCAGGGAGAAATAACCTACGTACACATGTGAAGACAAACCTACATACAGTGATGGAACAGTTTTGGGGAATTATGTATACAGTAATATCTCTATCAGTAGACATTGGAAATACAAAAAACCTGGAAATTGAGAAGTAGGTATACGCTGTATCCCTGTGTACCTTCTCATTTTCGCCCCTGCTTATGCACACATTCATGTGGGATAAATTTGAAACTGATGAGGTTATTGATACAGATTTCATCAAAGAATTTCACTAATTTTATCCAAGTACTAACATTTCCTTGTTCTTTATAATCTATATTTCTTTGGAATGCATAATGATTCCTACAATCCTCTGAAACACATTTGTTCTATGATAACCAGTGAACTTTTTACTCATGGATTCACTAATGATCCTACTGGGATGGAAAACTGCATTTATGCCATTCAATGACAGTAAGAAAGAATCAAGGCTAAACTTTAAAGATCTTTAGAAAATATTAATTGCCATCAGTGAATAATCAAAATAACTTTTCTACTCCATAAATTGTAAGAATTAAAGGTTAGAGTCACACTGAACAAATGGTCAAAGAGAAAAGAAGGAATATTTCCCAGAGGGAATCACGATTTTTTGAAAGTTCTTTAAATCAACTGATTATGATTTTATCTAGCTGATGTCAATTTGAGAGAAAAATACTCATATAGAATGATCAGATTATTTATGTATAGAGTGGAACTTCTGGCTTGGATCAAAGTACCTGAGCTCTGCTTTGAATAAAACAGTTACTCACTGGCCCTCTAGAGTCTTGGATCATAGTGTACTATCTGTGTCCTCTCATAAATGTTACAGACAGAGAAACAAAGAAGCAAAAGTGATACAGTCCATTATATAGATAGATTATTACTAAAGTGCAAAGATGCTCCACAGGATTTCCATGGGTTCAACTAGTCAATAATAATACTCTAGGAGCTCAGGAGAAGACTTTCAATGTTGAGACCAAAATATTGCAGTGTCTTTATCATTAATTTTCTTCTTTCATCTTCTCGAGTGTCGTGATAAAATAAAGCAGCAAAAAAGATTAAAAGAAAAACCAGTCAAAAATTGATAACAAGTCTGGTTAGTCAAAAAATTTTATACCACTGAAAGACTGGTGGCTGTTTAGCTTAATGGTGAGAGCAATGCTACATTGAAGTGGCTACCATATCGGTCACAGGTTTGATTCCCACAGCAGCCCCATTTTCTTTACTTCTTCATACTATCTACGTTGTCTAGTTCAAATGATACGTTCACCATGTAATAACGGGTGATCATTTCAAATTAGAGTTCCTATGTAATATAATGCAATTTATAATCATATATATATATATATATATATATATATATATATATATATATATATATATGTATATATACATCAAGAGTCTTGTTCCAAAATGTGATAGGCTCTATTCAAAAAAATGAATGTATGTATTTAATTTGAAAATCAAATACTGGATTTGAATGTTCTTACCTTATTACAACCTTTTTATATAAATGCAGTTCACAAGGTTTTAATGAGATGAAAAGTTCAACTCAAGATTTGGATTTTTAATTTAATTAAACACATTTATTTTTTTAAACGGCACTTATCATATTTTAGAACTACTCTCTTCACATACTAATAAAAGTATCATTTTTTTTAAATGTTCGTTGGGTACTAATCTAATGTGGCCATTCAAATACATATATATATGAGGGAGAAAGAGAGAGAGGAAGAGATAGAGAGGTAGGGGATAGGAAATGGCAAGTATTTTGTCAGCTCTGGCATCTAAAAAGTTTGTGCTATACCACTGACTACAGCAAACCTGTGCCATATTTTAAGTAAATAACAAAACTCAGTCTGCAATCAGCCATTTCATATATGAATACAAATGTAGATTCATAGGCTGACAAAAATACATATATGTAGGTGCATTTTTCATGTAAAGTGATTTTATATAGAATCATCATAAAAATACAGTTAGAAATAGCTTTGTAATGAAGGCTTGTTGTACTAGGGAATAAGTAATCATTTTGCCTTTTCCGTCTTGTCCAGACATGTCTATATCCAGGAAAATCAGATATTTCTTTAGGCTTTTTTATTTATTTTTTTCAATGATAGACAAATTGAAGGAAAAAACTGTGGAACCAAATTATTCAAATCAAACTGAATCATTAAATTCATATCAATAAATCAATGGTGGCATAAAGGTGCCAAAAGTTACAGACAGAAAAGTGTGTTGCAAACCAAGTTTTTGTCCCTCAGTTTATTTGCATCTTATAACATTTAATGCATTGTTACATGCAAAAGATTGATTGAAAGAAAAATAGTATGAAAAAAATGATAAAATGAAGAGAAAGACGTCAAAAAAAGGGGGGAGTAATGCAAGAAGCAAAGAGACTAAAAAACAATCCACATATTTATAAAATACAGGGTGTTACCATACATAATTTTTTTTTGTATGTGCATATAACCTTTCAATGAACGTACATATACTACACTCTAATCTCAAATAGAAGTCCTGGGAAGCAACACTTTGATCCTGGACAGAGTGCAAAGATCCATACGTAAATAATCTTGTCATTTTTGACTGGTAAGAAATTAAAGCAGAAAAGAAGAGAAGAACAGAATCAGCAAAGAAGTTAGAGACAGAAAAAAAAAAGATGGCTGGATTATATACTTTAGAAAAAAGATGGGAAAGAAGGAAGCTACCAATCTCAGCATATTCTGGCACAAGGCCATAGGTGTCGAGCATCCAGCGAGGATCAAACTCACAACAGTATATGCAGTCATTTAGTTTTAAGAGACAGAGGAGAGAGAGTGTGAAAAGTAAAAAAGATGGAGGCGAAAAGAAATGAATGTGAAGAATGGGAAGAAAGCAAGTTAGAGAGATGGACATTAAGAACGATTAAGAGAAAACAAGGTAGGTAGCAAAGAGGGAAAGATATAGAGGGAAAGAAAAAAGATAATGACAAATAAAGAAAAGACAGAAAAGAGAGAGTTGAGGAATGAGAGTGAGAGAAAAGAAGAGGTAAATCGAATGAAGAAAATTGAATACAAAATGAAGAGGAGAAAGAAGATAAGGAGAGAGAAAAAGGAAATGTACAGAAAAAGGAAGCAAAAAGAAATATTAAAAGAAAAAGTGATAACTAGCATTCCAAGGGAAATTATCGATCACCATCACCCATATATGCTGCTTTTTACCTTATAAATTAAGCGATGGTGGTGGCGAAATTAAGTTACCTTGATGTAAATGCTATGAGTATGGTTTGAATCAAAAATTTATGATTTTAAAAAAGCAAAAAAACTGGTCTGGTTAGTCACTCCATTGGGGGATCAATTAAAATATGGAAAAAGTTTTGATCAATGAATAAATTACTTTTCTTGATTTTTGTGGGCTGTGATCATAAAAAGTACAAATTTTCGATGCTGCTCGACACAAACTAAAGGACTAATTTGGCATAAACTTTCATGCCTCCTCTAAAAACCTATTTTGGGGTTAATTTTCAAAAATAAAAAAAGCATTTTCTCTACTCACTGAAGGGAACGGTTTTGCAAAATTTCAAATTCTGACTAAGAACAGTTAAAGCAAAGTCCGGATATCCACATAAATAGATAGATACATATATATGTCAGAACACATGAATAACCTAAAACCAGCAACTGGGATTAAACCAGTCTGCTTCTGGTAGTGGGGATTAAAAAAGAGAGAGGGAAGAATATAAGAGGAAAGATGTCCTCAATAAAGGAAGGAAAGGAAAAGAGCATGAGAGAAAAGGAAGAAGAATGAAAAAAACAAGATATATGTTTAATGGACTCTAACAAAACTAGATTGAGGTGTCTCATGCATTTGGTAGCCTTCAAAAAATATTGAATCGAATCCTGTTTGTCCCACAGGGGAATGTTGTTCTCATTACTTTTACCTGTCACATCCGCTGTTCTTTACTGAGGATTTCAGAACTCATAACCATGGATTCTTCCATTTGATACCAATCTGCCTCTCCACAGTGCTGGTGCATAATTCTCCGCTACTTGACCAGCAACAACCACCGTGGTCCGGTGGTAGAGTGCTTACCTCAAGTGTGGTGGATTGTGGGTTCAATCCAGGCATACTAAAGACTTTAAAGATAGTACTCAATGACTCTTTGTTAAGTATTCAGTGTGAAGAGAAGGATTGAGGAACCCTAGAGCAGGATGGGCTCCGTTAAGCTGTCTTGCTCAATACATACCCGTCAAAACATGGTGTAGGGAACCGAAAAACTCTCTTCTGAGTTACAGGATAATGGCTCTACCAGTGATTGAACTTATGACTTTAAAGAGATCCCATGTGCGACTTTTTCTATTTAACCATTAATCTTTTTTATTCATCTCTTTCTTATTATATCTATTGATAGTCAAGGAGAAGATATTCAAAGCAAAAAAAATTGTTTTTTGATTCTTCAAAAATTTTAGCACGAATTCCCCAATCATCACAATAATAAAAACAATGTGGGTGGCTAATATTCAGTTACAGCAGACATATACTGATAATAACTGATCTACTAAAAATCAAGTCACTGTAGCCCCACAAATGGCTTGACCAAGCAGTCGTGTAGGCAACAGTATCTTCTCTCTTTGAGTGTCTGTGTTTATGTGTCTATCTATGTCTATGTGTCTATCTATATGTGTGAGTGTGTGTGTGTGTGTGTGTGTGTATGTGTGTGTGTGTGTGTAGGTCTCCAGATGCTCCTGGTCACATGTTGATGGCTACAACATTGAAAATTTGCATAAGTACATACCTAGGCACCATTCAAAACCTTTTTTTTCTTTTCCAAGAGAGTGCTTTTGTGAGCGTCTATGGTCATTTTGGGATTTTCAGTCCCAAAATCTAATGCTATATCTTTTTTAGATAATTTTAGATAAAAGATCTATTTTGGGGGTGATTTTTCAGATACTTAGTTCTGGTACACAGAACTATGTGTACTAATGTGTACTAAAGTGATTCACTTATGTGAGGTACAGATATATTTTGTATTTTTAAATAACTATTTTCTGAAGCTAAAAGCATACCAAGTAGTCACCACCAAAAAATACACGTGACAAGATTTGTTGTACCAGCTAAAAATAAATATGGTTATCATAAAGACGTACCAGTGACTATGTTTATTAATCTAACCATAAAACAATCCTAAATGGTCACCACAAAGGAATACCAGTGACAGTGTTTCTTGGGCTGATGAAAAGAAGGTACCGAGTGCTTACCACAAAGGAATTGAAATTAGTGATGGATGTAGGTTTTCGGAACTAGGTATATGTTGATATTGCGATAAGTTGGCATGGAACTTACAAAAAACCTGGAAATTGAGAAGAACATATCATCCGTACCACCACACACTTCTCTATCTCCATCTTATGACGAGGAGAGGAGGTTTTAAAATTAACAATGGCAGATGTCCTCATTACGATCATACATGGAATAATTTCATTAACTAAAATATCGGCAATTCTAATAAACATGGTGAGTTTTTCATTTTACAAAGTTGCTAAGTGACATCACATTTTACATAATATCTTTTGCTTTGCAAAATTTTCCTTTGGATGATTAAATTTTCCCGTTCTCTCCACATCATACACTAACTCCATTCCAAGACAATATTACTTTAACCATTCCTATTTTCATTTCGTATCTCCTATATTGCCTTATGGTAACACAGCAACTGTTACTTTTATGTCTCTGATCTTATTTCTCTTGTCTTTAAAGCGTCTGTGGGCACAAAAGTGGAGGAGGGAACTTGAGCTTTGACATAATGAAATAGATTCAAAAGAAATCGAGAAAAAAAAATTGAAAAATAAACTCTCAATGTCTTTCTCTTTTTCATGTGAAAAAATTATCGATGAACCTTACAAATGGCATGAAAGACTCTTTGAAAAAAGAATGGGGAAACTTTTTATATATTTGTACTTTTCTTCACCCGGATTAACATTTTTGTTAAAAAGAATCAGGGTAAAGGAAGAAAAAAAAAAGATAGGTGTTCAACGACGTGTGAACAAATGGGTGAGTAACTCTTATTCTATATCTACAGATGTATTGTGGGAAAAAAATGTAATATCAATCAGATGTATTGACAGGAAGAGAAGCAAAGAGTATAGGGGAAAAATGAAGAAGACACAAGACCATTCTTATATTGTTCTACGCTATAAATGTTAGGGACGTACACAAAATGCATCAAAAGGGGTAAGTGTTACTCAGAGCTCTTAATAAAGTTTTTTTTTTTTTTCAAATTTTTTTGCATGAAGGAGAAGCAGACAGAAAGAAGACCTTTGACCACGATTCTAATTTTTTCTTTTTTTTTTACTGAAGTAATTTTTGAAGGAATACATTGAGTTGACAGTTTGATGCCTTAAATATGAAAAAAGTTCTAAACTGGAAGAAAAAAAAGTTAAAGGATGAGATATGAAAAATTGTCACATCAAATGAAAGGTATTGAATGAAAAACTGAATTAATTAAGAATAGGGGAAAAAATGCAACTTCTAAATCTCATACCCCCAAATCTCATTAAAAGGAAAAAAGTGGAAAAAAAAATTAAAAGATAAAAATAGAATTAAATAACTAAAAAAAGTCAACCCCTTTTGGAGGGAAATATTTGAAAATATATATTGGATAGAAATATATTTGAAAATATACTTCCAGTGAGACATTGAAAAACGAAATAAATAAACAGAAGATCATGCACTTTTCGTGTGTCCTGTTGTGGAAATTATCACCAGACATTTTAAAAGATGGGCCATGATTTCCAATAGAGACGCAACTTTAGATCCAATGAAATCAAAAGAATTCCTCAAGAAACAAAAAAAGCAAAACAATCGCAGTGATTTATTTTATTTCTACCCTTTGTCGAATTATAGGCTAAGACCGCTTTTTATCGTTCATATCTTACAGTTTTTTAACATTCAGTCTGAGGGAAGTGACTTATATTTTTGACTTCTTAAAAACGTAATAGAGAATATTAAATTC
The DNA here is from genome assembly GCA_963457665.1 of Thysanoteuthis rhombus. Lineage (NCBI taxonomy): Eukaryota > Metazoa > Mollusca > Cephalopoda > Oegopsida > Thysanoteuthidae > Thysanoteuthis > Thysanoteuthis major. Next base: position 19,576,670 of record OY735210.1, on the reverse strand, counting down.
TTCTTGTGAAAAAGACTTTTTAGATATACCTCTTCAAGCATGAGTGTGCCTGCTGACTCATGAACTGCCTTCCCAGGTTTCATGAGATGCAATTTCAGCATTTTCTGTTTAAATTAATAATAAAGAAAATTATTAAATTCCTCAAGCAAATAAATATTTTGATAAAGATGACAATGTTGACAACATGAAAAAAATCAGAACAATGGTAGTGATTAATATATATATATAATGGTATTTATGTACATATATATATATATATGTATATATATATATATATATATATATATATATATATATATATATATATATATATATATATAGTGATTAATATATTTTTTTGATTAACCAGAGAAACTTCCCAGCCACAGCCATGTGCTCATTGAAAAGCATTACTAACAATACATGTATATCTATAAATGGATAAACATTGCATTCTATATTTGTGGATTTTAAGATATAGTTCCAACATAAAAATTTCTTTTTTATTTCCTTAGCTTGGTTTAGTCTGTTACAAGGCTACAAATGTAGAACACCCAGTGAGCATTGAACTCACTTCAGTAGAAATGTTCTGAGAGACTAACTGGCTAATCATAACTCCTTGGCAAAGAGCTCATATTTATGGATATTTACTAAGTTTCATGGTGGGGTGCCAAAATATAGCACATCCATACATGATGAAACCCGATGCATACTAAAAACCATCAAACCAGATCATCAACAAAAGTTTTTTCAGTTTTTAAGTGGGTCTGGTTGGGTAAGTATGTATGTATTGTGCATATAGGCTGTAATAATAGACCAAGAGGGCTGAAAATTCAAACATTTACTCATTATTATGTCTTGAAAAAAAAAAATTATTTTTTCAAATCCCCTCCCGTAGGTTTTTAATGCTAAATTGGTCACTTAGTTTGTGTCCAGTTGCGTTCATGTTTGTTTTTTGAAAATTCTGAGTTTTAAGTGATCTAACTGAAGGTTTATTCATCAATCACCCCTTTTTCAATTTTTCTATTGATCACTCCAACACATCATGCTGCTAAAAGACGTTGATCAGTCAACAGTTTTTTATTGAGTGACTAACAAACCTGTTTATTCATTTATTTATACATTTGTTGTCTGTCACACCTTTTACGTCATCACATGATGACGTAGTGAGAATAGAAATATCTTTGTCGTGCTACTCTAATACAATAGCAAGAATAAGAACAGCAAGAACATTCCTCACCAAATTTGGCAGAGTAGAAATGAACATTCCCTTACAAGTTGATTTGATATTTACTTAGCTTAGTGTGATAAAAATTGTTCGCCCAGAATGGATCAAACTTATTATGATAGTAATATAAGCCTGTATTTGTCTATTGAAATCATTCTATGATCCCTTTATTCATCTGTCTCTAAAACAGTCACAATCTGTCAGGCAAACTAATTCTATGACCCTCTCAGTTTGTCATTTAACCTACTTATCTTTATCCTACCTTTTGATTTCTTTATTGATCTGGTAGCAGAAACGATTTCAAGTATACTTTGATAAATAATTATAAATAATTATTTTCATAAATTATCACTCTTATCACTTTGTTTCCCTTCTTATATACTGGGAGTCATTTTCATAGGTAAAGTGATTGATATTTTTTTAATGAAAATAAAGCTGGTATGATTATGATACTCATGGTTTCCATAACAAATTTGTTTCACTTCTTTCCATCTTCAAGTGGAATTGTATTTGCCTGTACATATTGTATTCTGCCAGCTTTGGCTTCGCATACGCAAGATGACAAACTAGACAAGTTCAAAAAGTATTGGCTCCGTGACGCCAATGATAGAGAGGTCTGGCAAATCCTGAGCAAGATCTATGTCTAACAATGGGCGATGAGAAACTGATGATGACAATGATATATTTGAATGTTATATATATATATATATATATGTCTATAATACCTTATGCGCAATCATTTTTCTCTTTCATTATTCTTTCTATATATGCGTTAATTTTTCCGTCTCCTAATCCTTTCGTCAGTTTACCCATCCATCCTGTCTCTCTGTTCACCAGTATGCCCATTGGGCTGATTGCCCACTTTGCGTCGTTAGATCATTTTAATTATCAGTAAGTTAATTAGATCCAATTAATTTTTATGTGAATCTTAATGAACAATTATAAAGTGTGACTTCACAATTCATTGACAAGATCTTAGTGTTAACAGTGAAAGAACAAAAAGCAAAGAGTGAAACTTGTGAATTTCTCTTCCTGCTGAGGACTACCTTTGTTAAAGTAATTCAAAAGTCTGGCACCCACAAGTTAACACACGGACACACATAGATATGTGTAATAGAATGTATCGGAAGACCTGTAGTAGAACGATGCTTTGGATACAAGTCTAATAAAACTTTTGTACAAGCGTTCAATTCTCATAGAGCACTCAGCAAATAACCCTTCACACACATACACACACACACACACACATGCATACTCATTGAATAGATTGATTCTTTGGATGCACACAAAACTATCTAAATATAGGCCTATTTGATTGATTTCCAGGTAGTTATGCATTTCCCATTGGTGACAGTGGTTGGTATTCAAGCCTGAATAAAAGCCAGGAATATGAATGCTGATTTTTAAAGCTGAGAGGCCCTGCCTGCTCACTTATAAGAGTGCCAAAGCATAACATCTTTCATCTCTATGTGGCCTTATGCCAGAAATAGCCAGACTTGTTGTATGTAAGTGTTAGTGTTTGTACTATGAGGTTAAGATAAACAATAAGATTTAAAAAAACAAGTCAAAAATTGATAACAATCACAATGTTTCATCTTGAAAATTTAGAGGACTCAAGTCTATTACAACTTTTTACTGTCATTTTTAGTACACACACACACACACACATATATATATCTATATCTATATATATATATATATATATATATATATATATATATATATATATATGTATATATATATATATATATATATATACATACATATGTACATATATATATATATATATATATATATATATATATACATATATATATATACATATATATATATACTAATGTAGACAGTTGTTATAGTCTCAATTCGTCTAAATTTTTAAGATGAAGCTTTGTGATTGTTATCGATTTTTGACTATTTTTTTAATCCAATTCTTATTGTTTATCTAAACTTTGTGGTAATAAGATATAATAGTCTGAATATTTCCAAAATTCTTTGCTGAAGCTATGTCATAATTAATTTTTTCTTTTTTTTTTTTCATCTTAATTAGAAACCATCAACTAAAACTACTAACATAGGTTTCTCCAGTTTTTAAGTTGGTCTGGCTGGCTATTTATCAATGTATGTATCAAGCATAGAGGCCACAACAATAGAGCTAGTGGGCTAAAAATTAAAACATTTACGCCTATCTAGAAAAACTTTGACAATACACCCCTTAAATAAGTTTTTAGTGGGGTTTCTATTTGCAATGTAAGTTTAGGCTAAACTGGTCCCTCAATCAGTGTCTGGCAATGTTCAAGGTTGTTGTTTTTTTTTAACATTTGAACTTTTTTTTAGTGATAACTCCCGAACGAAAGGCAAAAGAAGTAATATTCATTGATCACCCCTTTTTTCAATTTTTTAATTGATCACCTTCAACTTACTGCCAAAAGACATTGGTCAAGTGAAGGTTTCTATTGAGTGACTAACCAGATCTTTTCCTATCTTTATTCCCAATCTGCATTGCTTACTAATGGCCACCGAATGACTTAGTAGTTGTGATGAAAATCAAATGAAACTAAGATTAAAGGAATACGAGTCAAAAATAAATAATGGTTTATACTTTTCTTTGATCTATCATTCTACCACCTTTATTTCTTGCGATTACTTTTCCCCATCCCTTCTTTGTTTTTTGGCTCCATCGACTGAATACTTTAAGAACAAAACTTTTTTTTTTTTCACTCTTGAAAGTTCAGTGAAGGCTTAGCAAACCAGACATAGAAACACCAAGACATGTGGAATTTTGTTATATCTCCTGACTGATGGGAGGGTTTAACTCATGAAACCACATTACAGAGTCAGGTAGATGAACAGTCAAAACAGAAGGCTTGAGAATTCATTTCTTATTTCATAACTAATAGGGGTCTGATCAGCTAAAATCTTCTCAGAGCCCTCTCTTCATACTCTACTTTCACCAGTGCTACAAAATACAAAATATATATATATATATATATATATATATATATATATATATATATATATATATATACATATATATATATATATACATATATATAAATATATATATACATATATATATATATATATATATATGTATATATATATATATATATATATATATATATATATATATATATATATATATATTGGGTGAGGTGTTATGTATTGATTGGCAAACTAAAGTTAAAGTTTAATAGATAGCTCCCATTCAATTTTTCTGTGCCTTCGCCTTTAACTGGTAAGAAACCAAGCTTAACTTGAGGATTGAAGTAGTTTCTGTTGTATAGCAAGGCCAGACGTCTGGCTTTAGACCAGATAGTTCAGCTATTGAGTACTCTATGCTCTGTCCAGTGCTATCTTTAGCCTGACACCACATTTAGGCTGACATGAATTTTTTTGACTAAAAAAAAAACATTTAAATTACCCAAGATGTATTGTTGGTTTGAAAAAAATTGCAGTTTTTGTGATTTTAGACCTTGGTGCTTCTTTTGGGATGAACTATCATTTATCCATGTTCATGGAATATACCATTTTGAAAAGTGGAATTTCGGTCAATTCATTTAACCTGAATGTTTCCTTTCCACTATTTATTCTGGTTTATTTGAGGTTGTCAAATCACAGATAGAAAAGATAAGATATGAAGACATACAGCAACAGAAACTGCTTGCAATATTAACCATGTATTTCGTCAGGAACCATCAATAAATGTATCACTTAATATTTGTTTGTAAAATTTTAAAATAGAAACAAGAGCGTGGAAAATGAGGGTGGTGGTTGATGTTTTTCTCTGATTGAAAATATACAATTGAGGGTCTTTATTGAAGCGGACCCATTATCCAACTCAAGAGCCTGCAGAGGATCTAGACATTGACCATTCAATAGTTGTTTGACAATAGATACCACATGAGCTGAGCAGGAAAAATGAAAAAACTCCTTGTTACAAAAATTGCTCTGTTCTTTGAGTAATAGAAATGATGTTGTGCGAATGACCCTTAAAAAATTGAGTGAATTAGGCTACTAAATTCTACCTCACCCAGCTTACTCACCAGACCTCACTCTAACTGATTACCACTTTTTCAGACATTTTGACCACTTCATGCAAGGGAATATCTTCAACAGTCAGGCATCTGCTCAAAACACTTTTGAAGAATTCATTGTTTTTAAGAGCCTCAGAATTCTATGCTTTCAGAATAAATGGACTTGTTTTTAGTTGGTAAAAAGGGTTCTTATTTTGATTAATAACTTTTAATCTGACCCGAGATATGCTGCTATAAATTCGATGGTGAAAAACCACAATTATTTTCACACCAATCTAATACTTAAATCATTGGAAAAAGGATTCTGTAAAACTGTTAACATAGTTTTATTACAAATAATTGGCACTGAGTCAACACAGACAAGAGGATCAGTCTGACCAAGTCCACCTTGTTAATCTGTTTTGGGGAAATTAGGAAATGGCCATCCAACTTCTGTAACATTTCATTCAGATGACTATCATTAGTAATAGTTATTCTAAAATACCTAATTTCAACTCAACCAACCAAGATATCTGCCTCCTCTATTTGTTAGCGTTATTTGGGACGGGGAATCAGCTAAAGCAAGAAAAAGGAACTGTTATTAAACAAAATGCAATTATAACTTTACATTCAGTGTCAGAAACAAGAAAAGCAAAAAAAAAAAAAAGAAGATCTGTGAACTGTTTCCATGAAATGTGATTGGGTTTTTCTGGGGGATATTAGTGGGAAGGTGGGGGCAGTGTTGATATTACAAAAGCAAAAGCAAAAGCAATAACTTGAAAAGTTAGAAAAAAATAAAAAAGTAAAAATCAAGTTTGTTTTTGTTTAGGTTAGTGAAGAAGGTTGAAGGAAGAGCAAAATGAAGAATGGAAGAAAAATTGATCCCTTCAAAAATCCTAAAAGTGAATAAATGAGAACATCATGATGATGATGATGATGATGATGATGATGATGGTGATGATGGTGATGATGATGATGATGATGATGATGATGAGGAGGAGGAGGAGGAGGAGGAGGAGGGAGAATCATGATACTGATATTGGTGATGATGATGATGATGATGATGATGATGATGATGATGATGATGTAGAAAAATGAAAGGAAAAGAAATGAATGACCAGAAAATTACAAGCAAAGAAAAGATGTCAGATGAAAGAAAAAGTGAGAGAGAGAGAGAGAGAGAGAGAGAGAGAGAGAGAGAGAGAGAGAGAGAGAGAGAGAGAGAGAGAGAGAGAGGAAACAGGAGTGAAAAAGAGTGCAGGAAAAGTATGTTATGAAAAGGGGGAAGTAGAGATTTAGCAAAAGAGAAGGAAGCTGGAGCAATCACGGTGATTGTGTTGGCGATAAATAAGAGGGAAAGAGTGAAGAAGAAGTAAAAAAGAATGTAAGGGAAGGCTGGAGCGAGCAACTAAAGAGAAATGATCTCTTTCCAAAGGACTAGGTCATCAATGGTTGCCACAGAAGGAAAATATCACCTTGTATTATAAGCATCAGAGAAAAATAAACCTTTCGCTATGGGCCATGATGCATCTATTAAAAAATAATCTTTCTATAGTCAGACAAGACAAGATAGGCGTGTGTGGGGACAAAAGGCACCTCTATTTGGCAAGGAAGAGAAATTCTTTTTGGGAACTAAAGAGAAGTTGAAGAACCAGGAGAACAACAGAAGAGCAAAAGGGAGAACATGAATAAAACAATGAGATTTTTTTTTCTTTTTCATTTAGAATTTACTTGGTTGTTAAGAAAATTGGTGGACATTGGTTGGATAGGGGAGGAGCTGGGAGAAATAGGTATAGGTATGTGGTTAGGTTTAGTATAAGTGTTTGGGCTGGATAGGCTTGGAGGACGGGGGCAGAGAGAATTGTAGCCTGTTGGGAAATAGTAAATGTTGAAGAAAATACCAAAGAAAGAAAGAAAATGAAACTGATTTTCTGGTATACAGATATCTCTGTGGGTCAAGTGATACCAAGTATTATTTTTTTATGTGTTAAATTGCATCCATAGATTGTGGAATATATAGTAGATACTGATATTCATTGCTCAAAATCTTATGATAGGAAAATGCGGACTTCATCTATCTACAGTAAAACTAGAGAAACGCATCCATAAATTACAAATTCCGACCACCATTGGTGTTAAAAAGAAAATTCTTCTCAGTAAGAGTGGTAGATGCATGGAACAGCCTGAGTGACAAGACAGACATCCAAGAATATCAATATTAAAAAAAATAACCTTTATTTGGATACTGGTCGTACCAAATTTAACAACCAATTTTCTTATTAGTTTTATTCCATCTCAACTAATCTGAAATGGGCTTAATGATGCAATTAACTGCTGTCAAAAAAAGCCTATTTCAAGTACATTCAAGTACATTCAAGTACGTTATGAAGAAGCATTTTTTTTGCGCTTCATGAATCCATCAGCAAGAAGAAGGATTAATGGAAAAGACAAAAGAGAAGAAAGAAAGAAAGGATGGAATGAAAAAAAGTGTGAGAGAAATAGAATTATACAAAGAAGTTTTGAAAAAAGAGGAACAAGTCTGGTTAGTCACTCAATAGAAACTGTCATGCAGCCAAAATCTTTTGGCAGCATGCTATTGTGGGTGATCAATTAAAAGATTGGAAAAATGTATGGTCAATGAATGATTTACTTCTCTCACCTTTTGTTCATAAGTAAAAAGTCAAAATCTTCAAAAAAGACTAATGTGAATGTAGCCAGACCCATGGTTATGGACCAATTTGACACAGATTTATAAATTAAAAACCTATTTTGAGGATGAATTTTGAAAGAAACAAAAAAGACACTTTTGATTCAAGACATGAGGCATAATTGTTTAAGTATCCAGCTTCTTTACTCCATTGGTGTGGCCAGCATGCATGACACATACATGAACAAATAGATAGATAGATAGATAGATAGATAGCCAGACCCACTTGAGAACTGGAGAAACCTATGTTGACAGTTTTGGTTAATGGCTTCTAAAAGTAAAAAGACAGAAATAAAGTTACAAAAAGATAGGTAGAAAAAGATGTGATTAGATTGGAGAAATAGCAAAAAACATTTCTTAGTCATAAATCGGAAAGAGAGTTTGTGAGGAATAGAATCATACTATAAAGCAGTAGAGGAAGATGGACAAGTCTAGTTAGTCACTCAATAGAAACTGTTATGCAGCCAACATCTTTTGGTAATATGCCTTGTTATGGGTGATCAATAAAACAAATCAGAAAAATGGATGGTCAATGAATGAGTTACTTCTTTCACCTTTTGTTAGAAAGTTGAATTTTTCTATTGAGAATCTTTCTTTTAAGAAGCTGTAGGTAGCCTAACAACTAACAGCATCAAAAATGGAATCTGCAAACCAAGTTCAAACTCCAAGTGGATCAGTTTGCATTCACTTTACACCAGTCCCCTTTAGAAAGTCATGAACCCATTTCTACCTAAGTTATCAGTAAATAGCTGGGAAGTTCAAACATAAACTTGTATTGTAAATTGAACCCCCCCCCCTGAAAACCTATTCAGTAGGGGTGGGGGCAATCTTTGAAGGACAAAAAAAAGTTTTTACTAATCATGATAAGGAATAAATGTTTAGATTTTCAGCCCGTTAGCTCCATTGGTGTGGCCTGTTCATGAGACTTGCATTGAAATTGACAGTATTGGTTGCCGGTTTTTATGATTTCAAATGATTGAGAGAAAATAAAAGATGAAAAAGAAACAAAAAGAAATACATGAAATGAAGATAGTAATGAAGACAGATAGAGTGAAAAAAGAGGAAAAAGAAAGACACAGTAAAAAGGGCTGGTTAGACACCCATTTGGAAGCTCGGCATCTAGTGTTGGGAGTGATCAATTGAAAATAAGGAAGAAGGGGCAATAGGCCATGTTCAATACACAAATTTGAATTTTCAAAAGCAAGTGTGAACACGAACTAAAAGATCTATTTAGCATAAACTTACATTGCAAATTAAACCACCTATCAAAAACCTATGTAGGGGAAATTTTCAAAATACTAAAAAAACGTTTTTTTTCGACTCAACAAGGAGTAAATGTTGAAACTTCCAGCCCTCTAGCTACCACTACTCCAGTGTGTATGCATGATATACACCTACATAGACAGTCTGATCAACTTGAAAACCGAAAGAAACATATATTGATAGTTACAGTAGACAGTTTGTTATAGATGAAAATTAATACCAAGGAAATAATTGAAAGAGATTTATTCTTTTATTTTGTTCCATCAGCAGCGAAGATCAAGCAAAAGCAAAAAGGACTGAGATGAAAAGGAGCAAGAAAATAAAGATAGAAGGTCATTATCAAAGTTTTGACTAGTATTTCTTTCATCTTAATTTCAGTTGCTTTTCAATGCAATTAATGCCATCAGTCTATGGAGGTTTGTATACAACGCTGATTAGAAATCAAGGATTTGCTCTCAAACTTTCATCCTTCCTGCCACGGGGAGTCTGATTATACATACCAGCTGCCCTACTGCTTGAGCTACAAGGGCAATACAGCTGGTAGGAGAGCAAATCAAACCATAAACTCACCCTTTGGTGTCCTTGATCACTCATCGTTTTTTTGAATTATTTCTTACATACCTCAGCAATATTAACAGAAGTAATATCTTGATTTTTAATTGTTTCTCAATGAATGACTGTCAATCATTACTAATATTTTACCTAGTATCTCTCTTATCTTAATTTTAGTTATGTTTCTACACTACTCAGACTATCTTTGAATGGTTATTAGTAAACAGCTCAGATGGAGGAAAAATCAAGGAATGAAGGTATTTAGTAAAATGAATGAAGAAAAAAAGAAGAAAAAGAAAAAGGTTAATGGAATGAAGGAAGGAAAAGGGTAAAATAGACAAGGCAAACAGGAAATTAGAAAAATAAAGAAGGAAGAAAGAAACAAAGAAAATTTAATTCAAATTTTCTGAAGCGAGAGGAAACAGCAGTGAAGAAAGGAAAGTGATAAAAAGAAAAGCAAGAATGTTTAAGATGAGGACCAATTCCGAAAATGTCTTCGTTGGACTAAAATCATAATTTGAAAAGTGACACTTCTGCCAAAGAGATTGCAGTAAAGATTTATGATGGGTCATTAAGATTATGGAAGGATCTTTACAATAGCGGTCAAAGATGGGGCTGAGAGGGTTGTAAGTCAGGAGGAAGACATTGGGGCTGAAGGTTCAAGGGTTACAACATTATATGGAAGTTTTAAATCTAAGCTACTTTCCTCAAAGGTAGTTATATGACTGAGGATCAATATATATATATATATATATATATATATATTCATTTATATCATAAACAAAGGTGTATCAACGTGTCCACGGCCCGACATATAGTTATTAGCTGAATTTCGATCCGAAATTTTCATTGTATAGTGTTTGATCTATTTTTTTGATTTTCTCATCTGAATTAAGTGAGTTGACAAAAGAGAAAATTATGTTGAAAAATGAATATCTGATTTTGAAAATGAATGCTTTTTTTCATCATAAGGCTGTAGACTTACACGTATATGTGTGTGTGTGTGTGAGAGAGAGAGAGAGAGAGAGAGGATGCAAAAATTGGAGGAAAGGGCTTTTTTGTTCAAAAGTTTGTGTGTATGTATGTTTCAAGGGTGAGAGAGCCGAGAAAAGATATTGGAAGGTGACCAAGAAAAGACACTGGTGGCACTGAAGGAATTAAGAGATCTTTGAAAAGGGCAAAGAAGGAGCTAGATAGAACAATCTGAGTTTCAGAGGAATTTTCAAAGATAGAAGTGTTCCTGGGGATTACATTCTTAGGCAAAGGGAATGGAGGGGCTGGATATAAGTGATATGTTTCCTAACCCAAATAGGTCAAGTGACTTCTTCTGAATTGAGAAATAAGCCAGATCTGAAAACTGGGTCAGTCTGAAATAATATTTAAGTGATAAATTTTAGGCTTTCAGTTAAGGGCATCAATTATTTTTGACTGTAAAAGTATCTTACGTCCTTAGCTCCAGTATAATATGATATATTCCTTGATAAATATCAATATTTCATTCTTCTCTCTAAACCTACTCTTCCATGTTTCTCTCTTTTTATTTTATATTCTATAGATATCAGGGATGGGGTGGCTGATGGGCCATTGGAGATTTTTGACATAAAATGTTTGGCGTATGGATAGACATTGGTAGGGGTCTTCTTGTAGCAAGGTCTGTTTGTGTCATAAAAACATTTTGTTAAGACTGACTTTTGTGAGTAGGTAGATGATTATAATATGCGTAATTTCATTGATGATTATTTTTTTCTTTTAAATGGTTTTTCTTCGTGTTAAGATCAGATATTTTCAAAAATAAATAAATACTCATCACCGCAGTCAATAACTGAACAGCCATAGCATCAAAATTAGAAGTCATTTAAAGAATTCCTTTGAAGAATAAGTATGGTCAGAGTAAATTCTGTTTATAACATCACTTTGCATCTCCCATTTTGATCATTGTGCCTTTATTTCTAACATGTTTGTTTTACATGACCATTGTTTTGCTAAAATAAAGAAATCAAAGATTCACTCTATGATGCCAAGCCATCCATAGAGCAAGCTCAACCTTCAAGAATAAGGAAAATCCAATTCGTCCTAATGAGAAGAATATGCAACCACTGCATCCTCCCGATAGTCACCAATAGAGCTGTAGCATGGAACCTGACCAAAAAGTTGACCCTTAAACTGAGAACCATACAAAGTGCACATGAGAGAAACCATACTCAATGTCATATGGAGAGACCACAAGACAGCACAGTATATTATACGAATGAGATGGTAAGACAAACCAGATAGGTTCAGATGATATTAGCACAATGCTCATAATTGAGAGGTGTAGTAAATCCTGGGGAAGGTCTATGTCCAACGACGGATTATAAGAAACTGATGATGATTTGCAGATTATACACCTAAAAACGTCTGAAGAATGATTTAGCTGAAATGTAGTGGCCATTAGAAAAGCAACAGAAAGAATGTGCTCTATAGAGCTCTATAGAGAGAAAACCCTTGGAAGGATAATGACAATGATGATAGACAGTATATCTATGATGATATAAGAAATTATCAAACTTTAAACTGCTATATTGACTACAGCCTAATCGCCAGACATATCAAGATAAAGCATATATTTTCCATTTTTTTAAACAATTAACCCTTTAAGATGTATTTTTCCCCTTTTTGTTTAAAATGTTTATTAATTGTGCTATAAGGTGTTTCTTCTTTGTCATATCAAATGTATTTACCAAAATCTATATAATAATGTGTAATATCCTTTTTTTAGTGAACAAATGAGCTGAAAAATGGATCCCTGCATTTCTTTGTTGTGTGAATATTTCTAATGATCAGTTTTTACATGCATTTAATTAGTTTAACAATGTTTTTATTTTATTTTACCTTACATAATGAACAATTATAATTTGTTTATTTAATCATCCAACTGCATTGTGAGTAAATTAGAATTGTTCATTCAGGTGCAAGTTTTTGATGTTTATTAGGTTATAAAAGGCACTATTAAATTACATTCATTTTATCATTAGATTATCCACACTTCTTAATCTACAAGAAACTGTCAACCAACACTGTCAACATAAGTTTCTCTCAGTTTTTAAGCTGGTTTAGCTGACTAAGTATGTATAGGTATAGGTTTCTTTGGTTGACAGGTCGACTCCTTTTGTCTAGAAAAAACATTTTTTTTTGCTTCTTTGAAATTTCCCCCCATCATAGGTTTTTAGTTGGGGTTCAATTTCCAATGAAGATTTATGCTAAATTGATCCTCAGTTTATGTCCACTGTTATTTTACCATCAATTTGAATTACAGATCTCATGGGAAAAAATTTCAATAATTTCTATATTTATTATGTTCATTAACACTACTAAATGTAAAGATGCAATAAAAAGAGAAAGAAAGTAAAACAAATTTTTGGTAGTGAATTCTTTACCTTTTAAGCAAAAGCCCCAAAAGACCATATCGCTAAAAAAAATATAAAGAGAAATGACTGATCTTTCCCAAATAAAACTTACCTAAACATCCTGCGTAAAGTCCATCCTACCCAAAGTTAAGCATGGGAAAGAATTCATTATGTTGTTAGGTTGCTTTCCTGACTCAGTTACTGGAGGCTTTGACCTTATGAGAATCATGAAATCGAAGCATTATTACAACTAGTACTTTGAAGCAAAATGTGCTACACAATATAAGAAAACTAGGTTTGGTCCAAAGACCATGAGTGCTCCAGTACCATAGAAACCTAAAGGACACGCCAAAAAGCACACAAGAATGGTTAAAAGAGAAAAAAAAGCAGGCCAGCAATGAGTGTCAATCCCTTACAAAATCTTTGAAGGGTGTGAAAATCTGGTCATGGTTTCAGCACATAACCTTCACTGCGGGATTCCTGCAAATATTCAAGAGCTTGAACAAATTGTGATGGAAGAGAAACTACCAGCTGACAAGTGGAAAAAGCTTGTACAAGAAATCTTTGGAGACAGTCATTGAACTGAACTGAATGGAAGAGTGCTAATATTATTGTTCAGGTCATATTCTCAATTTCTTCACTGAAATGTCTAAGTGTGAGTTGAGAAAATGAAGATAACTTATTGAATTACTTCGAGCATCCTTATAAAATACTCTGATGATACAAATTTGGTAGATTTTCATCAATTTCTGAAGATATTATACAGGTTATACAAAAAGAATTTGAGGGGTGCCAATAATCCTGAGTGGAGATGTGTGTATATATATAGATATATAAAGATTATAAAAACATTTTTAAAGTGACTTTTTTTTGTTCGGTGCTATTTTGGTGTTAATTTGAACTTTACATCTTATCGTTCTGTGGTCACTTTTTACATTGACTTGATTGAAGATGGTGTCACTCTCGTTTGCTAGGATGCCTATTTTGTTCTTGGTTTCATGATTGTGTTCACTTTCTATTGACTTTCTTTTCAAAGAAGTGGTTCATGATTTGGAACCTGTCTGCTTTATCCCTTTTGTTCTGTATTTCGTATCCGTACTAGCTGATGCATATTTCTGTATCTTGTCCTACATTGTTTCTTGGAATATAGAATTCAAGTCATTGTAGAAGTTTTTTATATCCTGGCCAGTTGATTGTGATTTTGGAGCATAAACTTGAATGATATTCAGTTTGAACCCCTTTGAGAGCTGAACACTGACACTGGCTATATGGTCTGAGATGACTTTGAATTAAACAACATTGTCCTTGAGTCTTTCATGAATTAGAAAGCTAACTCTGCTTTATTTTCTTTTTTCCCTTACATGGTTAATCAGAAGATGTTTGCTGTTTAGTTTGGTTAGTTCCTCTCCAGATCTTCTCATTTCACGATTACCAATAATGTCCCATCTGATGTTCTTGATTTTATTTTCCAGAGTGATCAGATGAATGTTTGGGGAGAGTGTCCTGATGTTATAGGTTCCTATGTATTGTGTTGTTTTCTTGATCATAATCTTGGAATTGTGTTTGGGTATTCACTCTTGGAGCACATTGTCCCCACCCAAAGCAAATAATGTGGCTGGGCCTTTTTGGATAGATGACCCAACAGGAACGGCTGGTATATTATTGATCTGACAAATCATAGGGAGCTTTTGGCAATGCCCTGTCATGCTGGCCTATGGCGTATTAATGGAGGTCTGGGTAGTTGGTACTACTTGTTGGTGCCTATCACCATTCCAAGTAGCATATGGCAGGTTGCACTGGATTACATGGTTCCAGCAGCTGGGATTTATCCCTGACTTGACCTTACACTGACTGGTAGTATTTGCTTAAGCTGGCTGGGAGTAATTTTGCTTGGTAGTAAATCAAGCAGCTAGAGATCATGTAAATAGATAAATGAAATATATATAATATGATTGTGTCAGTGATCATAAGTAAAGGGATGAGTGATTTCTACGACTCCTACTTCACCATGAAAGTTTGTCAGCTCAGTTGGTAAGAGCAGAAGCCACATATCAGGTGGACGCAGGTTCAATTTCCTCATGATGCATGATTCTTCAACTATTCACACAATCTAAGGCAACATGATTTGCTAACAAGGAAAACCAGTGCCAAGCAAAAATCAGTTTCTACAAAAGTGACTTCATGATTATCACATTCTCATGGATATATGTATTGTCCATTTACTGATATTTCATGTATATATATATATATATATATATATATATATATATGTATATTCCAATATCTAATTTGAGTCTTTGATATATTTTTACCTTTTTTTGATCTTAAATTTTTTAATCATTTTTTTATCTTACAGTTTCCTCTAGGGATGTTCTATATGTATTGATACATTTATTTTCAACTTTTATATCACATGAAGATAAAAGTACAATTCATACACATACATGAATACAAACATATACATATATATATATATATATATATATATATATATATATATATATACACATGCACACATTAGTATTGCATATACATAAGTATTTGTATACACATGTACATATATATATACACACATACATATTTACATAGACTTATACATGCATATACACATACCCCTGTAGATATAAGTACTTTTTCCGCCCCTCTTCTACATATATACACAAATGCATATATACATAGATAAATACATGCATATGCACATACCCATATAGATATAAGTACCTTTTTTGCCCTTCCACTCACCCCCCCACATATCGTGCAGTTGCCTAGGCAAATGTCTAATAAGGGAGTTAGTGCGGGGCATACATATCTTGAATGTGATGGCTGAAAACCACTAACAGACTTTCCAAATACGCAATTGAATTTTATCAAATGCAAATCAGATTAAATGGGACGTGTGAACGCTGAACTTGCTCACTTTCAAATACCCCTACCCCCCCCCCGGCCCATGCCGTCCTTAATCCCCACCACCATCGTAAATGCTTCCCTTCCTCTCTCTCTCTTTCTCTTTTTCTTTTCTTTCCCTCTCTTTTCTTTCTCTCTGGTATCTTTTATGGTATTTCTACACTTCAACATCCTTTGATTTTTTTTCTCCTCTGCATGCCTCTCTTTCTCACACATTCGCTTCTTCACTGTCTTATGTTCTTTCTTTCTATAAGAAACTATCAACTAAAACTGCCAACACTAATGCAGGTTTCTTCAGTTTTCAAGTTGGTCTGGTTGGTTGGTTGGTTAGCTGGCAGGCTATGTATTGTACATTTACTCTTTCATATGTCGAGGCGAAAAGTTTGTACCCCAACCTCCATGATAAGTTTGTAATAGGCGGTTCAATTTATAATGCATGTTTATGCTAAATTGGCCCATAGTTTGTGTCCAACAGCATCCATGCTTGTTTTTTTGAAAATTCAGACCTTTTAGAGATCACAGTCAAACAAAAGCAGAGAGAAGTAATTGATTTATTGACCATTCCCTTTTCCAATTTTTCAATTGATCCCCCTTGACACGGCATACTGCCAGGAGACATTGGTCATGTGAGGATTTCTATTGAATGACTAATGAGATCTGTCCAAAAATTTATATTTTTTAAAATTGTTTTTTTAAAATCATCCCACATTTTTTCTAGATATTCCTCTTATTTTTTTCTTAATAATTCGGTCAACACCTCTTTGTTACCTTCTCTTTTTAATTCTCTTTTCTCGAGTTTTTTACTCTCTCCCCTGCCTCTTTCGTTCTTTACTATTTTTAATCACCATGATCCACAACACTATTGCTGGGTATAAGTTATTCATATGTTCAGACATTTATACGTATTGAATCAACATGACCTCACAAATGGCCGGCCCGACCGACCAGTCAGGTGGACTACATATTCTTCTTTTTTTGCTCATCTGGATGGGTGTCTCCAGGCATTCCTGGTCACATTTTTGGGCAAGAACTTTGAAAATTTGCAAGAGTATACCATTAGGAACCATCTGAAAGTAATTTTTTTTTAAAAAGTACATGTTTGGGTTCTTAATTTTATAAAGAAAATCTATTTTTTTGATAATTATAGATATTTTTTTGGTAATTAGTCTTGGTACTTATTTATCTTTCCAACTAGACTTTGCCTAGCCCAAATGATCAGAGTACAAAACTAAATATTTTCACATACTCTCTCTTCAATGAGTGGGGAAATATTTTTTTTGGTTTTTTGCAAATTCTCCCCCAATAAATAGGTTTTTTAGTCGGGAATTCAATTTTCAATCTAGTTGAATCAGTGTCTTAGTATGTGTCCAAGAGCATTCTTGCTTTTTTTTTTTAAATTTGGAATTTTTATGTCCAACAAAAGGTGAGGGAAGTGACTTACTAATTGATCATCCTTTTTTCCAATTTTGTAACTGGTCACCTCTATGCTGCTAAAAAGGTTGAGGAAAAACAACTTTTTACTTAACATCTGTTATGTATGTATGTATGTATGTAATGGCTATTATTATTACTGTTATCAATCACTGCTACCAACAATAGACTGGTTTAAATACTTTTGCTTGGTGTAGGTTATTCATGTGTTCTGAAATTCATATATACAAGCTGTACCTATGGAAATGATGGTTACCCTGTTGTAAGATTATTCAGTATCTGATGCGTCTGCTTGCCTCTCACCCTATGCCTGTATCTTCTCATTCCCTTCCAATCTTTCTTGCCGTTTCATGATTTTATTTTAATATCCTACAAACAGGAATTAAATTCATATGCAAAAATCTTCATACCCCAGCCCAGTAAACTTCATGTCTTTCTTTCCTCCCCTCTTTTCCTTTCCTCTTATTCAAACTAAGTTCCTTTCTTATTCCCTTCTCTTTTTCCCAGCCTTTCAGTTAACTACCTATGTTTCATTTTTCCCCAGTTTCTCTCCAAATAAATTTAGGAAAAATTTTAAATGAAATAAGTAATACTTTAATTAATTCATAATAATGAAACATTTCAAATAAAATAAGTAATATTTTAATGTGTACAATTTTTACTATATCATGATTTAGCTATCATTAAAACTCTACCTCACAGAGGCTTTCTGAATATCCAATATCCCAAGTATATAGCATGCATATGCTGTAGACAAAATACTAATCTTATTAAGTTGAAACTTTCCTTTGTTGCCTTGCAAAAATATTACAGAGATCCATGGATAAGTACATTGAAGGTTCTTGGAAATATATCACCAGTACAAGCCAAATGAGAAACACAATCGAGGACTGGTTTGGATTTTATGAATGACCAGTATCTCAAGTATATTGCACATGTGTGCCATAGACCACATACTAGTTTTACCAAGTTGAAACTTTCCTTTTTTTCTGTACAGGAATATTACAGAAATCCATGGATATATATGCTAGAGATCCCCGGCAACATATCACCTGAACAAGCCAAACGAGAAACACAATTGGTGTAACAAGAAAATTCAAGCCGAGGAACTGATGTCTTATTGATATGAGACTATTAAGAATCTGACTCAATAAGGTAAAAACTTTATATGAGTACTGACCTGTATTCCCGTGCTGTAAGACCTGATCATTTTCAGTTCAATGTTATCACCATTAGTTCAATGTAATAACTATTGAGTTATTCCTATGGAATAAGACATCATTACTTTCACTCCAGTTTTATAATCGTTAGGATTTTCCTATGTACTGTCATCATTTTGTCTAATGTAATAACCATTGAGTAACCATTTCAATATCTATCATGCAGTAAAACTTCATCATATTCAGTCCAATGTTATACACATTGAGCTATTCCTATGCAGTAAGTCCTCATTATTTAAAGTCCAGGATAAGTATAATCATAATTAATCACTGCTACCCACAACACTGGGGTGAATACTGCTGCTGGGCGTAGGTTATTCGTGGTAAGATCTAATCATTTTCCGGTCAATGTCATAACCATTTTGATATCCCCATGTAGGAAGACCCTATCATTCTGCACAATGTTTTGACCAATTGGATATTCCCATGCTGTAAGACCACACCATTATCAGTCCAATGGTATGACCGTTGAGTCAATCACTTGCAGAAAGTTCTCAACGTATTCAGTTCAATGATATAACAATCAAAATATTCCCATGCAGTAAGACCTCATCAATTTCTATCAAATGTTAGAAACATTAGGTTATTCCAATGTAATGAGACATCATTTTCAGTTCAATATTATAACCATTTAATAATTTCAATCAATTCAATTTCAATCCAATGTTACACCACAGGGATAATACATCAGTAAAAATTCTTTTTCAGTCCAATTTACAACAATTGAGTGATTCCAAAGCAGTAAAACCATATGATTTTCAGTCCAAAGGTATTCTATTCTCAGTCAATAAGTACTCAATATTGTCAATCCAAAGCTATATCTATTGGGATATTCCCATGCAGTAATCCTGAATATTTTCAGTCCTATTTTTTAAGCATTGCTATTTACATGTAAGTGCTCAACATATTCAGTCCAATGTTATAACCATTTAACAATTCAAATGAAATAAGACATCATCTATTCCAGTCCCCCTCATTTTAAGACTAATTCTATAACCATTGAGTTATTCCTTTAGACCTGATTTACTTCAGTCCAATGTTACAAACATTGGGTTGTCCCCAGGTAATAAGACCTTCTCATTTTGAGCATAATCTATTTTATTTAGAATATTCTTTATCTTATTTAGAAAAATCGAGGATGAAAATAGATTTCCCTAGTTTATTGAAAAAGTTTGAGATTAGAAGAGGAGGTATGGAAATTAAGTAGCTTAATTAGAGGGTAGCTGCTGAATTTCCATGGGTCTAGCTACTACTTCATAATTTCTTTAGTTCTAAAAATAGATGGTGCTTTGGCTTACAATTACAGTGCCCATTAAAAATTATGAACAATGTTTTAAAAAAATGTACAACTCAATAAAAAGAATTCAATATTTAACTCAATAAGAGTAGTATTTTATGATTTTTCTTTCACAAATATAATAAGGAATATTAGAATAGAATAAGTATTATTCATATTCACATAATTTGGAAAATATTCTAATGAAAAATATCATGTCCAAAAATAAAATCAGAATATGAAGTCATATGAAATTAGTGTAATCAGAGTGAATGTTCAGCTTTTTATGTGTTCTGACATTTATATACATGTATCTCTCCATTTACCTCTGTATCCAGACTATGTCCAACCCTGAATGTTCAAAGTGGAAACTTGAAATTTAGTAAACACCATTCTCAATGAGTGGGAAATTTTTTTTTTCAACTATCTCAAAAGTTTTCCTGTGAGGGGTTTTAATTTATGAAGTAAGTTTATACTAATTTGATCCCATAGTTTGAGTCCAGCAGCATTCATGTTTGATTTTTGAATATTCAAAATTTTTAGTGATTATCTGGCCAAGAAAAGGCAAGAGAAGTAACTAAGTAAATTCATTGATCAGCCTTTATTTCGAAAATTTTTTCAACTGATCACCCCCAACCCAGCAATCTACTTAAAGACATGGTCATGTGATGGTTTCTATTGAGGTATTAACCAGACCTCTAATGGTAGTATTTTCATCAAGGTAAAAGTTTTACCATCATTTCTTATTAATTACTCGGCAAAAAGAAGCATATGAAGAAGGTGTTGATTCATGATCTCCCTTGGAATGCTAGTTGCTCTTTTTAACATGTGCACCCTGCAAAGACTGCTGTTTAGAATGCAAATCATTACTTCTGTTGTGAGGCCTAGTTTCACTGAGTTCTCCTCACGTGGCTCTGATTTTAACAACTAAGTTAATCAATGTTCAGGCCACCTTGTCATGGAATGATGGTTACCAATTTTAAATTGCCCCTGGGCCAGCATGAGGGTCTCTCAAAAGCTTTATGAATATTAGGTAACCTACTGCATTTATAGTAAGATTTTACAATAACAAATTTCAATAATGTTTTAGGTAAGGGGCCTTCAAGGGGCTCCCAAATCTCACAGCTTCACCTTTAGTTCTACATGTGATACAAATTTGTTATCATGTCCAGTATTTCCAATTTTGAAATGGCAACTAAGGAGTTGGTGAGATTTTCACACTGACAGCTGAAATTTTCTCTCCTGGTTTCCTATCATTTCTCCCATTGTCTATGGCATTTTCTTCCACAATACTTCCTTAGTTTTTTCATCCATTCTTTATTTCAGTCATCTTATGTTGTCTTCTAATCCTTCTCTCTCTTGATTCAATTATTCTGATAAATCCACCAAAATATTATTTTCTCTTCTTTGCATTTTTTCTTCTCTTTTTGTATTTCCCCTCTACTGTTGCCTTCTTTCCTACGTACTTCCTTATTGTCTTTTTCTTACTTCTTTTTGACTGTTGCCTTCTTTTGTATGTACTTCCTTTTAGTCTTTTTTTTACTTCTCTTTGACTGTTGCCTTCTTTCGTATGTACTACCTTTTTGTCTTTTTCTTACTTCTCTTTGATTGTTGCCTTCTTTCATATGTACTTCCTTTTTGTCTTTTTCTTACTTCTCTTTGACTGTTGCCTTCTTTCGTATGTACTTCCTTTTTGTCTTTTTCTTACTTCTCTTTGATTGTTGCCTTCTTTCATATGTACTTCCTTTTTGTCTTTTTCTTACTTCTCTTTGACTGTTGCCTTCTTTCATATGTACTTCCTTTTTGTCTTTTTCTTACTTCTCTTTGACTGTTGCCTTCTTTCGTATGTACTTCCTTTTTGTCTTTTTCTTACTTCTCTTTGATTGTTGCCTTCTTTCATATGTACTTCCTTTTTGTCTTTTTCTTACTTCTCTTTGACTTTTGCCTTCTTTCGTATGTACTTCCTTTTTGTCTTTTTCTTACTTCTCTTTGACTGTTGCCTTCTTTCGTATGTACTTCCTTTTTGTCTTCTTCTTACTTCTCTTTGACCGTTGTTTTTTCTCCTACGTACTTTCTCTCTATCTTCATTATCCTCTCACCTTTATTCATATTTCAAGTTCCTAACCAGTTTCTCAGTTGCTATCTTTAACTCATCACCTTACTTTCCTTTTTTTTTTCTTCAATTTCTTTATATCGATAGATAGATGGATAGATAGATAAATTTTTTCCCTTCTGTTTCATGTAATTTCTCATGGGTTACAAACATGAATATGGAAGAAAAAAAAATTTACAACAAAAGGACACATCCTTAAAGAATGGATTATGAAAAAATTCCTGCAGGCAAATTGAAGACATAAAAGTAGAACACGGAACACTGATAAAAAAAAAAATCTAACCAACTGATAAAATATACAACAAAATAATTAGAGTGGTGTAGTCCATGGGGGGAAAAAAAGGTTTTTAAAAAGTTAAAGATAGTTAAAGATGCACACTGATTGGTTGAGAGCAGAAGGAGGTAGTGACTGGAACGCTGAAGTGTCAGATCAGGGGTCGAGGAAGCAAATTCGATGGGGGTTGGGGAGGGAGTAAAAGGAAGAGACGTTGTTGTAGAAAAGAGGAGTGAGGTAAAGGGTGGATGAGGGATGTAGAATTTAACGCAACAATTCAATGTTGTTCGTCCAGGCTGTCTGTCTAGGAGGCTTGAAATCACGGCATTTATTTAATAAACACCTTAGTATTATCGAATATTACTTAATTACATTTTGTTACATCCTCTTTGATTGTCAAGACATTTTTCTGAGCTAATATTTCTCTTTTTTTTGAGTACACATTTTTTAGAAACTGTCAACCAAAACAGTCAACAAAGATTTCTTCAGTTCACTGGCTAGCTATATATCAAGCTACGTAAAGACTTGGAGCCCTTTCAGCTCCAAAAAGGGGTAAGACAAGGTGATACCAGCTCACCTAAACTCTTCACAGTCTGCCTCGAGATGATCTTCAGAAGACTAGACAGGAAGAGTACAGGAATCAGAATAGATGGCTAATATCTGAGCAACCTCAGATTTGCAGATGACATCATCCTTTTTGCAGTGAACCCTCATGACCTCAAACTAGTGCTAGATGAACTAAACAAAGAAAGCAAAAAGTCGGCCCACACATGAACTTCAGTAAAACAAAAATCATGTGCAACAATAATGTTGAAAATAAGAACATAACTGTCAAGATAGAAGATGCAAAACTTGGCAAGGTAGACCACTACGTCTACCTGGGACAATGAATCTCCATTAAATCCTCAATAGAGGAGGAAATCAAGCAAAGAATCACTCTGGGATGGCAAGCCTTCATCAGAGCAAGCTCAACTTTTAAAAACCAGACGATCCTAATAATCCTGAAAAGAAGAATATACGACCAACGCATTCTCGCAATAGCCACTAATGAAGCGGAAACATTGAACCTAACCAAGAGACAGACCCCCAATTTGAGAACCATACAACATACATATTATGTTAAACCTCACATGGAGAGACCACAAGACAGCACAATACATCCAGAAAAAGACATAATCCATTAAAAATCTCAAATAGCAATGGGCTGGCCATGTTACAAGAATGGTAGACAACCGATGGACATCGTGACTCATGACATGGATTCCCAGAGATCACATGCACTACTGAGGCCAATAGAGTATTAGATAGAGAGATGAGCCAGACTTATTCGGAAATTTTTTACTCCATGACACCCACGATAGAGAAGTGTGGCGAATCCTGGGAAAGGTCCATATCCAACAATATGCATGTATCTATTGCACATACAGCCTCCACCAATGGAGCTAGAGGGCAAAATATTTGAACATTTACATTATGTCTTGAAAATTTTTTTTTTCAAGTTACCCTCTAAATAGGGTTTTAGAGGAGGGAATGGTGTGTTCAACTGGCTATGTAAGTTTAAACTAGACTGATCCCTTAGTTTTTGCCCGGCAATGTTCCTGCTTGTCTTTTGAAATTTCGGATTTTTTAAACGATCACGGTCAAACAAAATGCAAGAGAAGTAACACATCAATTAATCATCTCTTCTTCCAATTTTTACAAAGATTGCCTCTCCAAAAGACATTGGTTGTGATAATTTCTTTTGAACGGTAAATCAAACCCTTTTTTTTTTCCATCTTGATTCTGTTATCTCTCTTTTACAATTCTCTTTTGATAATTTTGATTCTCTTCCTTGATTTTCCAATTTACTTCTTTGAATTACTTTTTAATTCTGTAATCCTCTTTCAAGTTTTTTTTACTAACATCGTTTGATATCAAAAGAGAAACAGGAAGCAAAGCCATTAAATACATAAATAGTTTAATAGTTGAACATGCCAAAAATAAACACCCAACGATCAAAATCGTAAGTCCAAAAGTGAAGTAAGTTGACCACAACATCTACCTAGTACAACGACTCCCCAGGTAATCCTTAGAAAAAGAAGAAATCAAGTGAAAATCACTCCAGGATGGCAAGCCTCCAGCAGAGCAAGCTCAACCTTTGAGGGCAAAAAATACCATTAGTTTTAAAAAGAAGGATATGCAACCAATACATCTTCTTGATAGTCACCTATAGAGCTGAAACATGGAACCTAACCAAAAGATTGACCCTCAAACTGGGAACAATGCAACAGGAGAGAATTATGCTCAACATCACATGGAGAGATCATAAAACAGTACATTATATTAGAGGAAAACAGTTTGAGGTATCATGGAATCCATTGGTAAACTCAAATGACAATGGACAGAATGGCAGACAACCAATGGCCATAACAACTCACAACATGGATCCCCAGATATCACATGTAAAACTGAGGCCAACAGAATATAAGATGGTGGGATGAACTAGTCAAGTTCTGAAAATATTGGCTCTATGGTGAATCCGGGGAAAGGTCTATGTCCAACGACGGATAATAGAAGACTAGTGATGATGATTACAAAGAGAAGTGAATGCAACAAAATGACTCAGGATTATAAGAGTAGAAATAACTGGGTTGTAATGGTGATCTACTGGGAATTAGTACCATGCAAAACAATGGTTTATACACAAACAAGAACCTGTCCAAGAAAAGGGCCAAAAAATAAAGATGAAATGATAACAAAATTATATAGGACTTTCAAATTCAAACGTATCACTAAAAACAGTGATTCCCAAAGTGTGTGCTACTGCTTCCTGGGATGTGGTGGTTAGCTCTCAGAGGTGTTGTAAGATATCCAAAGATTTTTTTAAATTCCTGGCGATTGTAATTCAATGCAATGATGTACAGTCACAAGAAAGCAACATCCAAGATGTGAGATGAACAAAAGGCTTACCCGACTCACGAGAGAAAAAGAGAGAGAAACAACTAACGGAGTGAGGAAGAATGGCAAAAGGAAAAGAGAGAGGGAGAATGGCAAAAGGGAGAGAGAAAAAAAGCAAGAGAAAAGAGAGAGAGAGAGAGAGAGAGTGACAATAAGAAAAGAGAGATGCAAAAGGAAAAGAGAGAGGCAAATGGAGACAATGTCAGAGTAAGAGAGATTGAGAATGGAAAGAGAAGAGAGAAGTGAAGATTGGCATAAGTAAAAGAGAGAGGGGCCATGGCAAAAAAGAAAGAGAGAAAATGGAAAGGCAAAGGGAAAAAAAGAGAGGCATAAGGAGACAATGCCAGAGTAAAAGAGAAAGAGAGAGAATGGAAAGAGTAAAAGAGAGAGCAAAAATGCCAAGATAAAGAGAGAGGGAGAGTTAAAAGGAAAAGAAGAGGATGATAATGATGGTGATGGTGGTGGCTTAACAAAAGTAATACTCAACAAATGCAAAAAGGAGAAAATTTTAATGTGTCATCATTTTTGCTCTGCAATAAGTCAACAATAATTGAAGACTGGAGCCATATTTCATAGAATCTAATTTTCTCAGTAGATTAGAAATTATTTCCAAGATTATTTTTGTATAGATTTTTCTCATAATTGCATTTTAAAAATATGTATAGGTAAAAAAAAAATGAGATGTATCTGAGATTTGGAGGGAAGTATATAAAAAAGCAATCTACATGCCTTGTTTTTTTTTAATTCCATTTTGTTTATGAGCCGCTTTCTTTTTATTGTACATGTATCAACTTATCTATTTGTGAACATAAATATTCTAAAACTTTTATGTTCATTATTACATTTTAAAATATGTATTAGTATATCCTCTCTCTTTGAAGGAATCTAAAATTGATATAGAAATAAAACATATAAGAATTTAGAATATAAATGTATGCGAATAAATGTTGGACATATAAGTAAATGAATGGTAATAAAACATAAACTATAACTGGATAATAGTATGCTGATATATATATATATATATATATATATATATATATATATATATATATATATATATATATATATATATATGTTCCCATGCAAACTAGTATATACATAGTCTAGAAAAGTTCACAACTTGAAACGCTAAACATTAATAAATCTTATATATATATATATATATATATATATATATATATTGCACAAACATACATGCATACATACATGAGTACATACAACACACTGACAGATGATTAGTTACGGTCAAGATTGACAATGGAGTTAACAGTTTTTTACTGGTACTTCCTGGGCAGTAAGATATTAAGGCAGAGTGGTTTTTGCCCAAGGGCTCCTATCCATCCTCTCCACTCTCAACCATCAAAGCATGACTGTGATAAAACATTCCCATCAAGATATCTGCCAATGGGAAAATTGCAGAGAGTAGTTGATTCATGCCTTTCTCAAGAGGATTGATGCATAGTGAATATAAACTAAACCACCTCAGCTGGACTTTGATCCAGTTTGCTGGTTCTGTTTTTTATGCTAACCTTTACATTAATCAACATCTTTATAATCTTAAATCTATAAATACAAATATGCACACGCATACATAAAAACACACCACACACATGCACACAAACACACATTTACTCATATTTCATATACATATATATTTCCACCATCCATACATAGAAGCATACACCCATACATAATTACCTGAATTTAATTTAGTCTGGCACAAGGTCAAAATAGTGACGATCAAATTCACTACCCAGCAAACTAATCTTTGAGATGAGCTTGCTCATCATCCACCTACAGTAGATGTCCCATAGTTATGAAACTAAGTGCAGTCTGGCTCAAGGCCATACAAGGAGAGTGTCCAGTGAGGAACAAACTAAACTACACTACCCAATTGATCTGTTAGGTGGGCTAGTCCACTATTATACCAAAGTGAAGGCCCAATATATATATATATATATATATATATATATATATATATATATATATATATATATATATATATAAGCAAAATTCGAGGAGGATATCACAGCTGGAAAAAAACATGAAAAGGAAAGACTTATCTTTGCCAAGGCTTAACTTGATAACAACAATTCTTCTCAGCAAATATTCTGTGGATATACACTAACAAAATACAACTTTTTGGCAATGCACCCCAGCAATGAAGCTTATAAAAAGAGGAACACTCTATCCAAAATTAAACATGGTGGAGGATTCATAATTTTATTGGGTTGCTGGGACAGGAGGCCTTGACTATATCAAAGGAACCTTGAAATCAAAGGATTTCCTAGGATTTCTAGAGCAGAACATGCTACCAAGCCCATGAAAACCAGCTTTTATTCAAAGATCATGGGTGAGAGAAAATAGTATCTGACAGAAGTAAGAACCATTCAGATTGCTGCAAGGTGTGTTTGGAGGTGGTCATCATTGCCAAAGGGGCAGGTGACCAAATATAAAGGAAAGGTGCCAATATTATTGACCACGTCATATTTTCAATTTCTTATTTAAGAATCATCACATAAATTAAAAAATAATGATTTCTTTTATTGAATTTCTTTAGACATTCCATTAAAATATTCTGATGATATGATGATACAAATTTTGTAGATTTCCATCCATTTTCAAAGTTATTGTCCAGATTTTACAAAAGATTGAAGGGTGCCAATAATCCTGAGCAGTGCTGTATTTGGTTTGATTTTGACAATTCTGTTGAAAAAAAAAGAGAGAATACAGTAATTCATTTTCTAAAATTCAAAATCAAATATAAATCTTATTCCAATTCAATCTTTTTTAAATACATATACTGAACTGAAAGACATGACAAAAATTGGATCAAGAGAAATGTCTTTTTTTTTCAGTGATTGATCACTGCCAAGCTTGACTATGGGGGTGACAACTTTCAGCTGCAAGTATCTTGACATGAAATCATGAGAGAGTGGTTTGCTCAAATGCTTGCTTACGTATACTTTCTTTGAATCAATACTCGAATAGAATGCAGGAAAATGTCCAGCACCAAACGGCTACCATTTGACATACAAAAAGAGCCCAACCAATCATTCTAGCTGGAACTGGAAAACAGATATGAACTTATCACCAGAGAACATCAATGAGCTCAGCAACAATATAACAACCTCTTTAATTGAAGCTGCCAATATGGTTAAGCTAAAGAGAAGACAAACTCTGAGAAAAAAACCATGAATTTCATGGAAAAATGCGGAAACCTTAAGCTATCAACAACAACAATAGAAAAGATTGAAGTAACAGAACTGAACAAAACTATGTTAGTGTAACCAAGAGAAGATACACAACAGCAGTCATCGAAAGCATTCTCGAATAAGGTAGAGGCTTCAAAACTATAGGAAAATCTTTTGGTAGAGAAAGAAAACAAATAACTAGTGTGCTTGAGGCAAATGGAGACCTAACAAAGAATAGGGACCAAATTGGCAAACATGCCAACAAATTTTACAAAAACCTTTATCTTACCAAACAAAGGAAAGAAAAATGAACAGAATACACAAACCGAGAATAATCAGGTCAAGGACTTCCCAGAAGTTACTCCGCAGGAAGTAAAGCAGGCCACCAGACAAAAAGAGGAAGAATAGACCACTTCATCGACTTAGGACAACTATCTCTGAAATCCTCAAAAGAAGAAGAAATCAAGCGAAGAATCACACTTTGGCAAGCTTTTGGTAAAGCAAGCTCAACTCAACAAAAATATCCCACTAGTCCTTGAAAATAAGGATATTCAGCCAATGCATCCAACCAATAATCATCTATGGAGCTGAAACATAGAACCTAACACAAAAATTGACCCTTAAACTGAGAACCATGCAACGTGCACAAGAGAGAATCATGCTCAGCATCACATGGAGAGATCATAACATATCACAGTAAAGGAAAAAAAGAGTCTGAGATATCAAAGAAACCTTTAGAAAACTCAAATGGCAATGGGCTGGATATGTCACAAGAATGTCACTAAACAATGAAGAAATCAAGACTCACAACATGGATCCCCAGAGATCATATGCAAAACTGTGGCCAACAGAAAGCAAGATGGCATGACAAGTTAGACAAGTTTAGAAAGCTATGGCTTCGTGATGCCTATGATAGAGAGGTCTGGCTAATCTTGGGGAAAATCCATGTCAAACTATGGATGTTTATAGGCTAATGATGATGATGATGATCATTAAAATATCTGATAATGGAACTAGGTACGGGGAAGAGTGGCTTCATACCTTTCCAAATGTTATAAGGGGAAATGTGCTCACAGTCTCACTGAGAATTTGAACTTAAGTTCTTCAATGATAAGTCCAACAAAAGCCTTCACTATCTTTTCAGAGAAAAATAATTTCAAGGTTTTCTTTGCTTTAGTGTTGGTCTTTCAATCCATACCTCACCTCATAAAAAGAGAAAAAAAAAACAATTCATTTGCACTCAAAATACAAAAGTTATCCTACTTTGCTCTAAATGGCCTCCCTCTGAACTGAACAGCAGGTTCATTTCTCATCAGAACCCTTTGGTAACCATGGAACAAGAAAGATGACAGAAAGAGTGAAAGGTGAGTACCACAAGAAGAGAAGACATGTCAGACCAATCACTCAATAGAAACCATCACATGACTAACAGCTTTCTGGCAGCATGATGTGTTGGGGGTGATTAATTAAAACAATTGAATAAAGGTGTGATCAGAATATAAGTTACTTCTCTTGCCTTATTGAGTCTGAATTTTCAAAAAATGATGTGACTTGGCACAAACTAAGAGATCAATTTGGCATACACTCACATTGCGAATTGAACCTCCTTCTGAAAATCTATTTAAGAAGGGGAATCAAAAAAAATCATTTTTTCCTAGACGTGATAAAGAGTAGATATGGAACATTTCAGCTCTCTAGCTCTGCTGGTGCTGACTTTACGCCTGAAACTTCTTTTGAAAGTCTTGGTTGATAGTTTTTATTAGAGAGAAAGAATAAGAGATGAAGAAAAAAAAGCACTCACACACACACACCACACACACACACACACACACACACACACACACACACACACACACACACACACAAACACACGCTTGAAAATCTTCCTCCTTCTTGTAGTTCTCTCTGGGACACAGTTTTATAAACAATTCTTTGTAAATTGATTACAATTTCTATTCGTGCTTTTTATCATCCCTGAATAATTTTTTTAATGCAGCCCGTGGGGTTTTTCATTTATCCGCCCAGAGATTCTATCAGCTACTCTCATTGATTTGGAAATATTATCTTTGACTGATTAAATACATTAAGTAGGCTATAATTTGCAGCTGAAATGTGCCATGATAGTGTCGAATTATGCTCTGTTCATAACAAGTATGATAAAGATATATACATAATTGTTGATTAACTAAACCATAAAAAAATCATTCAATACTAAAATAAAAATAAAGACAATGTGAGTGACGTCCACAGCTGATTAATTTACAATTTAGATGGGGAACCACTATTATCATGGAACAGAATAATAATTAAATAAATATATTCATATTTATATATTTATTTTGGCATGTCTGTGTATCTGGGTCACTTTCATCTTTATCAGTGGTAATGCTGGGTGCCATTGTCAAAGATAATTAGGGATAGAGTTGTGACAAATACCACTTTCAACTACTCATAAGCATAACATCTTGTACTAATAAATAAATTTTCAAAAAATGAGCAAGACAGTCTGTGGGCATTTCTAACGAATATTAATACTTATTCAACAGCGTGGGTTGACTGCATAAGCTTGTGATATTGAGTTCAAAGAAAGTTGAAAGAAAGCAAAGTATGCAATCAGGCCACTGCATTTATCTATCTATCTATCTATCTATCTATCTACCTATATGATGATGTTTGTTTAGCCACAGAAACATTGGTCAGTTTCAGTGTCAGCAGATGAGGAATATTGAAACATTCCTGCTACCCATCCATGCAATCAGGGGTGGTCAGACAAAATGCATTGCTTGACTGGAAAAGAAACTTCATCCCTTCTTCAACTTCTCAAACCAACATTTGGCATAGAGCAAAAACTCAACAACAAAAACTAAAGAAGAAACGCAGCAAATATTCATTTTTCCATATGATCTCTGTCCTTACCAATGCACTTAATTCTATTTTGAATATTAACATTTTCAACATTTTTTTTGCACAAAGCAGGTAAAGTAGCAGCAACCTTGATTAATACACTTTGATGCTGAAAGCATTAATCAAATAGATTGTACAGCATACAGTGAAAATCTAAAATGAGAATTTAGCTAATATCAATGTATCAGTCTAAAGACTTTTTGATCCACTCCCAAATATGAACAGCACTAAAAAACATATATGATTGACTTAAGTGTCAAAAATGATGATGATGATATTGACAGTAGTGCTGGTGATGACGTGAATGTTGAAAATGATGAGGGGAGTGGTTTGGCAACAACTTTCACCTGAGACTATTATGGAAAGACTCTCATCTCTTGCATAGGTATGAATATTCATTGGGAGGCCCGCAACAGATATGGTAAGCACTCTCCAAATCTTTAACAGCAAAGCCAAGCCATAATTAGAGGCGAAGATCATGTCCCTGTTTTTTATGATTCTGATGTTTCTTACAGAGGCTGTATTGATGAATAAGAAGGCATGTTTTATATATAGAAAGAACTAATTGCAAAATTCTCACAAAGCTCAATGAAAAAGCAGAAGCAAGAAAGGTGTAAGGATTTTGAAAAAAATGATATATCAATTGAATCTGCTCTAAAAAATGCCTGAAAACACTTAGAAATACATGATATTTTTGGAAGAAAAATTTTGGAAATATAGACAAAAGCAGATTTAGATAAAAAAATCCAGATAAGAGGAAAAAAAGCAAAAGGAAAGCATAAAATGAATAAAATAAATAAAATACAATATTAATAAATACCATTAGGTGATACCAGCTCACCAAAACTCTTCACAGCCTACTTTGGAAAGATCTTCCGAAACCTAGACTTGGAAAATTAAGGAATCAAAACCAACGGCAAATACCTAAATAACCTCAGATTTGCAGATTACGTTGTCCTTTTTGCGGTGAACCTCCAAGACCTCCAACTTATGCTAGATAAACTGAATGGAGAAAGCAAGAAAGTCAGCCTTCACATGAACTCCTGGGAAACAAAGGTCATGTGCAACAATCACACTGGAAATAAAGTCACAACAATAAAAATAAAAAATGCAGAACCAGAGGAAGTACACCAGGTAAATTACATATACATAATACCAGAAGAAAGGCACCTGAAATCCAAAGGACTTAAAAAAGAACAAAAAAAGATGATAAAACACTGTAAAGTGAATTACACAATCAACAAACTCAACCATCATTGATCTTTGCATTAACCTAAGCAAACTAAATATGTATTGTGGTACAAATGCCTCTGCAACCATTAAGGATCTAGCCAACAAGCTGCGCAACCCCCTCCCATCAGAGGCTAGTGTTTATGTAATACCTTGTAATGATTGCAATGAGATTTACATTGGGGGGACAACCAGATCCCTCAAAAAAAAAGTTATATGAATAAAGCAGGGCCCCAAAACTTGATAGTCTAAATAACTTTGTTTGACTCAGAAATACATATAACCATAACTTTAACCTATGGAAAGCCTATATCATCAAAAAGATACATGATACCACAAAAGAAACTCTAAACCCTTTTAAACAAAGAAAAAATAAATGAACAAACCAACATACTAATCACACGTATCTACAAGTACATACACACACAGACACATAGGAATATGTATGTGGCTATGTATATTCATCAATATGCAGGGTGTTTGTAAAATAATGCAACATTTAAAAAACAAAATAACAATTCAAAAGAAGCATATCAGTTGCCTCCTTTGATGTACCATAACATTTTTGAGGAATTGAGAGATTCTATTTAAATAATTGATAATAAGTGAATAATTTACTCTCAGCTGATTGGCTGATATGCGGAGCTACATTCTCAGAAAAATTGAGAGAATTCATCTAAATAATAGAGAACAATAAAATGTACACATTACACCTACACAATTACAATGAAACAAATCAGCAATAGTTTTCAAAATGCTTACAATCCTGACAAATGCATGCATTTATTTTGGGTCAAACAGTTCAGCACCCTCTCCGGCATTGATCCTGGTCAATTATGCTAATAACATCTGTGATTGCCATTCTCAGCTGAGTGATATTATGGGTATTTTCTAACTTTTTAAGTTCATAAACAATTAAACGATTAATTGAGACTGGAACTTTTCTATGAACAGCATAAAAATTGTAGAACTCTCTTGTGAACTGAGTAGAAAAAAATAAAAATAATTACCTACATTTCAAAGAGAGGAGACTTTAATCAGAAGTTATTTCCATTGATATTGAAAATCAGA
Source organism: Thysanoteuthis rhombus (assembly GCA_963457665.1). Classification (NCBI taxonomy): domain Eukaryota; kingdom Metazoa; phylum Mollusca; class Cephalopoda; order Oegopsida; family Thysanoteuthidae; genus Thysanoteuthis; species Thysanoteuthis major. The sequence goes on along the minus strand of OY735210.1, from coordinate 19,542,985 downwards.
TTTTTTATATGAATTTTGATGTTAAGACCCTTTCAAAGAAAGAAGTTACTGGTGGTGACGTCAGGTGATTGGGCTGGCCATTTGATTGGCCCACTTTGTTTAATCCATATACCAGGAAAACCCTCAACCACCTGCAGACCAACAAGGTATAATGGGGAGGAGCCCCATTTTTCCTTGCTACTATGGGGTCAGTTTTGAAGCATTTCAAGGTAGAAATGGCTGGTGACGGTAGCATCAAAAAAGTAGGGTCTAAAGATGCTATTCGCTGAAATGGCACATCATACATTAACACCAGGCAAATTTACATCTTTTTCTCGAGTATGGTATTTAAAAAAACTGCAATACTTATTGATACAACCATTAAACTGAAACATTACCTCATCAGACCACATGATATGATCTATAGACATTGGATCATTTTCAAATATCCGTTGTAATGTTACGCAAGCTTTGAGTTGTCAATCTGAATCATCGTTGTCCAATGTGTGCACTAAATATTGGATGTACATTATTTTTTATACACTTTAACCAATGTTCTGTGAATAGTCGTGTGACTAACATCAATTTCAGAATGGCTGCCAAGTTGCCTTGAAGAGCTGGGGTAGATATTGGGGAGTTGTCATTCACTTCATGGTGGACTGCAGCCTGGAACTCCCTTTGGGTGTAAAAATTTGGATGACCAGAGCATATTTTATTCATGACATAGCTCATATTTTCAAATGTTTGTATCAGCTGTAGTACACTAGAATGATGATGAGAATGTACACTTACCAGTCTTACTTCTTTTAACGCATTGGTATTTTTTCTGTAGTAATTTCACACAAAGTCAGCACACTCTTCCAAGGTAAATGGAACGACCATTTTTTAGGACTTGATTAATCATATTAGATATGGTATTCTGAGGATATAGCTAAACATATCGGCCAATCAGCAGACAGTTAATTATTTACATATTATCAATTATTTGAATTGAATCTCCCAATTATTTATAAATGTTGCATTACTGTAAGGGGGGCAACTGATAAGTTATTTTGCTTTTTGAATATTATGTTATTTTACAAACATCCTGTACTAAAAGCAGAGGAAAGAAGGCAAGTCAAGAGCTTCCTCTAGTTGCCAGATATTTTCCTGCTACTGTGTACCTGAGGCTCTGCAACAGATATGGTAAACCCTCCAAATCTTCATTGACAAAGCCAAGCCTTATAGGCAGGGCATATAGCAAGAAGAAAGAACAACAGATGGAGCAAAGACTAACTGATTGGTGCCTATGGAACAGTAAATGCAGTAGGAGAAGACCAGAGAAAAGATTGAAAGATGAGAAAAGTTTGCTGGTAAGACATAACAGAGATCAACACAATCATGCTTGTTGTGTTGGAAGATGGAAAATGGCCTTTGTCGAACAATGGATTTACAATGGCTGATGATGATATACAACTTTCTGTCAAACTATTCAAAGCAAACATTTCTAAATATACAATGCTGCTAAGGATAATTGGCATCCTTATAGTTTTTGTATAGCCCTTATCTACCTTAACCTCCATGAGGAAAGGATGCCTCACAAGATAAGTTTTTAATTTGGGGATATGTGGGTAAGAACTTAAAGAAAAATTCTCTTTGTATATGTAACTATTGTCGCAAAGATACAAACTCACTCTTAGGACTCAGGGCAAAGCCTGATCCCTTTGGCCTTGACTTCACAGTGTTGTACCATGTCTGATGGTACCAAACCCCATTGGCCATGGTACCACACCTGTGTCTGTTTGGTCTTAAATGGTCTGCTCTCTGGAGACCAGGGAGGTATACATGATATCTTCAGGAATAAATGGAAATTTAAAAAATTCTTATAAAAATATTTAAATAGAATGTCTAGAGTAATTCAACAAAAAATCATTGTTTTTCAACTTACATGTAGTAATTTTAAAAAAAGGAATAGAAAATATGACCTGGACAGTCATATTGGCAGCTTTCCTTCACATTTGGTTGCACTCTCCATTACATTTCTTGAAGTCATCTGTAAGCTTCTTGCACTTATCAGCTGATAATTTTTGCCACACTTCCTTTGGAACTTTTTGGGTTTTCGAATGTTTGCAGCATTCCTGCCGTGTATGACTCCTGATTTCTGCTTTTCCAATGATTTTCAGTGGAATAGAGTAGGACTCATTACTAGCCAATCTAAAAGCATTCTCCCCTTTTCAACCATTCTTTTGCAATTTTGGATGCGTGTTTTAGGTTTTTATTGTGCTGCAGCACCAACGATCTCTCGTCAAAACCTGGTCTTCTTCTACAAGGTACCAGATATTGCTGAAAAATCTCATCAACTTCATAATTCCTGTGATAGAGTCAAGGCTTTCAGTACCAGTGGTAGCAAAGCAGCCCAATGGCATTATGGATCTCCCATCATGTTTATCTTTGAGAGACTCATGGCAAGAAATATTCCAAGGCCGTCATTTTCGCCAAATATAAAGGAATCGTGCCAATATTTCCATCCTGGTCATATTTTCAGTTTCTTCTTTGAAATTAATACATGTAAGTTTAGAAATGATGATCTTTAGTTATATTACTTTCGAAATCCTATTAAAATATTCTTATGATGAAAATTTGGTAGATTTCTATTTATTTCTGAAGGTATTCAAAAGCTCATATGAAGAAATTCCAGGGAGTCAATAATCCTGAACGGTGTTGTATACCTACTTGTACAATGTTTGTCTATTCATGTATTTAATTGCCTCAAAACTGTTGCTAAGTTTAGATATGATTGGGGGTAAAGATGATCCCTCAAACTACGTTCATATCCACAATTAGGATGAAGAAAGTGGTTACAATGGGAAGGAGAAATTTTGACAAAAATAGTTTCAGACATCAGAAAACATCATGTAAAACTGAAAGAAAAGAATACACTGAAGAAAATATAACCATAAAAACTTGAAATATTATTAATAAAATCTGTAAAATGATAATCAGAATAAAGTGTGAATAAAAACTATTATCTTACCAAAGCTCGGTGCATTATATACACAAGGAATCTTTTTTTTTTTCTCATAAAGAACACATATTTTATGCAAATATTATTGTCTTTCTTTAGTTTTGTTTAACTTCATGGCTGCTTTCTCTGTTTGCTTCTGCTTTATTGATTTTATTTTTGTTCATCTTTCCGCAGAAAAGTTAGATCTTCTCTGTGCTCCCTCGTAACAGGCAACTCTATGGCCCCAAAACAACACTTTACGACTCTGAAAACATTGCAGGATGAAAGATTTAAAAAGGTAACATTTGAAGAAAATACTTTTGAAAATAAAAAGCTGAGAAATGAGTAAAAATGATCCATATCTATATTTTTATTCTTACTTCTTCTTTTCCAGAAGGAGTTAGGTCACAATGGAGAGATTCTGTATGGGGCTGGATTTGGTTAGGGAGTGATAAATATCCAAAATTGCCAAATCTTGCAGCTGTTGATTTTCCCTGCAATGACAGAAAATGATGACAGAAAAAAGATGATTAATATATATATATGTATATGTATATATATATATATATATATATATATATATATATATATATATATATATATATATATATATGTGTGTGTGTGTGTGTGTGTGTGTGTGTATGTGTATGTGTACATGTGTGTGTGTTGTTTGAGAAGTTTATATTTATTGTCTATGCTGCAAATAATGCTGGCCTTAGTCAACATTTACAGGGGACAAGATATTTCAAAATAAAGATTTTATATTTATAGTGAGAGCTCTCAAACTAATGATATCAGTAGCAGCCATCAGCCACTCACCTCACTACCCTTCAATTAAGAAAAATTTTTTTTTTCTCTCTTCTACCTGCATACCCTCTTTTCAAACTCTTCTCAAAATTATTCATGATATGAAACAACTAAGAGATCCATAGCTGTTGGCAAACAAGCTGGTGAGGCACACGGAGAGCCATGGCTGACACAAATTTGGGCAAAATAGGAGGGAAAATTTGGCGAAAGTAAAATGTTGATCAAACAGTAACCTAACTAGAGATTTGGGGGCCTGCGGGCTCAATGAGGAACTCCTTAACATTTAGCAGGATTTTATGGAAAAAGAAAGTTGACAATAGATTGGCATGCATTATGACTTAATTGGTTGAAAACAGCCCCCAAAAAGTTGAATTGTTATTTTTCAATCCACGTATCAACAAATATATCCCTGTTATTGTATAATCTCAGTAGAAATACAATTGGTGAACTAGTATTTATAAGACTTTTGGAGGCCCCCTGGGGTGTTTTCAAATGGCCCCTCTCCCTCAGCTATACCTCTCTGACCAAATAATTGCTGCAAAGAAAGGAATAAAACAATATTTCTCTCAAGTTGCATGTTGTTTGATCTATACTAACTGTGTATTATTGATTGATAAAAAGTCTTTCTATTGGACATTAGTTCTTGTGTCTCTATTTGTATGAAATTAGGAGAAAACCAAGCCCTCTGACTACTTTAATCAAAGATTTCCTTCAAGTCCATATCCATCAAATTACATAAAGATACACTATATTTGCACTTTGGTACTTTTTCTTACTTCAGCCTATGAAATATTTTATGTCTTTGTTTGCTGTATCGAATAAAATATGTTACATGAAGTGATTTTGTGAACACAGGTGTATGCGTGTGTGTGTGCGTGTGAATGGGAAACGGAGATAGGGCATATATGTAGATGAAGTATATTAAAGATATTTCTGCTCTAAGTATTTTGGCTTTTTCATTGAAAGAACTTTTGTTGAGGAGAAAATAGTTTCCTCTTATTAAAAACCATCAACTAAAACTGTCAGCCCTGGTTGGCTGGCTATGTATTAGACATAAAGGCTGCAACAATGGAGCTAGAGGCCTGAAATTTTCAGCATTTACTCCTTATTATGTCTATGAAAAATCATAAGTTTTAGTGAGGGTTCAATTTACTCTGTAAGTTTATTGTAAATTAATTCATTTTGTGTACCCTTGCTTTTTGAATTCTAGACCAAAGGTGAGAAGTGAGTTATTCAATTATCACCCCTTTTTGCCATCTTTTGATTGATCACTCCCAACATAGCATGCTAACTAAAAATGTTGGTCATGTGACAGTTTCTATTGAGTGACTGACCAGACCAGTTTCTCTATTGAAATAGAAGAAAAGCAATACATTATTGAGTTAAATTTAACTTGCCAAAAGGTATTCTTGAAAATAAAATTCAATACAATTTTTTATATCAATTTGATGTTTTCTTCAAGAATTGAATGATGTGCATAGAACTTTAAACAGTCAAAGATGAAAGCAAACAATGTGTGTACAGATCTTCAGCTAAGCATTTTTCTTTTACTTTATCTAAATGAAAATCAATGAATCCAAAATGAGAACATATGATTATATATATATATATTGCGTTAAACTATACTGAAGCTCAATCTGAAATGTTTTCCCATTATTACATCGTGAAAGTATCATTTGGTGAAAATAGAATAAAAAATTATAGAAAATTGTGCTGCTGTAGGAATCTTACCTGTGCCTGATACGGTTGCCGTTTCCATGTCGTGTTGCTCTTACCATTGAGCTTAACAGCCACTGGTTATGCAAAAGCCTGAATATCTGCTTTCACTCTAATATTCCCATGTTACCACAAGAGATCATTTCAAATAGGTTTTCAATATAATATAATACAATTTATAGTCATTCCAGTGGGATCAAACATCCATTTCTTAATAATATATATATATATCCATCATTTGTAGTAGTAGTGGCAGGAGGGGGGGGAGAGGAAATGAGGATGGTTCACCCAAAGGTCAGGACCAAGTTTCTTGTCAACCTAACATCACACAACAGAAAAAAAATCGATATTTAATATTTCTAATTGAAGTAGTAAGAGGAAGTAAAGTAGGAAGAGAGAAAAAAAAAGATGAGGATGGTTCACCCAAAGGTCTAGACCAAGTTTCAAGTCAATCTAACATCATATAATATTTAGCATTACTAGTTATGGTAGTAGTTGCTGGAGGAGCTGGAAGATGGGAATGGTTCACCCGAAGATCTGGACCAATATAATAATGGGAAAACATTTCAGATTGAGCTTCAATATAGTTTAACGCAATTTATATATCAATCCAGCATGATGTGGCTAAGGAAATTTACATTTAGTTGTTTTACTAGTTCTGGTTGAAGTAGCAGGAAGAGGAAGAGAAAAATGGTTAATATGGAGGTCTGGACCAATATTCATATCAATCGAACATGATACAATGAGAAAATTGATATTTAACATATTTTGGATCGATGCTTCCATGTCCAATTCTGATTATCTGTTTGCATACATACATACATCGGATTGTATATATTTTCTCACTTCTTAAGTTCAAGAGACATAAATAATAGATTCCAAAAGTGTGTCAGATCACAAATGTATTTTGCCCATCTAGGAAGTGGATGCCTTTTAATGAAAGAACATTTTGAGAATTCTGTTGAGGTTTACAATATCAGAAAAAAAGAAAAAGAAATCAGAAACTGAATGTTTCAATCTGCTTCAAATGATGAACACCTAAAAAAAACATTCTGAAAATTGAAGCCAAATACAAAAAAAATCAACAAATTTATCCTTCTTCTCAAGTTTCTATTGTATACAATATGCATCCATACAATCGCACCTTGCAAAATATACCAGTACAGACATATGAATGGTACATATTTTTAACTACATACTTGAACTCCCACTCACAGAGACATATGTCCACACTCATATTGCCTATTATAGCATAGTAGTATAAATATATACATATATATATGTTTATATATATATATAGAAAGAGAGAGAGAAAGAGAGAGAATAAGAATGAGAAAGAAAGTAGATTCCACTCAAGGACCACAAATTTTGTCCCCTGCAGTCATTCCTCTTCAATGGATCCAATTGAGGGCCATTATTAAGATGGAATCACACAAAACAACTAGAGAGATTGCAGAGGAACTAAACATTGACCATTCAACAATTGTTTGATATTTGTACCAAATTAGAAAAGCCAACAAGATTGATATATCATGCAAATGACCAGAAAAAAAAGCAAAAAGGTGTGCATATTACATGAATGACTCTGTAAAAATTGAATAAACAATAGGCTTTGGAACTCTTCCCCACCAAGATTACTCAATAAATCTCTCTGACTGAATACCACTTTTCCAAACAATTTCCTGCTTGGAAAGATCTTCAACAACCAAGCAGCAGCTCAAAACACCTTCAGAGAATTCTCAGTTCCAGGACCCCAGAATTCCATGCATCTGGAATAAATGGACTTGTTCCTAGTTGGTGAAAATGTGTTCATTCTGAACATTCTTATTTTAGTTGATGACTTCCATTCTAAGCTGAGATATACTGCTTAAAAGTTGATGATGAAGAACCATATATATATATATATATATATATAGGCTTATCAAAAATTATCATACATTAAAACCATGACTAAAATGTATGGTTTTCCTTTTTTCACTTTTTTATCAAATTCATCTGACCCTTATTTTAGAATTAACTATCTACATATTTTCATATTTATATATATATATATATATATGTATATATATATATATATATATATATATATATATATATATATATATATATATCACTATTATCATCAGTCTTTTATTGTCTGTTGTTGGACAAAGACCTTCCCCAGGATCCGCCACATTTCTCTATTATGGGCGTTGCAAAGCCAGTATTTTCTGAATTTGTCTAGTTCATCTTTCCATCTTTTAATTTGCCAGCCTCGGTCGAGCATGTGATCTCTGGGAATCCATGTCATGAGTTGAGATGTTCATCGGCTGTCTGCCATTCTTGCAACATGACCTGCCCATTGCCATTCAAGTTTTCTAAGAGATTCTATGATGTGTATCAATATATTTGACTACAAGATGCAGCACACATAATAAGTAAGCTATATCTTCTCAGCAGTTTGTTATATACTAATAGATTGCTTCATTATATGTGTCCTTGTACCAGACTAGAGTATTTTTTGTGAACATTTTCTGTTTGACTGCCAAATCTTGTTTCACAGTGTAAACTGTACAAATCTCACGATCTGTTTCAAATTTCACTGGACACATATGTTGTCTTATGTCAGATTTGAGAGACCAGTATATTTGTGTACTTGTAAAATCTACAAAAACCTTTTTTTTAAGTATCTTCCTTTTGTAGAGAAGGTAAGGTTTAAAACTGGAAAGGAAGGATGGCCTTGAGCTAAATTTCAAAATATACATTTGATTAAATAACTTTATATCAATCATTCTGTACACATATGTAAAGGTTTTTTGTGCATTTATGTTTCTCTCTCTATCTCTCATAGATCTATATCTACATATACACACAAATACATATATGTTCAAATCAATAACTTTTTCAGTTTGTGAAACTTTTCAATCACATAAATGAAATTCTTTGTGAAGCAATGCACGAACTGCTATAATTTGCATAACTGAATATTTGGAGTACAATAGAAGATGAAAACTGGTTTGAATCTGACAAATTTGAGTCTGAGATACAAAGTAATAATTTCAATTCAAATTGAGCATTGTCATCTTCGAGCCTAAAAAAAGGTAAAACTCTAAGAGAAGCATTGTGAAAGAAAAATCTTTTTATGAAATAAAACCAAAACATATCCCATAACTGTTCAAGCAGAAGCATTCAGTTTACCATGAAAAGATCCTTGAAAATTAAACTGAGACAGAATTGGAGGTGTGAATGGTGGATATTTTTAGATAACAAAGAACATCAAAAGTGAAATCAAATGAAATGGAAAATCAAGCATAGTTGTTGCAAGCTTCTCATTGGGGTGAAGCAAATCAAATTTGATACCTACAATATCTTCTAACAAGCTGCTTACGTAACCTAATGTCTATGACTTCATTCACTCTAATCCTTACATATATAGTGACATGATGAGTTCTGGTATTAGGGTGAGAAATAAAGCAATAATCACTGCAGTTGTATTTTAGTGCAAATGCATTTGGACCCAACCTTGTATTTAATGATATACAAAGAACTTATTGCTCAAATTGAGTGCACAAGATTGAGTCATGTACTAAATAAATGCCATCATTTTTTGATAAATTGATAATTTTCTTATAGCTGAGAACTATTCAGAATAATATTACAAGTGGGACTTTTTAAACAAGTGCGTCAAATCCTCCATTCACTTTAATCCATTGACATATTGCAATATGTATCAAGTTCTGGTTTTAAAGTAAAAAATGAAATATTAATCACAGTTGTAATATAGGACCACTGCATTAATCAGTCAATTACATACAAGGAACAGATTCCTCATAAGTGCACAGGTTTGAGTTACTGTACTAGATAAATATCTGCTGTTATTTTATGCTACATAAAAAAAAATTGATATAGCCAAGAACTTGACTGTTTTATACAAGATGACCAGAAGTTTATACAAGTTTGCACTTCTAAGAATCTCATTTTTTTTCCTCTTGGTGGACATCTTTTTTCCTCTGTGACAGTGAAATGGTTGTATTTTTATAATTGCAAAGATTATTTTGCTGCATAGCAATAAAACTATTGTTGGAGAGAAAAAAATCTCAAGTATCTGCCAACACAAAGAAGTATTGGTCATTTCAGTCATAATTGCCTGACAAAAAGAGAATTTTTTTGGCTTCAGCATTCATTAACATCAAGAAAGGCTTCATCAAGGACAGAACCACACAAGATTTTAAATACAGTACAAAGATACCTTGTTAAGCAGAATGAAAATCTCAGAGATTCATCATCTTATATATATATATATGTATATATATGTGAGTGTGTGTGTGTGTGTGTGTGTGTGTGCGTATAATTATATGTATATGTTATATATATATATTTCATATGTATAATTGAATATATATATGTGTGTATATATATAGTTAAATATACATATACATATATTCATATAATCAATATACATATATATATATATATATATAATCAAATATACATAAATACGTGTACACATATAATTAAATATAGAGGTATATATATATATATGTATATATATGTATATATATATATATATATATATATATATATATATATATATATATATATATATGTATATATATATATATATATGAGTAATTGTATGTGCCTATGTGCAAACCTGTTTGTGAATCTCTATGGTCATACATATATCAATATCTCTACGTCTAAAAACAATGAGTTCCTTTCTCATCACAGAAAATAAGTTAAGGAGTACACTTACATTTTCTTCCCATTCCTCTCTTTCTTATTTATAGAGACATAGATATACATAAACATACATATACATAT
>OY735210.1:19240434-19532497 GCA_963457665.1 Thysanoteuthis rhombus | reverse complement strand
AAAAAGGGTCTTTATAAAAATATCCAACCAAGAAAAGGCAAGCGCACCACAGAAAGAAAAAAAGTCCATGATATATTGTGATGTAAAAAATATAAACACAAGAGCGCAATCATGATTACAAATAATTCTACATTCAGAGTTGCTCAAGAATAAACAAACTTTTGAGATGATGGTTGCAGGGATGCTAAAAAATTTTCCTCGCATTTTTCTTTCTTTTTTAAAATTTTTTCTTCAGCAAATTACTTTTTTTCATCTTTATTTCTATCCTTCTTTTCTTCTTAAAAGTTTTTCCTCTAACATTTTTTCTGTCCATTCATTAACTCTTAAATTCACGGGTCACCTGTAACCGCTTGTAATTAACAGTAGAACTCCTCAATGAATAGAATTAAGATTAACGGAACCGAGAATTAAATAGAACAATTTTTTTTTGAAGTCAAGAAATGAGGATAATTTCAATCAGGAGTTTTTTCCCTTGATAATGATATTGAATCTATTTTCCTGAACTTAGGACTTAATTCTTTTTCCAAAGACATTATTTCCATTTTGATCTCAAAATTTCTTTCTCCTACGCATTTCCATTTCATTTTTCTATTTAATATTAGTTGATCTCCATGAAAAGATTTACAGATATGCAAGTTTCCTTTGCATTCCAAAAGTAGAGCATTCCCGTGAAAGCCTTTTGTAAGCTGAATTGGTAAAACAAATTTTTGAGTGTCTCAAGATCCCTCAAATGGTTAGGATGATTTGTCAGGCTGAGTCATCTGAGATTGTCGGGGTTGGAAGGAACAGGAGACGGGGGTATTCAAAAGAGAGGTAGAGGGTGCATGCTGCCTCTTTTATGGCTTGCTGTGGAACACAAGCCTTTTTTCTTTTGTTTTTCACTTTTTCTTTGAATAACCCTAAAAATGGTGTGAAACAAACTTTTGAAAAGCACGGAATACCTGTATTTAAAAAGAAACTAAAAAAGAATTCATTGTTTAAAATGGTTGGTAGGAGATTCTTTTCAGCAAACTTGTCACCTTCAAGTGGAAGAGTCCATGGTTATAAACACAGAACCAAGTAAATCACACTGTTCATTACATAAGTAGATTCATACAGTAATATATTGCAATATGTACAAAGTTGGTCAGTTCATTTTTATTTGTGTGTTTTAGAATATTACTGCTTCCAGGCATAGGAGATACAAGTTCAAAACTTGTTGGGAACTTAGTCTTTATTTCTGATCCATGTTGATTAATGATTGTAGAATATAAAAAAAACGACCAGAAATTTGTGATGAAACAAGAAAATAAAATGGAAGAACAACTATAGAAAAATAGCATCTTTGTTTCTTTTTTTTTCCTATAATCAACGTTTTATTCAAGTTCAGGTCAGGAATTTCACTCTGCCACTGGTACTATATAGCTCAGTGCAATCTGTCACATTGGATTTGGAGTGGAGATGGGTGCTGCCCAGTGATACCATTCCCCTGAAAAATGGTATGATGCACCCAGCATGAAATCTTTACACTCTACTAGGTTGCGGGATGATTTCATCCAATTTTGATTTTATATAAGCCTCATCTTGGCTTATTAGTAAGCTTTGAAGCTGTAAAGAGGAAAATTACTTTTTTGATGCTTATTAAAATTATTTGAAGAGTATCTCCTACATTTGGAAAAATGCTTTTAAGAATGGTTGTTAGGTGATTTCTATCTCGATCAAGACAAAAAAAGGCTTTGTTCTTAATTGTTCATCAGAACAAGAAATCTTTTTTTACTTATGTTTAGTCACCTTGAGCAAGGTCTTTTGGTCACTCTTCACATTAAAGGCTATGAAAGGAGCAAGTTGTTCATGTTGAATGATTAAGAATAGTAAAAAGAACAATATTAGAATAGCGTATTTATGTTAAAATTATGAAGTTAGTATTGCTAAAACGTGATGTTTGAAATGAAGACTAAAAAACATTTGTGGCAAGTCCTATATATATCTAAAAAGTATGGATGTGCCTCGATTGCAAATCAAGTTTTAACTGGAAATTTTTGGACAGGAGAGACTAGAGAAAGTATCTCATCTGAATACCTTCTATGGAAGTAAAAACAGAAAAGTGTCAAACTTGCAAGATTATGATGATGAGACTGCTTGAAGAGTGGAAAGAAGCTCATCAACCACTAGTCAATGCATTCTCTTCAGTACTTCATCGAGATTGGAAAGTGTCTGGTGAGAGAAGCCTATCCAGATGTGCACACAGTACTCCATTTTTGGACAGATTTGGTTCTTATAGAGGTATGATATTATTTTGAATGTTATAGACCTTCTCAATCAGAAAAAAAGATCCTACTACATCATCTGTACTTGGCAGCAGAAGTAATATAAAAGTCCCATTTTAAATCAGGTATGAATTTGAGACCCAGAAGTTTATCCAGGCAGGGTGACCTCTCCAAAATAGTACCATCCATCGAGAACTGTGTAGGGCATGTAATACTTACTGAATTATCTATTGATACGCTCTTCGGAATTACCTTCTTCATTTTTACATAAAATTGTACAGAGGTTGGGAGAAGATACAAGATTGGTTTTGAAGGATTGACTTTTAAGAACCATTTGATACCCCATATAACAATCAGCAAGTTCATTGGAAAGATCTAATACTAGATATAGATGACTCTTGAATTTAGATGAAAGATCCTAAAGTGTGCTGTTATCTGCATATAGGTCTATAAAGGATCTGTTTACTTTGTCAGGTAGATCATTTATAAACAAAAGGGAAAGTGAAGGCCCCAAAATGGATCTTTGGAGTACCCCCAGCATTAATTTCATGAATACTGGCCATTCACTACAACCTTGAGACTTCTTTCTGATAGGAAAGATTTGATTGTGGAATGAGTTCTACCAGTTATGACATAGGTGGTAAGTTTCTGGAGCAACCCAGTGTGCCAAAACTTGTCAAGTGCCAAGATATCCAAGACAATAACAATTACTTTTGCCCTTGAAATCTCAGTGCACACTATTATTTGCCCATCCATTCATGCATATTTTCCAAGCTTTTTATCTCTCACGTGACTCTAACCCCACCTCCTGCCATCAGCCTTTCAAAATAACCACCTGTTTGTCAATATATTTATCAAGCCATCAGTCGATATTAGAATCATTCACTATAAGTAAGCATAAATAGATTTTCTTTTTGCATGCTCTCTTCATAAAGCAAACAGTTTTTTTCTATTTTTTCTCACAACATAAGGACGGAGTAGACATCTAACTTATATGCCAAAGCAACAAATTTTAGTCTGGGTTCAAATCATATAAAATTTATTATTTTTCAAAGATACAATTTTAGTTTTCTTAGTGAAAACAAAGGAGGTAATCCTGAAGAATATATTTATAGGTAATCCAGTAAGTATTACATCCCCGACACAGTTCTTATAGTCTGCTAGACTCATCTGCTAACCATAACCCCAAATATCAACTAATCTTAGCTTAGTCTGGCACATGGCCATAGAAATAGTGCACTTGCAAGAATTGAAAGCATTGCAACAATGAACTGCTCCGTAAGACAAATATGTTAAAAATTGTACCATGGATACTAAAAACAAGAACTGATTTGTTAACCTGAGATGATGTAATATGGTCACCGTTGAAATCCCGTAGTCTCCAAAAAGTGCTTGTTCATCATTAAGAATAGGTCTGCATTTCCATTGAGATTTATCATTGGTATCCGTGTTTACAGTCCAAAAATTATTGAACCAATGGTGAACAGTTAGCACTGAATAAGTGTTCACTTCAAATACTTTATTGATATTATCAGCTGCCAGGTCCTATGAGAAAGGGATGCAGCCAGTGCATCACACCAGGGGCTGAGAATTTCTTGGGTAGAGCTGTGTAAAAAACTCCTAAATCAATATCAATTTGTCCATTAATTAAATAGGTTGACTATTGTTCACTGGTGAGTGGATATAGCTTGGTGTGCTAAAAGGTTTATAGAAGATGAAAATACGGTGGCTAAAAGATGATGGTATTAGTGCAGTGTGTGTGTGTATGTGTGTGTGTGTGTGAAGGGGTCCTAAAATAGCTTATAAAATTCCTCTTGGAGGACCAGGAGTAGCATTGTATCCTGATTTTTAATCGTACTTCACACTGAATCTACCTTTTTGGGTAGACGCTATTACTGTGAATGGTTAAAAAACATCCAATAATGAATTACATCTTTATTTGCTTTGAATCTGCAAATTTCAGATGAATAGTTTTGGTACATGTGCGGACTATGTTGATTCATTTGTGCAAGGTATGGATATATCTCTCTCTTTTTACATTGAACTAGCAAACAATGTATTTAAATAAGAAAATCTTTCACTTCTAGCATTATTCTCTCTGATGTAAAAAAAAACAAAAACGATTCATCAAGTTTAACAACCTAACATATGAATCTAATTATTACCCATGAGAAAAATCAAAAGCTGTTAATAGTGAAAAAAAAATGTTTACATCAATTACATCTCAAGTTTTATTAAAAAGTGACTGAACTCGTTTGAATGGAGGAGTTTTGAGTTCCGAATGGTCATAGGTTAATATTTTCATCAGCAAAATTGTTAGCTTTAAATGGAAGAGATCATTGTTATGAACAAAGAAATGATCAGCAAAATTATTTGCTATAAATGGAAGAGTTCATTGTTATGGACAGAGAGACAAACAGTAAAATTCACATGCTTCATTACATAAATAGATTAATAAACTTTAGTCTTAAAGTGCATTTATTTTACATTTCTAAACTAGGTAGCTGTTGTTAAACCATATACCTCATGATATCAAGTTCACTGCTCTACCCAGTGTGCTATAATTAGGGAAAAATTGTATTTTCATTGTTTCTAAATGAGAGAATCTATTGCATGGTAATATAATTCCAAATATATTGGATTGGTTACATTTGGCATCAGGGACAAATGCCCCCAAAATTAACGACCAGAAAATTCAATATTGACCATTATCTTCATTCTGTGAATTTTTGATTAATTTTTGATCACTGATGGAGTCTTCCTCTAAATCTTGTTCTATTCTTTCATTCATTCATTTATCAGCGATAATGAAAAACGCAGACATACACAATCATCCCATAAAG
This sequence comes from Thysanoteuthis rhombus, assembly GCA_963457665.1. Taxonomy (NCBI): domain Eukaryota; kingdom Metazoa; phylum Mollusca; class Cephalopoda; order Oegopsida; family Thysanoteuthidae; genus Thysanoteuthis; species Thysanoteuthis major. The sequence goes on along the minus strand of OY735210.1, from coordinate 19,527,408 downwards.
GTGTTTCTTGTCAACTTTACAGCCATAAAAGACCATATCATCTGATACCAAGAGACAACTAAAAGAAGGATAATGTACAGAAAGCTGACAAGGAGTAGGGGGCAGGGACAAAGCAAGGGGAGCTGAGCTCTTAATAAAATAATTAAGTAAAGTAAACCTCAAGTCAGGAAAGAAATATTATCTCTGGTGTGATTAATTTCACAACAGTAATTTGTATATTCTGGATGAAGAGGGAAGAATCAATAAATTTGTTTTTCTTTATTTATGTATTATCTATAATTAGATTATCTGATTTTTCTTCCTCCAGACCCCTGGCACAAGAAATAAAAAAAGTGATAACATCCTCTCCTACAATAACGGATAAAAATTTTGGTTCTTAAGACTCCCCAAAGAGGGAATTATAGTTTTGATATAATCTCAATCTAGTATCATAACTAAAATATCCTTGTAAAATGCGCATAAAATCATCTTAGATTACAATCATGAGATTCATAATGTAGGTAAAACAATTGAAGATCCTATTCATTCTGGTTTTTTTTCTCTATCAATTAAGCTTGAGAGAAAAATGCAACTGTTATTACTGTTGCAAAGTTATAAAATCAAACAGAAATTTTCCATTTAAGGTCCAGAAATGTAAGTAAAAAAAAAACAATCAATGTTGATAATCAATAGTCGCAAAAATTCTATCCTCAGAGGAGAATTATAACCATGGGATCTAAAAACAGGTTTTATGATCCATGAGTCAACATGAAACATTAGAACAAAGACTCTTACATTTCCAAAAAAACATTTGATTGATTATTCATAGAGGAGGAATTTTTTGTCTGTTGACACGGGATAGTTTTTTCAAGGTTTTTGTTTTCTTAAATCCCAAAGATTTACACTTGGTTTTGCAATGCTAGCTTTCATGCGGATTAGATTGAATTTATTTCAGTATATGAGGCAATAATAAGGTTTCTTCACTTCAGTTGGATTAAAATAGGTTTTCTTTTAATAGTTTCAATGTATGAGATTTGTCTGGAAAGTATCCAGCCATTCAATGTTTATAAAAAAAATAGCCTATACAGGGCAATGGCCCCATAGTTCTCTTTAAAGTATTCTACTTGGATCTCACATGGTTATCCCAGCATCCCTTCCACTTTTCAAGACAGTTTGCAGAATACTCTTTTGGGATTGCCATAGGCTACTTAATTGTGTTCTCCTTAAATCTATTTGAAATCTTTCACAGGGAGCTGAATCAGGACTCTCGGAGGGCTTATAGACCAGGTTGATAAAATGTTAAGCCAAAAAATCCTGCACACAAAGTGAAGAACAGGTGGGCTGTCATTATAAATGCAATGATTACACAGCACACAAGGACATTCAATGTAGCCTCACTGCTGACTGAGTAACCCTATGGGAGAGTGTGTGCTCATTCGTGCATGGCATGGTCTTCTCTAATTGATCACCTAGTTAGATCAAAACCATGCAACCAGTTATCAAGATGTACAAAATAGCTATATGCTTTCCAGGACAGACTTAATTTAGCTTGGCAACTTCAGCAAGTTTTCACAGTTTTAGATATTGTATTTTATTTCAACAGCAAAATTGAGTTTTATCGAGTTGAATTTATTTCAGTTTGGTTTGGCAGAATTAGAGGTAGCAAATGAAAAATAATGACAATTCAGAAGTAAATCTTTCAGTATTTAAGCCTTCCATTGGAGGAGCAGGGTTGGAACAATGGGAGAGTGGAATGATCATTCTAGTAGACACTAGTGGGGTGGGGGTCACACTGAGAGGACTGCTTGAAAGTTTTCCTGATACTCTCTTGGAAATTCTTTTTTCTAATGAAACACCTATCCATCCACAAAACACCTCAAAAATATCACAATGTATTTCAACAAAATTTAGTGGAAAGCTTGACAATGATTGGTTGAATTTTGGGATGGATCCAGGAATTTTCTCTTGTCAAGAGATATTCATTACTGTCCATATCTCAAAACATTCCCAATGAATTATCATGAAAATCTGTTGAGGCATGAATGATAGGCTACAGAAGGAGTAATTAAATTCTAAATAAAAACATTTTCATGGCATCCATACTTATTTTCTCCATACTGTTTCACATAGTCAGAACTAAAAATTGAAAACTGCAGATGAATAGAATAGTTAGTAGATGTAGGCTTATGTTATCCTATTGAATGATATGTGAGGAACATGATGAATAATGTATTGATACAAAAAGATCATCAAAATTCTAGATATCCTGAGAGGAGGGTGAGTTCCAGAAAGGGAGCGGGGTAACATTATGAGCTACCACCCCAGGAGACGCCAACCCTAGGCCTGCCACTGGGAAGATGCAAAATTTCATTGTATTTAAAAGCTATTAGCGATAAAAATGTTAAAAACTTATAAAAGATAGAATATATATCAGACATACAAACTTGCATCATTAATGTTTAAACCAAGAAAGTGAGCTAATATATATATATATGTATATATATATATATATATATATATATATATATATATATATATATATATATATATAACTATATTAGTGAGTTATAACAGTGAAGACTCAACAAAAATCAATAATTTAACAGTGAAACTGAAACCAATTAACCAAAACTAGTTATTGAGACTAAAGTCTTCTTAACATGAAATCCGAACTCTCTTTTATTATAGGAGTCAGATGGGCATTTAGTAAAAAAATATTGTTTGTGTGTGTATATATATATATATATATATATATATATATATATACATATATATATAAATATATGGGTGCGTGTATATATATATATATATATATATATATATATATATATATATATATATATATATACTTGTTTTTATTATACTGAAATTGAAACCAGCAACCTGCCAAAGTTAATCAGTTGATAACAATGATCTACTGCACAATTTCATTTATTTGCTCTCAATATAATGTTTTTTTTTAGTTTCTATATGTTTTTATGTTTCTTATGTAACCTAATACCTTTATGCAAGGAGAGGGAGGGTTCAGATTTGGGGGTAGGTGAGGATTTCCTAGTTTGTTCAGTCTGGACTAGCCAGGAACACGAAATAGGAATTTGATCCCTCAGTATCTTCCAAGGGAAGAAGAAGAGGAAAGGACTGGGATAGGACGAGGGTTAGGGTCAGGGGTGAAAGTAGAGATTTGATTAATGTTACTAAATTGCTGTCTGCAGAAATGGTAGATATAAGATCTGGCTTCAGGGAAAATTTATGAAGTAATGCTAATACTCTTGTGCCAATGCTCACCTTGAGAGTATTATTATCTGCAGCCCCCCCCCCACTCCTGTTTATTTACCAATTTCTCTTGTCTGTTTTGCTTAATTTTTCTTACATTATTATTTTTCAACTTCTTTATGATGTTTGGATAAAATTTCATTGATATTTTCGACACACCATGAAAAACAATCCCATTTGAAGCAAAAAATTCTCTTTCTCTTTTCAACGGGTGCTGAATATGAAATGTCATTTTTTGAATAGTAAGATTAAGGATGACACGCAGAACAAAAAACAGTAAGTAAATAATCAAAATATGACCCAATGGGAGCAGTAACCTTTTCCTAACAATCTTCGATGATAATATGCCTATCTCTATAAGATTCTTCAAGTGTAGTGGTCACAGATTCATTAAAATTATCATTATGGCTTCCCTATTATTGAACCTTTTATTGCAGATATGAAATTCCTGGGGGGAAATGCCTGGTGAATATGTAGGAAGTTGTAAAACTTCTTATCCCAATTCTCTAATTTTAGACACATTCAGCTGAGAGTTGTATGTTGTGATACTGTCATGAAGCATTTTAATTTTTCTTGCTTTTCAATCTTTCCTATTGCCTTGAGATGACATGATATGGTTACTGTTGAAATTCTTAAATTCTCCAGAAATTGTTCAAACTATTGTTCATGGAATAATTCTTCATCATTAAGAACAGGTTTTGACCTCCCTCTAGGTTTTTTACTAGTATTGAATCCACACTGAGCACTTTGCACAACCAATGCATTCTACCGTTAGTCACTTATAAAGCTGAAACATGGAACCTAATCAAGAGACAGACCCACAAACTGAGAAGCATGCTATGTGCGCATGAAAAAATAATGCTCAACCTTACATGGAGAGATCACAAGACAGCACAGTATATCAAGAACAAAACAGTAGTCTGAGACATCATAAAATCGGTTAGAAAACTTAAATGGCAATGAGCAGTTCAGGTTGCAAGAATGAAAGACAACTGATTGACATTACAACTCACAACATGGATCCCCAGAGATCACACAAGAAACCAAGGCCGACAGAATACAAGATGGAGGGATGATCTAGACAAATTCAGAAAATACTGGCTCTGCGACGCCCATGATAAAGAATTGTGTAAAATCCAGGGGATGGTCTATGTCCAACGATGGACATTGAAGGACTACTGATGATGATGATGATGATGATGATGATGATGATGATGATGATGATGATGATGATGATGATGATGGTGGTGGTGGTGGTGGTGGTGGTGGTTCAATCCAAATGTTTTGTTGACATTACTAGCAATTGGTGTAGCATTATGTCTTAATTTGAAATTGTACATGGAAATTGCTCTAACTTCTTGGGTAGATACTGTTGCAACTAAGGACTTGAAAAACCTCACATTACATTAGTAAATCTTCGACTTACAGCGTTTATCCCCGATGATATTCAAAACAACATTTCAAGAGTAACATCTAAATATAGTAATGAATAAAATATCATTTGTATAAAAAATAAAATGCTTGATTCTTTGCTTTGATATAAATACTGTCACTTTAAAACTTCATGGTGAAGAATAAAGTATAGGATTCCAAGTTTTTGAGTTTTGTCTTAAGCATAAGGTTGGTTACATTCATAACCGCAAGATGATTTAGAAGGGAAAATTCTGATTGCAACTAAGATCAAAAAGCTCTCTATAGCTAATCCAGTCAAAAATATTAAGACCCACAATGTTGACAAAAAAAGGAGAAAAAAATGGAACCTTGTTCATCAAACTTATGCCTTTTGACTTCATTAAATAGATGATAATTCTCTTGAGATCCATTCTCAGATCCCGAACTTGGTTCTTGTTGACACATGACATTATTATCAGAAACAATAATTCAATCAACATGAAGTCATCCTCTGCTGCTGTGCCCTCGGTCAGAACCCTCTTTTGTTTTTAACCCTTATCAACAGGAAATCTAGATGCATAAACACAGCCTGCAATATCCACAAATAAAGATATATTGCATTGTACTAATGCTTGATTGACAATGTCTCTGGTAACTATCAGAAAAATGAATGATGACCATTTATTTCCTGGTTATCAGTGGCAGACAACTTCTGAAATGAATTTGGTCTGATCATTCAAGCTTGGCTCCTTAACTCTTCCCTGTTTGAAATCTCATACAGTTGCTGATAAAATTTTGTAAAAGTGTTGTCATCAAAGAGATCATGGGAAAAACATTTTGAAACAAATAGTATCTGATAAAAAATATAGATCTTTCACAGAGTTAATAAACCTTACTTGTTAGATAGAATGCCTCAGGCATCATTTTCTGTTCAATACATATACCATCCCATGTACATTATATATATATATATATATATATATATATATATATACATATATGTATAATGTGTATGTGTGTGTACATGTGTGTGTGTATATATATGTACGATGTTGCACCTAAGCTTAAAACTGAGTTGCGCATGCCTTTGAGCAATCTATGTTTTAGTTCTGCCGGTTCTGGAAGATGCAATAGAGGTCTTTCATAAAGGACTAGCACAGCTATCTACACGATGGATACAAAATGAAAAATATCTCAAATTTTCTGTCTGAGAATAATAATTCTACTTCACAAAAAAGGGAGAAAATTGTAAGTCCAGTAACGACTGCCCTATTACACTATCACCTAACATACATAAACTATCAAAAAAAAATACTTGCAAACAGGTTCTCTAGATAAAAATCAACCATATAAATAAGCAGCCTCAGTGTTGGCTATTCAACAATAGACCACCCACACATTATAAACTAACTGATCAAAAAGTGATCAGAATACAACACGTTGTTTGGCTTTGGTGGATTACGAAAAAGCATTCAACACGTCAGAACACACAGCATTCTTCAAATCGATGCGAAAACAAGGAGTATATGAGAATTATATTCAAGTCATTCAGAACATATAAAAATGGCAATGTGATAATTAGACTACATAGTGATACATACAAGATAAAGATTCTAACAAGATAAAGATAAGGTAGAAAGAGAGACAAAGGTGTACATTATCATCCAAACTGTTTACAGGGAGCCTTTTGAGTATCTTCCAAAAATCTGACTGTGAGGGAATAGGAGAAAATATAGACAGAATATTTGAACTACATGAGATTCACAGACGATGTATTTAGGATGAAAGAGGTATCGGAAGAGTTACAAAGTAGGTTCTGTGATCTAAATTGGGAAAGGAAAAATGGTAGGGTTGAAATCGAATAGAATAAAGACAAAAGTATAGTTCAATGATAGTCCAGAGGAAGAGAAAAAATAGAGGTTGAGGCTTCAGAAGGGATTGGAGAATATATTTACCTACGTCAGCTAATAAAGTTCAGGAATGACCATGACAGCGAAATTCGGCAAGGCATTGCAGTCGGTTGGATGGAGAGATTACGGTATGAATAGAGATATATTGAAGAGGACTTTGCCAATGTGCTTAAAGCATAAAGTATCTACTGAATGCATAGTACCAGCTATGACTTATGGATGCAAAACTGGGAAATTAACAAAAAGAATTTGGAACTGAGTAAAAATCGTACTGAGAGCTGTAGAAATAGCAATGCTAGGGATAACTCTGAGAGATTGAAATAGATCAACATGGGTCCGGTGGGGCGGATCAGAGTGAAAGATTTGCAATTGATTGAACAACAGAAATGGAGACAAGGCAGATGTCAGTGCAGGCGCAGTTATTATGGAAGACGATAGTAAAGGCTTTTGTCCAGCAGTGTATTTACAATGATTGATGATGATGATGATTTATAAACATAGATATAATCATGATCATCTTCATGAATCCTTAGAAGTCAACTGCTGAATAAGGGCCTTTCTCATCTTTTTCCATGACGAACATGACTGTGCTGACTCTTGCTATGTCTTACTGGCAACCATCTTATGCCTCCATCTTGTGTCAGGTTTTTTCTACTGTGTTTACCGTCTGATGGGTATCAAATGATTAGCCTTTTGCTCCATTTATAGTAATTTCTCCTTCCTCCATTTTTGTTGCTCAATTATTTTTCATAATATCCTTCACTTTAGTCCTCCATCTGATCAATGATCAATGGTCTTTCTTTTAGAGTCATCCCTAGCATTACTCTTTCCATGGCTCTCTGTACAATTCTAAGTTTGTTCTCAGTTCATTTTGCTAATTTCCATGTTTTGCAATTGTAAGTTATTGTTGGTATTAAGCATTTATTGTATATTTTGTTCTGTCCATCTTTACTTTTCCTATTTACACACACACACACATATATATATATATATATATATATATATATATATATATATATATATATCAGACAGTTGTGTTCAGCAATAAGTGTTCTACCTTTAATGTGAGTATGTTGAGTTTTTACTCAAGTCAACAACTTCAATTCCATAATAACTTTTGTAAAACTCAACCAATTTTGATAAAATTTATATCATCTTCTAGAGACCTTTATTGTAACTTTTTTTATTACAATGACTCGGCAAAATGCTAGATACAAACTTTTCAGGAATTTTTACTTCAAATTTGATGCAATACAATGCATGCCTTGACCATAGAAGAGAATTACACTAAACTTTCCATGAATACTGAATTTGAATGAAATGCAGAAACAATTACCATTAATTTGTATGGGAATATTTTCGAACATTCGCAGACACCCAAAATTGTGATGATGTTATGTCAGGCTAAATTGTTGGAGCTTAGAGTGGTTGGAGGTACAGTAGACAGAGTTGTAGAAGAGAATGAAGGGGATGTGTAGAGCATCTATGGGAATTCAGTGCAAAACAAATGCTGAATGCTATTTTTGCATTGCACCTTTTTACATAATGGAAAAAATGTGGCCTAAAGTGAACTTTTGATAAACAGGCTGGGATGGGGCAGTACCTGCGTGCGTATATATATATCTATATCTATATATATCTTTATATATAAATGATGAGTAATGGATCCGATGAGTAATGGATATTAGTAACCGACAATGTGAATAAGGAAAGATAGTTTAGGAACTAAATTCTGCTAGGACTAATTTATTTACAGTAGTGAGCAAAACAACATTGATGATCAGAATATATATATATATATATATATATATATATATATATATATATATGTATAAATATATGTATATTTGTGTGCTCTATCAATAATAATACATACATTCCAAGAATTGTTCAGACTATTGATTTCATTCTTTTGTTGTTATCATAATATGTTTTGGCTGATTCATTACTTATTTTGGCGCTGTATACTTGATGAAGGTCAAAGAATGGATTGGCTGAAACTTTATGGTAAATATTTTTAAAAAGTGACAATAATAGTTCGAATGATTCTTGGAATGAAAATGACTTATCTGAAATTTACAGATACTCTCAATAGAAACTCATATGACTAACATGTTTGTTGGGAAGATCAATTAAAAAAAAAATTTGGAAAAAGGGCTGATCAATGAATTAGTTGCTTTTCTTGCCTTTTGTTTGGCAATGATCTCAAAAAAAGTCTGAATATTCAAAAAATAAGTGTGGATGCTGCTGGACACAAACTAAGAGATCAGTTTCTACTAAAAACCCAATGGGGGATAGGGGATTTCCAAGATCTAATAAGGAGTAAATGTTTAAATTTTCATTCCTCCACCTCCATTGGTGCGGTTTCTACATGTGATACATGCATTCATAGCCAACCAGACCAACAAAAAAAAAAACTGAAGAAATAAATGATGACAGTTTCTAATAACATTTATTCTTGCTTCTATATGAAATAGCTTTCAAAGGATGAGAACTTTTTTATCCTAAGAACAAAATGGCAGTCAGTCCTGTTTATACTCCCCAGTGCCCAAATAAATCTTTTTACTCTCCACATACTTTGCAATATCGGTTATCTCAATAAATTTCCATTGTTCCGCTGTTAAACATTCCAGGTGGCAAAGAGTTTGATATCAGAATGGAATTTTAGGCAGGTTATCAACATCAACCAACACCCCAAAGCAGCCTGATAAACCTAGTCTTTTAGACACTGTCTGCTATGACATTATCAAACTCTGTTGAAGAATTTCGAATGTTCTACCTGATCCAGGCATTTACTGTACGGTCTGTCTGTATTCCGGCTAGCCCCTGCAACTTAAGACACTTTACAATGATTTATTGGTCATTGAGGATCATTAAATTTCTATTTTCAGGGAAAAAAAAGACTCCTACAGATATTCAAATAATTACAACTTATCTGCAACTGCTACGATGTGTTATGAAGTGGTGTTTACAAAATTTGAGATTACAGCACAATAGTTACGAAGTGTCATGTCTAAGAAGGAGAAAAGGAAGGAATTTTTTTGGATTGCTAGTCAGATTTATTTTGAAGGCATTATCTTGAAGAAAAAAGTAGAAGAACAGCATATACAATCATTATCAAACATTGTTTAAAGACCTTCTTTTTCTTTGGCCAGACTCAAGCCGTTTCTGTATGGGTTTGATGGAAAGCACTCTAAAAGGAATGGATAATGGTTAGATAAAAAGATAGAGCATGATGGGAAATTAGGGCCACCACCTCCCCAACTCTTCCCTCTACTCACCACCATAGCCACAACCACCGCACATACCACCAAGTGGTCAGAGCCTGAAAACACCTGCTGATCTCACAGTGAAGGCAAGTCCAAGTGCATCTTGTGTATTGATGGTGGTGTTGTCAGGGTAGGGATGTGGCAAGGCTTTTCAAATCTGTAACCTTGAAGTAAAGAGGCAAGATGGTGATGATGATGATGACCAGGATGTTGATGATGATGGTGGTTGTGGTGGTGGTGGCTTAGGTGTTGGGAATAATGGGAGGTGAAGGGTGGGTGCTGCAAAGAACAAATGAAATGGTAAGGTAAGATAAGATGTGTGAGAATATGAGGCAGATATCTTATTGTTTATTGATGGCTTAAGATAATGGAAAAGTTTACAACACTGTTAGTAAGAAATACACAACAGAGATTTCTTCTAAATATGCACGGTCAAAAACATCACGCTGCCTATGAGCCTGTGATTGAGAGGGGTATATTCTGAGAGTATACATTCCATTCTCTCTCTCATACACACACACACACACACACACACATATTTATAATGGACTGATACACATCCATGCACTCAAGCATGTACATACCCACCTTATATACAGATACTCTTCTACAAGACAAACATATGTGTGTACATACTGCCATAGAACACTGATATGACAAACATCTCCATAAATATTTATACACATATATATATATATATGTATATGTGTGTGTGTGTATTATAAAGATCCCAATGCATGTATACACGCTTCATATGTGCATCAGTAGTGCATAATTATCAAAATGTATGGGGCCCCCACATCAAAAAGTGAACAATTGAATCTAGGTCGAAAGGCATCAAGACAAAAGGCATCAGTCTGAAAGACAATAGTTTTGTATAGATAACAGCAAGTTACAATCACATTTAGTCAAATGGCATCAATCAAAAATGTCCTCTCTGTGGTACAAATTTTTCAACTGAATTAGTACTAATTAAGCAATTGAATAAAATAGCAATAAAACTTATTCATTTAAATTTACAAAAAAAAATACAGATATGAATTACTTAATTAGAGCAAATTCAGTTAAAATATACATAATACAATGTTGCCTTTTTGACTAAACACGATTATAACTTCCAGTAGTCTGTACTACACTGTTATCCGTTTGACTGATGCCTTTTTGTTTTGAGGCCTTTTGACCGCTCACCATACTATCTCACCACAAGGGGTAGGTGAATTGATACCTTATTGAAGAAATTCAATAGCTAGGGTCAGACCCTTAGCAGCTTCCAAAGACTTAATTAGGATTGTTCAGATGAGCTGTCTAGTATTTTTTAATTTTGCCTGACTTGTAACTGACATAGCTTGAATGTGTCATCACTTGTATAGAAATGAGCAGTCCTTTTGACGGTCATCATCATTACCATCATCAGTCTTTTAGCGTGTGTTGTTTTTACAAAGTCTTTCCCCAAGATTCGCAAGCCCTCTCTATCATGGGCTGTCTATTTCGTCAAGCCACTTTATATTTTGTCGGCCCTGGTTTCACATGCGATCTCCTAGGATCCACATTGTGAGTCATGATGTCCACTAGCTGTCTACCAATCTTGCAACATGACCAGCTCATTGCCATTTTAGTTTTTTTTAGGATTTTTTGATAACTTGGACTGTTGTTTTTCCTCTAATACACTCTACTGTCTTGTGATCTCTCCAAGATAGGTTGAGCATGATTCTATGAAGCTGAAACATAGAACCTGTTCAAAAGACTTTGACTTTAAGGCTAGTTATCTATTCTTCATAAATAGGATTTATATCCACAAAAATGATGTGTCTTTGTAGTTCTAAAATTAGATATTTCGAAGGGATAACATTTATCGATAAGATTGTCTTCAGCTTCAAGGAAATGAGAGCCAGAGTGGACATGACTCAGTTTTATTTAAATGTTTCTTTAAAATCAACTTCCGTGTAACACGGACCAGGAAATTTAGAATAACCCTATTAAAAAAATAGACTATTTTACAGCTCTTTGTAATTCTCTGTATCTTTAAGAAACAAAAACATAGATTTATAGATTATGATTATTAAAAATAACTGATAGATTTATTAATCATCATTTAGTTTTATAATTAATTTTGTTTTTCTTATTATTCATCATGATAGCTTGATAAGTTTATAAATTGATATTTAATTATTAATAACAACAACAACACAACTACTACTATTGAGATGAGTACTGAAAATATGTGACCTATGACACCCAGCTCTTAACAAGTGCCTCACAATCAAGAAGAAAAATGTTGGAAGCGTGACAAACCACAGCATTGCTGCGATTAGTGAGTATGATATAAAAGGAAGGCAGGAGACCTGAGGAGATTTACTGTCACTCAGTTTCCAGCAATAACCACCGGACAAGTTGTGTGAAACTGTAATCCACAGCACCGTTGTGCACTGTGTGAGTGTGAAGAGGAGGGTTGGAGACTTGAGGAGACTTGCTGTCACTCAACCTCCAGCAATGACTACAAGGCAACTGGTGTGAAAATGCCAAAAAAAAATTATGATAATAATAATAATGATAATGATATCAATGTTAATAATAATGATGATGATGATGATGATGATGGTGGTGGTGGTGGTGGTGGTGGTGGTGGTGGTGGTGGTGGTGATGATGATAATGATGATGATTTTATCTATAATACTCTATTATTGTTCATATATTAAAAAATTAAAATAATATCAAATTAGTCTTTTTTTTTTGCAGCTCCAGGTAATTTTTTAATCTTATGAAAATTTCTTCAGAAATGTTTTGGAAGTATAATTTTATTTCTCCTGAGAATAGTGAAAAAAAAAATGGAAAATCAAAATGAAACGAAAAATCAAAAATCAAATTTAAAGAACCCACAAGAAACACTTTTTCCAGATATGATATTTCCTGAAAGAAGATTCATTTTTGTAGTGCCTCAGAAATATTGTAAGTTCTGCAGACTCCAATCCAAAAATAACTTAATTCTTTACATTAACATGGCAACTGAAATGGCTATGTTTTATTTGGAAAATATTTTTACAAAATATCAAAAATGGGAGAGCTCCTTACAGCATGGGTCGCAAATCATAATAAGATTATAAGAATGTCCAATACATTTGGGCACCTGTCTTAATTCTTCTTGTTTTTAACTTTATTTTTCAAGAATCAATCTTTGTTCCTCAGAAATTAAGAAGGTGATGAACATTTCAAATACTCCACAAAAGCTGATAATTACTAATGAACATTTCCAGTTGCTATTTCTGCAAACTCCATTTGTTAATTAATTTTCAGAAGTGTCTCTAAAAGCCAAAAGAAAAACCCCAAAGTAAACCTTCTTTGTGTCAAACAGAAACAGTGTGATGTGTTCTCAACAGAAATCCAACAAGCAGACAATAAAAATGACTCAATCATTTTTTTTCTGATAACTCAATTATACACAAGGTTTCTAAAGTTTGCAAGACTAAAATGTGTACAAATAGATTTCATGTCTGCTAAAATGCTGGAGGAATGTCACCGTAATGAAGTCATACTAAAAGCTTCCAGATAATAAGACCATCAATTAGATAAGTGGCAAAGACTTCCGAGAATCCTTAGGTAAAAAAAAAACAAAAACAAAAAGTCTGGTTAGTCATTCAATAGAAACCGTCACATGACCAATACTTTTGGCAGCATGTCATGTTGAGGGTGATCATCTGAAAATCAAAAGAAAATGATGGTCAAAGAATGAATTATTTCTGACACCTTTTGTTGGGCAGTGATCACTAAAAAGATCCAAATTTAAAAAAAAACAAGCATGAAATCTGGACATAAACTAAGGAACCAATCTAGAATACACTTACTTTGTTAATTGTACTCCCCACTAAAAACCTTTTTCTAGAGAGCCAAAATCATTTAAAAACAGAAGAGACCTATTGTAAGTTTTGGTTGACGGTTTTTAAAAATGAACTGAAGTAATAATGAACAACTTTATGAAATTCTACTAATAATCATAGCAAGGTTTATTAGCATGTTTAATTTTGAATTGGAAACATTGTCTGACTTTTGCACAAACCACTCCACCATGCACTGTGCTCAGAGTTCAACAACTGAGTTAATATGAGTCAGGAACTACAAAAGTTGACTCCAATACTTGATAATAGTAGAGCATTCATCTAACACTTTCAAGATTGACCTATTGAGATGCTTAATGTCCGAATTAAGATGCCTAATGTACAGATTAAACTATCCCAATAGACTTTTAAAAGAGATCAGCAGGATATGCACAACCCGGCAGTATAAGAAACCTTGAGATATATATGCCCCAGGAGTCATGAAATGAATTAACAAAAAGTGTGTGCGCGTGTGTGTGTGAGTTGGGGGGGGGGCTGATTTTATTTATTTTATTTGTAATGAAATAAGATTGGAGTTACAGCTGTGACAAATGATTTTCAATCAACCTTTTAAGCTCTGCTCATCTTCTTCATTGCTTTTTTTTTTCATTTAAGAAAAATATGTCAACTAGTTCAACAAGAGCAAATTTTCACTTGAAGAAGGCTGGAAGAAAAAAATGAAGATGATATGATTCTGCCTTGATTTATTCAAACTTTTAGAGATACAACTTTTCAGCCTTGTACCCTCTGGCCTTCCTCAAGTGCCTATTTTGTTCTTATTATTGGTCGTTAATGCTTGGGGATATCTGTATTATTTGATTCTTATGATGCCATTTTTTGCTTGAGTGTATATGGATTTTGATACTCAATCCAAGGACTGAACTCACAGCCACCAGGTTACAGCAACACTCTTAATCAATGCTCATACCTACCATTCTGAAGAATTGTAGCTGGTGTAATGCTCAAGTGGTAGACAAAAAGGAAGATGAAAAAATTACATAAGTAATCCACCTTCCTATAACTATTTTTACCTACCCAAGCAGAGACAGAAAAATAGCTGCTATATCCATTGTCAATATTAATGGATGGAGACATTTATCGAGTAGATTGAAATACTTTTGTACTGTTTCCAGTAAATAAAATATTTACGGTATGTTATTTAGCTATCTAGTCATCTATTGGTATAAATATATTGATGGAGAAAAGCTGACTGGTAGAAAGGTACCTTCCATATTGGATACAATGAACAAAGTTCAGTTAAATGGTAACAATATTTCTTTTAACCTCAGGGACCTACAGTAGAATAATGGTAAGCAAAAACCAATGTTAGCGTAGTGAATTCGATTATCACTTGGTGCCTCACTAGCAGTGTAAGATTAAGTTGAGCTTTGTATATATTTACAGTATTATATAACTTTCTTCATATTGCAGAGGAGGATCAGAATTATGAATATACTATTGTAGAAGCATAATGAAAAATCCATAAATCAGAATATTTTTAATTTTATAAATTTGATTGAATCAATCTAATGTCATCATCATACATACATACATCAAAATACACTGTGCAACAAATTTTTATGTTTTTTTTTTTATGTTACTGGGTAATGAGTGTTATCTTCTCATTGATTATGTAGAAAAAATATGATACAGATGTTGAGTTATAAAAAGTGTTATTATTTGGAATCCACTTATTTTCTATTGAACAACAGGCAAGTTCGAACATTTCAAAACTCATAAAGTTAGAAAGACAAGTATCTATGAATATCACTGTACTGGTCACAAAAGCAAAGTCTAAAACAAACAATAGCCATTTACAATATGTTGTACATATAAGCCTTTGGCAGAACAAGCTTAACCTTTAAAAACAAGACGATCCCATTAATCCTAAAAAGAATAGAAAACAACCAATGCATCCTCCCGATAGTCACCTATGGAGCTGAAACCTGGAACCTAGCCAAGAGTCAGACTTGCAGGCTGAGAAGCAAACAACTTGCACATGAGAGAATCATGCTCAACCTCACACGGGGAGATCACAAGACAGCACAATATATTAGGGAGAAAACAGGAGTCCAAGACATCATTGAATCCACTAGAAAACGCAAATGGCAACGGGCTGGTCATGCTGCAAGAATGGCAGACAATCGAGATCGCATACGCAACCGAGGCCGGCAGAATACAAGATGGAGAGACAAACTAGACTAATTCAGAAAAAACTGACTTCACGACACCCACAATAGAGAGGTCTAGAAAAACCTGGAAAAGGTCTATATCCAACAATGATAAAAGACCGATGATGATGATGATGATGATGATGATGATGATGATGATGATGATGATGATGATTACGTATAAGAAATTGAAAAATAACACTCACTACCTGAGAATTGAAATTCAAAAAAAGTTGCACAGTGTTATGTACATGTATATATGTATGTATAAGTAAATACCAAGCATTTATCTCCTTATGCGCAGATATATAATTCCAATCGTCTATTTGGAGAAAAAATGTCTTCTCTGCAAAACAGAAAAATTATATACACAAATGAACACACATGCACACGTACACACTCTCGCAATAATAAAATGTTAAGGAAAAACTAACAAACTTTTAATTCCTGCTGTCTAACTTACTTTGCAGCAGTGACGTGATTGACTTAGCGTGTAGTCTATAGACTATGATTAATACTGATCTCGTAAGCTCTTCATGGCCAACAGGAAGGCTAGTTCTGATGTTGTATATAGCAGGAAGTAGCCACACAAGGCTGCCTGTAACGCCATCCGTGGATGACTGGACAAAGCGCACACTGACACAGTGGTCAGTGATTTATCACAGGATATCCTTACTCTATCCAATATATATATGCGTCGTAATGAATGCATGTCTGCACGCATCATCTCAGAGCCACGTGTGAGTGTATGTGGTGGACCTCCACTGACAAGTAAGATAGCATGACTATAAATATCAAAAACACGTATATTTATTGCCTGCCTGTATATCAGAGAAAAAACGCCTGGGGCCCCTCGCTGGAATCTCTGTCTGTGATCGCCAAAGAGGTCTGGACTTCGATTACAGAACAACAGTGCTTCAAAGTTGGGATGGGTGGATAGGGTTTGGACTGGCCGCAAAGAGCGGAGAGAGAAACATTGCCACATGACAGTTTTTCTAGGTTTTTAAGGAATGAGACGGAGATGTGACTGGGGGAGGGATGGAAACATTGATGGGTGGAGAGAAATGTTGCCACCGCCAAATGATAGCATAGATCCTAAAAGAAAACACTCTAATTGAAATACTGACCAAATAACTTCTGAGATTGTGGTCTGTAGGGTGGGGGACTCACTTATCATGTTGGATTCAGATGGGAGAGAAAAAAAATCTTTACTTTTCAGGCAGGTGAAGTCATTCGATACTTTGGTAAATACATCCATCATGTTTCTGATTTGGGTATTATGAATGGTACAGACTTTAAGCAAGTCTTTTAGCCCATCATATTGGGAAGAATATTACATTGTACTGTATTTTTTTATTCTATAGTGACAGAATCAAGTGAAGCAACCAAAGTTATATATATTCCTTAGAAATCATATTACATTAAAAACTGGATGATATGATTATTTATACTGTACCTACAATATAGGTATTTACTGAGTTTTGCTTGGTCTGGCACAAGACCACAAGTGTGGGGGACCCAGTGAAGATTAAAATCTCTATAATTGTTATAGTCTAGTTGATTAAATTACTTACTCTTGTTAAATGTTATGATACTCAATGATATTTTCTAAGCTTTGCCCAGTCTGGCACAAAAATACAATTGTGGGGCACCTAGTGAGGATTAAACTCACTGCAGTAATAATGGTCACATGATTATTCTGTGGTATCGTATTTCATCATCATCATCATCATATTAGCATCTGTCATTAGACATAAACCTTCTCCAAGATTCGCCAGACCTCTCTATCATGGGCATCGTGGAGTCAATACTTCCTGAATTTATCTAGCTCCTCACGCCAACTTACTTTCTTTCATTCACAGCCTCGAACTTGATCTTTATTTCGATTAACAATCTGGCCAAAGGACTGTGTGGAATATCTAATGGGATCATACTCACTGCAAATATTATGATCAATAGAATTAGATGACAAACCATTGTTCTTTGGTATAGAATTGAAACAGCGTGGCCCCATAAATGACCTGTTGACCAACCAGCCAAGTTAGTTACAGATTCTTCTCTCTTTGCTCATGAATACATGTTTGTCTGTATATGTTTATGTCTCTCGGCATTCCTGGTCATATTTTGGGGGCGACAAATACTTTGTATGGGTACACCACTAGTCACCATCCAAGAATTTCTTTTTAGTTTTTCCAAATAAATGCCTCACTGGGTCTCTTCGATCATTTTGAACCAACAATGTGAACAGGTATTTTTAAAGATAATCTTAGATTAAAAAAAAAATCTCTCTTTTAGATAATTGTAGATATAAGATCTATTTTTCAAAGATAATCTTAAATAATTTTTTATATAATTAGTTCTCGTACAATCATGAGCTATGGTGATTCTTTTATGCGAAGTATGGCAATTCATATGATATTTACTAAACTTAACATAGTCTGAAACAAAGAATAAAAATTCAAAGCACCCAGTGCGTATCAAAATCACCACTGTAGCAATAGTCTAAGAGACTAGATTGCAAACATTTCATATATGGTATGGTAATCAATGATATTTACTGAGCTTTTTTAGCATGAGAGTACAAGAGCTGGGACACTCATTGAAGATCAAATTCACAACAATAGAAATTGTCTGTGAAACTGCTAACCCTTACTTCATAGCTTAGGCCCAGTACCTGTAATGAAGAAAAACATTTTGGTCCTGAGGGGAAGTCATAATTAAAATTCATTTAACTTGTTTTCCAAAAAGAAAGATTTTATTACGAGATTTATCAAAGGCATATAAGTCAGGGAAGGCAACTCCCCTCCCCAATTAGGGTGAAACAGTGATGGAAATTCAGGCAGAAAACAATATTTCTTTAGAGTAGCATGTTCAGTGATTTGTACTTACTGTCATCGATTGATAAAACGACTTTTCATTGGAAATTAGCAGGGATACCCGGCGTTGCTCCAGGGAAAAATGATTGGAAAAATATGTTCTTTGATACATAAAGATGTACCCCTAAGCAAAACTTTTGCAAGCTAGGCAAATTATTGTAGCAAACAACAAAAAAAAAGAAATTGCTAGAAAGGACCAGAAATGACTTTTAGTGACCTTGACTGACCCCAACGTCAAAATTATATTTCTTTGAAAATGTACCCATATCGTAAATTTCAGAATCTCCAGCAAAATTGTGGTCCACAACTCTGAAATTGGCTGAAAATGACCAGAAATGACATTTGGCAACCTCAAATGACCTCCAAGGTCAACTCTGTATTGCATATGACCTTTGCCATGGAAAGATGTACCTCTATGCCCAATTTCAGTTTCATAGTTGCTAACTGGTGGTTAAAAAAAAGATGTTGGCAGGCCCAATTCTGCTCAGGACCCCCATAAAGGCTTGGGCAAACCTTAAATAAACATGGTGTATTATTCTGGTTTAATGAAAGTCTTGTCAAGTAGTCATAACAGTGTAGATTGGAAACCACAGTTGTTGTACATTGGCAGGTTTCCCAAGAGGGATCTGAGTTCAAGTCTCAGAGCTGATCTAATTTTATTCATGATCTGCGGTTTACTCAATGGTGTAGACTGATGGGCTGACAGTTGGGATGAAAAGCCACTAAAATGAGATGAAAGATACACTAGTCAAATCTTAATAATAGCTGACAATGCTTCATTTTATGAAAAAATGAAAATAAATCGAGATAATATTGTACTTACATAATCATGTATGAATGTCTGCAATTTTATAGATCAAACAAAAGCTAAATACAGGGAGATTTGGGGATCTAATTCATATAAGTTCATATATTCTAGATATAAGTAAGATGTACAGATCAGAGATTTATACTCCTGAGAAACAAGTGTAATTTTAAAAGTCCTTCTCAAATTGATACTTACTGAGTAAGGGAAAATCAGTTTTTCATGGGAACTGTTTATTATAATCACGGATAATGTAATCAAACAGTTTATTTAAAATGAACTGAAGGGCAAAAGAATGAATTTCTTGTTGATTTTTTTAAATGTAACTGAATTTCACTACGTAATAATGAATTTATAACACTGAATGTAAATTGTTCCAATTTTCATACCCTCTGCTGCGGGTAATCAGCCGGTTATTGTTATCTAGAAGACAGTCCCTAAGTGATCACAATAAGTAGTCTCCACTGTACATTAGCTCTACAGATGTTTTAGTGATAAGTACCATGGAAGGAGATGATAAGTCCTATGCTACAAAGTGGTATTCATTAAGATAGAAATGTAGAAATTCTAAGATATCTGTGATACACAAGCTAATCTTTAATATAAACTTGGTTGAACTTATTGAAAAAATGGTGAACGGTTCTATTCTTTTTTTATATGTACATATGTTGGTTTGTTTGAGTATTTGTTTGTATGTTTGTATTGTATCATCTAGCGCTCCTGGATATACTGTTTTGTCTACAGACTAGAAAATTCACATCCAAACGATTTGTTAATTTTCGGAAAAAAGCTTTTTTGACTTTTTATGGTCTTATTTTAACAGGTTTAATAATAACATTTCCAGAATCTAGATGATTCTAGGTGGGATTTTTTTTTACCATATTTTAGATGTTTTCCAGTGGAAAACGTCAGTGTTGTCATAAATAGAATTCATTCCGACCGTATTTAATCTTTGACAGAATTTTTTCACAACTTCAAATTTTGATTCTGCCTTTTTTTTTTTTTTTTCAATTATTGACTGTGATGGCGAGTTTATATTATTTCTCAAATGAGTTACACAATTAATGAACAAATAAGTATTTGGATGACATTGTCATAACTAATAATGCGTGGGCTTAGGAGGATCTCGTAATTTGAGTGCATACACGTGTGCGGGCGTGCGTATGTGCGTACATGCGTGTGCGTGTGTGGGAGAGAATATCTTCAACATCTCATGTTAGCATATTTTGAAATCTCTTCAATCACTTGAGATAAAGATCATGGTGATTGCTTCGGGCAAATGTAGCGTTAAAAAAAGGTCTTTTTGTATAAGTTCTTCTTGAGAACGAGGAGTTTGGGGAAATGAGAGAAAGAAAAACAATTAAGATCAGGAAATGAGTAGGAAACAAGAACAAGAAGAAATAATGAAGAACAAGTGTGAATGAAGGAAAATTCAAGTGAAGAATATTGTGAAAGTAGAAGATTGTTGTGAGAAATAAGAAACGATAAAGTGAAAGATGGAGTAAAGATTTTTAAAAATTGACCTATATAAAAGGAAGAAAAGAATAGAAAAATTCGAAAAGAAAAAAAAACGGGAAAACTAGAAAGAAAAGTGAAAAAAAAAACGGAGAAGGAAAATTAAATGAAAGAAAGAAAGAAAGAAGGAAAGAAAAATGGAAGAGAAAGAATGAAAGAAAGGGAGATAGCAGAATGGAAAAGGAAAGAAAGGAAACAGATTGGAAAGAAAGAGAAAGAAACGAAATAGAAAAAAAAGGAAAAATAAAAGAAAAAAGAAAAAAGAGAACAGGATGAAAAAAAAAAGAAAGTGAGAGAGTGTAGATTGAATGGGGTAAAAAATGAAGAAAGAAAATTAGAAAAAGCAAAAAGCGAATTAAATACCCTCCCCACCGAAAAAAGATGAAAGAAAAGAAGGAGGCTTGAAAAAAGTGAGAAAAGTGATGGCAAATTTGATAAAAGACAATATGAGACACGTTTTATTATAATCATTCAATAGAAACCATCATATGATCAACGTCTTTTGACAGCATTCCGTATTACACATGATCAATCAAAAAATTGAAGGAAAAGGTAATAAATAAATGTTGCTTCTCCCGACTTTTGTTGGGTTGTGAACACTAATAAAGTTTTAATTTTTTTTTAAAAGTGCGAATTATGACGGACAATAATAAAGGATCAATTTACCATACACCTTCATTGTAAACTGGACCTCCACTAAAAACCTTAGGACGGGGTTTTCAAAAAGCAAAAAAATAACGTTTTTTTTCTTGACATAATGAGTAAATGTTTGAACTTTCATTCCTCTTGCTTCATTGGATTCGGCCTGTAAATTTGGCATAGATAGATAGATAGATAGATTGACAGCTAGCCGGGCCGCCAAACGTCAAGAACCACTTGGAAACTGAAGAAATTTATGTTGACAGTTTTGATGAAAACTTTCGTTGAGGGCTTCTAACAAAAAAAAAAAAAAAAGGAAAAGGAAAACAGGTAAAAAGTGGAAGGTAGATAGTTTGTGTCATGGTTGAAACTGTTATATCATTACCAACAAAGCCAGCGATCACGCTCACATAAAAACCAGGATTTCAAAATTCTGATTCAATACCGGAACAGGCCCATAGCGCAACGCAATCTTCTTAAGCCCGTCTCTTTTCACTTACCACCAATTCCATGGGAGAATAGCTGAAGCTGAAAATATTCAATGAACATGTATGTCTATCGTAGCCTGAATTAGTTACCTATTTCCCATTGGTGCTAGAGATCTGTATTCGATTTATCAGCTACTAAAAGTCATCAAGTTAAAAAAAACAAAAAAACGACGCTTTTTTATTTAAATTTACTCTTGCATTTCAGTTTGTTTGAAATAGACAAAACAATCATCATCATCATCATCATCACCACGACCACCTCCACCTCCACCAGTCTTTTAACGTCCGTCGTTGGACACAGACATTTCTCTATCATGGGCGTCGCAGAGTCAGTATTTTCTAAATTTGTGTAGTTCGTCTCTCCATCTTGAATTCTGTCGGCTTCGGTTTCGCATCTCTTCCCTCTAATATATTGTGCTGTCTTGTGATCTCTCCATGTGAACTTAAACATGATTCTTTCAGGTGCACGTTGAATGGTTCTCAGATTGTAGGTCAGTCTCTTGGTTAGGTTCCATGTTTCAGTTCCATGGATGGCTATTGGGAGGATGCATTTGTTGTATACTCTTCGTTTTAGGATGAATGGGATTTTTCTTTTTCTTAAAAGTTGAGTATGCTCTACTGAAGGCTTGCCATCCTAGAGTGATTCTTCGCTTGATTTCTTCTTCTTTTGAGGATTTCATGGGGATTTGTTGTCGTAGGTAGATGCAGCGGTCAACTTTCTCCAGTTCTACATTTTCGATTTAGATATTTGTGACTTACTTGCTTTCTTCATTCAGTTCAAATAGCATTAGTTGGAAGTCGTGGAGGTTCTCAAAAAGGACAATGTTGTCTGCAAATCTGAGGGTGCTTAGGTAATCGCCTGTATAGGTTTCGGAATATCATACAGAGGCTTTACATAGTTTGAGTGAGCTGGTATCACCTTATCCAACCCTTTTTTGATGTTGAAAGAACACAGATAAAGGGGCTGCTGTGACGATAAATACGCTGCAGTAATCTGACGTATACAGGGTCTTCACCTTGTAGAGTGATAGCATCAATGACCTTGGGAATCTCCACTGAGTCAAAGGCCTTCGTAAAGTCGGTAAATGCTACAGCAAGTGGCATTTTAGATTCTGTTGCTTTCTCTTTTAGTTGATCTATCAAATGGAGGTGGTCCATGGTCGCGCAGCTTCTTCTAAAGACAGCTTGTTCCCGTAGTTGGTTTTTATCAAGCGTTTTCGTGATGAGGTTGGTAATAACTTTGATGAAAAGTTTGTTGATACAGTTGAGTAGATTGGTCTGTAGTTGTTGATGTCTTTTGGGTTTTCTTTCCATGTAACAGTATTATGATTGAAGTGTTCCAACTTCTGGGACTTCACTTCGCTTTTGGAATAAGTTGAATTGATAGGCTAGTTTCCTGGTGATGATCTCACCAGCATTTTTGAGTAAGTCAATGGTGATGTCATCTGGTCCAGCCTTTCCTTTGTTTGTTTGCTTGTTTGTTGGTTTGTTTCATCCTCTATGGCGTAATTTCTGAGAAATCTTCTGATTGCTAACGTTTTGCACACCCTGTTCCTTGTTTTGTAGTCCTTGTTTGGAGGAGTAGAGATTTTGGTAGAATCTTTTGGCACGTTCGACGACCTGATCCCCTTTTTGTTGTTACGTCTTCATTTTCCTAGTATACTAGTTATTTGTTTCAGTCCTGTACTTAGAGTTTAGTTTGTAGCTTTGAAACGCCGACCTTTTTCTGGATTGTCCCGATGATTGCTGTCGTGTATCTTCTTTTGTCTTCTCTCTGATTCTTTTGGATATTTTATTCAGTTCGGTTGCTTCTATTGTCTCTGTTTTTGTCGGTGGCTTGAAATCCCTGCCTTTTCTCAAAGATTCTCGGTTCACAAATCTGAGATTTCACTGATGGCATATGCTCTTTGGTTTCAACATAGTGGTAACATCAATTAAAAAGGTTATTACTTTGTTGTTGAATTTGTGACGTTAAGAAGTTTATATCTGTTTTTAAATTCAAACTTGAAAGACGTTCACAAAACGTTACATTAACTTTCTGTTTCCAACGATAAATATTATTATAGCTGCGTTTTAATTGTCTTCTTCATGAATTTTAATTTGATTTAATTCGAATTCGTTTTTCAATTGCAGAAAAAGGAACAAATTTATCTCAATTGTTGAACGCTTTCCTTAAATTTTACAAAACTATTTAAAACAATAACTCGCATTCGAAACGCACAATAATTTGATTACAAAAATACAAAACAAACATTTTATTCCGATACAAAATCTAATAATAATTAGCGAGTTGAAAATCATTTAAAAAAGAGTGATGAAGAGCTATGATAAGTAGAAACGAGTTGGTGAAATCAAATTACTTTACTTTTTTCACATGAGTGGAGTGAACTTTAGAATACAAAAGGGGAATGCTAGGTCACCTGAGTTTCAGTGACGACAACAAATAAGATTCACCACAACTTTTGCTTTT
Source organism: Thysanoteuthis rhombus (assembly GCA_963457665.1). Lineage (NCBI taxonomy): Eukaryota > Metazoa > Mollusca > Cephalopoda > Oegopsida > Thysanoteuthidae > Thysanoteuthis > Thysanoteuthis major. The sequence goes on along the minus strand of OY735210.1, from coordinate 19,502,752 downwards.
GTCAATTGCAAAAGTATTCAGACTAAATTGAAATTTATGAAGAAAACAATTGAAATACGACTATCATCATCATCATCATCATTAGTCTTTAATCATCCGTCGTTGGACATAGACTTTCCCCAGAAATCGGTACATCTCTCTATCTTGAGCGTCACGGAGCCAGCTCTTTCTGAATTTGTCTAGTTCAGCTCTCCTTATTGTATTCTGTCGGCATCGGTTGTGCATGTGATCTCTGGGGATCCATGTTGTGAGTCGTGATGGCAAAGAGGTTGTCTGTCATTCTTGCCACGTGACCGGTCCGTTGCCGTTCAAGTTTTCTAATAGATTCTATGATGTCTCGGACACCCGTTTTCTCCCTGATATACTGTGCTGTCTGGTGATCTCTCCATGATTGGTTGCATGTTTCTCTGTTTGCTGGTCTTTCACTTGGTTAGGTTCCATGTTTCGGCTCCATATGTGACTATCGGGAGAGGCATTGTTTGTATACTCTTCTTTTTAGAATTAATAGGATCTTTTTCTTTTCGAAGGTTGAGCTTGCTCTGCCAAAGGCTTGCCATCTAAGAGTGATTAGTCGCTTGATTTCATCTTTTGTGGGTTTCATAGAGATTCGTTGTCCCGGGTATTTGTAATGGTCTACTCTATCCAGTTTTGTATCTTCGATTTTGACAGTTGTGTTCTCAATCTCGACGTAGACGTTGCACATGACCTTCGTTTTACTGAAGTTCATGTGCAGGCCATATTTTTGCTTCCTTCGTTCAGTTCATCTAGCATTAGTTGGAGGTCGTGCAGGTTCTCTGCACATGGAAGTTAATGCAGTATACTACACTTTGATCTTGATCTTAAGGCTGCAAAAGGCTAAACCAGCAAACTAGCATGATGACGAATTCGTTATAATCCACGTGTTTGCAGCATTTACCACTCCTTGTTTCTTGAATAAAAAATAAGTATGATATGGTCTATGTGTTCGTTAGAGCAAAGGTTCACTGTACAAATACCTAAAAAACACTCTGCCTCAATATATACATAGACAACCATTGCTCTATAATTTAAAAAAATATTAAATCTAATACTAATTGTTTCCTATTTATAATATTTATCTCTATTTCGAAAACTGCTAACAATTGATTTCATCATATCTTATTGCAGTCGGGGCGTGAGAGCTATGAAAATTTGCGAACATTTAGCATTTTATTAGAGGTAAAATCATTCGTGCTACTTTAAACAGAAAATCTGCGCAGAACACAATAGTTTTTTACTTTTCTTCTCTCAGTTGGATTGACTTCTTTTTTAATCATTATTTTGTCACTCGCAACCAGGCCAACCAGAGGGTTCAGAGCTAGTGCAGGGGGGGGGGGCTTATGTCATTAAGCGTGGTCTTAAGATCAGTCTCCTCTTTAAGAGGATTACTAGGATTGTCATGAAAGCTTTTCTATATGATACCCAGTTGCTTTTAGCACTGGCGTGCCAACACGGGGTGGAGACTTGGGCGGCCCAGGGTGACACCATCACAGGGGTGACACCACGATGTTTTGGAAGGGCAAAAATTCAACATTTACCGCTACTTTTAGCACTATTTTTCAGCGTTTGTAGTCAATCTTTACCTATTTTCTTACCATTTTAAACGAATCTAGCCACTTTAACAATGAAAAATGGTCTTAAAAAGTTTGACGGTGTTTTTATTAGCACGTTTTGGCGTGTTTTGACATTTTTTTTTGTCGATTTTGTGTGAAAGAATTTTTGCGTCGGCAACACTGGGATGACCCTGAGATACCGCCTAAGGTAACATCGACCCTAGGAATGCCACTGGCTTACGACACTATGTAGGTACTGACCAGGCTCCGGTAATCGTATGAGAACCGGAGTGTCCAACACGATTTGACCTTATTGTCTTCTTCATCCTCCTGTAACTGTTCAATCATTTCTCCCCCCCTTTCGTATTTTTCTTTTTTTTTCTCAAATTAGAAAACATCTACCGAAACTATCAACATAGTTCACATGAGTTTCTTCAGTTTTGAAGAGATTCTGGCTGATTGGCTCTATCTCTACGTATTGCTCGTGCAGACCGCACTCGTTGGGCTAGAGAGATGATTAGAAATTAGAAATTAGAAATCTTTACTCCTTATCACCTATGTCTAGAAAATACGTATCTGTTTTATCAAAATTTCCCCCAAAATAAGTTTTTAGGGGGACAATTTACGTTGTAAGTTCATTCTAAATTGGTCCATTAGTTTGAGCCGACTTTTTAGAGATCCAACAAGAGGCGAGCGAAATAACTCATTCATGGATCATTTTTGTATTTGATCATCCTCTACACAATATGCTGTCAAAAGACGTTGGTCATATGACTGTTTCTTCTGAACCAGACCTATACAGACCTGTTTTTTTTTCTATTTTTCATGTTTGCTTTTGCTTATCTTGACTCCTCCTCTGTCTCAACATTTTCCTTCTTATTTGTTCTCCCATTTTTTCGTCTTTCTTTTTCATATTTCCGTAGCCTCACCTTCTTTGAGTTTTTTTTCAACTTTTTCACCCCCCCCTTCCTTTCTGATGCCCTCTTTCTCTTCCTTCCCATTTCTCATCTCCCTTCTTCTCTTATTAGCCCCACACTTCCTCCTAACCTTGTTTTTTCTTCTTCCCTTTATCATTTTTCTTTTTTTGTCTTTTCTTTTTCTGTCTTGCTTCCAGCCATTTTTCCTTCATTCCCCTCATTTCTTTTCTCCGTCCGTTCTTTCTTGCTTGCTTTTTTTCTTCCTTTCCTTTCTTTCTGCCTTCCATTTTTCCTATCTCTTTTCCATCCTTCACTTTTTCTCTTCTCCTCCCCTCCTATTATCTTCCTACCTTTCTTTCTTCCCATTCCTCCTTCATTTCTCCCCCTTCTCCCCCTTTCCCTACTTTCTTTCTTTTTTCTTCCCTTCTTTCTTCCTTACTTCCTCCCTCCCCTTCTCTCTTCCTCCCTTTTCCCTCTTTCTTTTTCCCCCTTCACTACTTCTTTTCTTCCATTCTTCTTTCTTTCCCTCCTTACTTTCTTCCTTCTCATTTTTTTACTTCTCTTTCTTTCTTACTTCCTCTCCCTTCTTCCTCTCTTCCTTCTATCTCTCCTCATCTTCTTACTTTCCTTGTTTCTTCTTTCCTTCTTCCTCTCTTTTTCCCCTCCATCTCTTCTTCTTTTCTTCCTTCTCCCTTCGCTCCCCCTATCTTCCCTTTTTTCCTTCCTTTCCCCTTCCCTTTCTTCCTTTCTTTCATTTTCCCCTTCCTTTTTCTCGGTCCCCTTTCCCTTTTTTCCTTTCCTCCCTTCTTTTCTCTCTCCCCTACTTACTTCCCATCTTTATTTCCCCTTTCTTTCTTCCCTTCTTCCTCCTTTCTCTTCTTCCTCCCTTTCCTTCATCCTTCCTCCCTTTCCTCCATCCTTCCTCCCTTTCCTTCATCCTTCCTCCCTTTCCTTCATCCTTCCTCCCTTATTTCTTTCCCCTGTCTTTCTTTCTTTATTTCTTTTTCTTTCTTTCTTTCTTTTTTTCTTTCTTCCTTTCTTTACCTCTGTCACCATTATTCCTCACCAACCCTTCCCTCTCTACAAATATTCCGTATTAAAACACTTCAGTCCATTACATAATCACACTGATAATTGAATTAATCAATCTAGATAAAAGCTTTAAAAAAATCTTTCGCAGAGGAGGGGGGGGGGGGTAAAGCGAGAGAAATTTTTTTCAAAGACGCTTTTTTTTTTGTTTTCACTATATCCATTTCCTCTTTAACATTTTTATCCTTGTTTTCTCACTCAATTTCTAGCTAGAAACTGTCAATCGCAATTGTCAACATAATTTTCTTCAGTTTCTAAGATGGTCTGGCTACCTATGTATCACATGTATGGGCTTGACCAATGGAGCAAGAAAAAAAAATGAAAACATCAACATCTAATTATGTCTAAGAAAAAAATGCTTATTTCGGTTTTCAGAAAATTACCCCCCTACAAAGGTTTTCAATGGGGTATTCAATTTGCAATGTAAATATATGCTAAATTGATCCTACAGTATGTATCTGGTGGCATTCAGTCTTATTTTTGAAAATTCACACTTTTTTTATAGTTTTTCTTATATCTTAATTGATCACCCCGACACAGTTTCTGCCAAAAGAAGTTGATCATATGATAGTCTCTCTTGCATGACTAACCACATCTGTTGTTTTGTCTTTTTTTTTTCAATTTTTAGTTTCTTCCTCTTTATCTGATTTTCTTCACTTCTTCCTTGAATTTTTCTCTCTTTCTCTTTTTTCTATTCCTGAATTTAACCCTCTTTCTCTTTTGTTTTCCATTTTCTAATCATTATCTATTCATTTTGCTTTCCTTTTCTTTCTTTCTGCATCTTTTTTCATCCTTCTTTGTTCCTATCTTTTTTCCCTTCCTCCTGTCTCCCGTTTCAACCAGGAGCAGAGCTGGGGGAGGGAGGTCAATTCAAAAATACCCTGGAAGGAGCCCCCCTACCCGAGCTTTATAAATAGTAGTTCACCTACTGAATTTCTGCTAACAGATTTCACTAAATGTTGGAAGGGGCCCCTCAATGATCCAACCCCTTAAATATCAAGCTACACATATGCTTCCAACCTTGATCTTTTTCAATCTTTTCATTTTCTATTTCTCACTCTTTATTCTCTCAGTCAGTGTCCATTTTGTGTTCAAGATAATCATATATACTTTCACCTGATATTGGTCTCTGGGTCCATCTTATCAGAAACCATCAACCAAAACTGTCAACATCAACATCCTCCTCCCACAAAAAAAAAAGAAAGTTTCTAGTTCAAGGTTCAATTTACAATATAAGTCAATGCAAAGTTGGTTCCTCAGCAGCAATCATGCTTTTTTGGGGGGGGAGGGGGTCAACTTTTACAGTGATCATAGTCCAGGAGGAGGCTAGAAAAGTTACTAATTTATTGATCTCTTCTTTTTTCTAAATTTTTGATTGATCACTCCAAAGACAGAATGCTGCCATAAGGTGTTGGTCACATGACAGTTTCTTGTGAATGACAAAACAGACCTGTCTGTCTCATCTTGTTAACTATGGGTGATGCTTTATCTTCATTTTATTTACTTTCTCACTCTTTTTGACCCCACCTTTTTCATTGTTACTTTCTTTACGTAACTTTCCATTAAACCTTTTTTTTATCATAACTACATTATCTCCCTTTCCATTTAATTTTCTCTTTCTATCAAAATTCAAACTGTATATCATTTAAAATTGTTTGAGGTTTTCTTTTTTCCTTTGATTTCATTTCTTTTTTCTCTGAATTTTTCATTCTTTTTTTATCTTCATCTTCCATTACTTCAGTTTTTCCTTTCTCTTCACAAACCTCCATTACCTTCTTTCTTCTCCTTGATCTTCCTTCACTTAATTATTTTCTTTTGTCTCATCTTCTTTCATTTGTTTTATTAAATTTTTTTTTTCATTCATTCCCTTATACTCATCTTCCATCATTTCTTCTTCCCTTCTCTCCTTATTTTCTATTGTTTCATTCTTTCATTTTCCTCATATTTTCTCATTTCATTCTTACGTTTTCCTAATTTTCCCTTTTTTCATTCTCCTTCTCTTTTCCTCATCCTCCACATTACGTTTGTTTTACTCTTTTTACCCTTCTCCATTCCATTTCTTTTCCTATTTTTCCTTCGTAACCCTTTCTTTCATTGATCATTTCTTTATACGTTCGTTTTCTCTGATTCTTTGTTTCTTTCCTTTGATAATTTTTACAGCTCTATTCAATGTTTTTCTTTCTTTCTATTCTTCCTTCTTGCTTTACACTTTCTTTCGATCTTTCATTCTTCTTTTTTGCTATGCCATTTGTTCTTTCTCACCTTCACCATTCCATTTATTCAACCTTTTTCAAACTTCTTCAATTTCTCATTCAAACATCATTCATTAAAACTACTCAGACCCTATTTTCACTTATTCAACAAACATTAAATTCCTTCTTCTTTTCCTTCATTGAACATAACTCAATCCCCCCTCCCACTGTTTTTCTACTCCTTTTTATATAAATTTTTTTCTTCATTCCTTTTTTTTCATCATCCAGCACCTAACTTGCATCTGTCCATTTTTTCATAATAAGTTTCTCTCCATATTTTGCCTTACTTTTACTTCATCTTGTAGAGATACTTTTAAAAACTCTTAATGGAAGTAGAAGATACTCTATTAGGACAAAAGAAATGAACAAAAATTGTACCTTTGAAAAAAGGAATAGTAGGGAGGGGTTCTTTTGAAAAAAAGGGGGTATGGAAGGAAAGACTTGGTTTGAACTGGCAAAAGGTCCTGATTTTTTTTCCTTTTTTCACTCAACCCATAAGCCACAAGCCACACACCCTATCAATGTGATACCATCATATGTCTTTTTTTTCAGCTTTGTTTTTAATATTTATTCTTTTATCACTTTCTTTTTTGTGCTCATCAATCCTGAAGGACACTTTCAGCATCCTGTAAAACTTCACTTGACCAGAAAATGTCACTCGGACTTAGGGGCTAACTCACCCTAACTTCTAACCTATCAACCTTCAGGACAAAAGAGTTCCCAACACACACAAAAAAAAAAAAAAAAAAGGAAAAGAAAAAAAAATTCAACTAAAACAGAAAGATGCCCATAAAATGGAACAGGATTGGGGAGGGTAGGGATGATCTACCAGACAAATAATGAGTTTGTGAGTTAACTACATTAATGTCTTCCCTAAAGTGTACACCTTTTTATCCAGTAATGCTTTATGGTTTGTCTTTGAGGCAATACTCAACCAATAGGGAAGTGAATGGTAAACTGCTTTCTGATTGGTTGATGATATTTGACACTTTTGAGAAATAAACTTAGGAGATGTGTACTTTCACATGAGGAGAGAAGAAAATGCCAAAAACAAAAAAAAAAAAGAAAGGATTATATAAAATTTAAAAATCAACAAAAATATGTCCAATGCAAGTAAAAAGCAAGGTGATTTTTGTATGCCAAAAAAATAAAGGAAAGAAAAATAACAATAATGGATTTTCATATTGTTGTTAATGCAAAGAAACAATGGGGTGAAAAACAACAAAAGATTCATTCAATAATTGAAGAAGAAACTGGCAAAAAACTGCTAAATCAAAGAAAATGACAAAATAGTAAATAAATAGAAACAAAGTGCACTAACATTTAGTTATTAAAAAAGTCTTTTTTTTTTCAAACAACACAAGATATTCCCTTCTGTACAGAGAACAAATAAAAATTAGACATGATCTCTTGCTTGCACTTTTCAGTCATTCTAGAATTTGGCTTTCAATGTGTGAAGATCATGAAGATTTTTTTCTACCATTTTTGTAACCGAGTACTAAAAAACAACAATTACAAAAAAATTCAGATTTCTTATGAAGTGTAGAAAATGATAACAGGCAGCAAGTTTTAGGGGGAATTTTCTGTTTGTTCATTTGTGTTTATTAATCTATTTTTCTTATTTTATCATTGACAAAATACAGTTTTTATAAGATAGTGATAGAATAATCACGGACTAAAAGGCTAAAAATGCATGAACTTAAACAAAAATAAATGAACAATCCAAAATGAAAGACAAAACCTTAGAATTTTTCCATTATGTGATGCTGTGTAAATGTTAAGTGATCAATAGTCTTTAACCCTTTACATCCCAATTTTTTTAAATTTTGATATTTTTTGTAATTATATTAGAAACCATCTACCAATACTGTCATCAGAGGTTTCTTTAGTTTTTATGTAGGGCTGGCTGGCCATGTAAATGTATGTATCACATGCACAAGCACATCGATGGAGCTAGAGGTCTGGAAATTAAAACATTTTATTCTTATTATATTTAAAATAATCTTTTTTGTTTTTTGAAAATTCCCCACTCTTCTAATGAGGATTTTAGTAGGGGTTATATTTGCAACGTAATTTCTTGCTAAAACGATCCCTTAGTTTGAGTCCCGTAGCATTCACGCTTGTCTTTTGAATTCCTCTGTGACCACTGTCCACCGATAGGCGAGAAAACTAATTCACTGATCACCCCTTTTTCCAATCTTTTATTTGATCACCCCTCGCACAGCATGCTGCCAAAAGATGTTGGTCTCACGACAGATTTTATTGAGTGACTAACCAAACTTGTTTTTTTGTACTGATGGAACATACAGCTCTCAAATTCACTTTAGGATTCTTTTGTCAAATTCCAGTCCAAGTTGGTATTGACTTCATTCCCCCCCCCCTGATAAGAAAAATCCCCATCAAATCTAGGGGAGTAAACTCTTCACTGTAAAAGCAAATTGATAAATCAAAATCTCTCAGCTTAGATTTGAAATTACAACACAGTGATTGCTATAGAGCTCTCATACCAACTAAGCCAAACTGACAAGACCTACACATAGGCAAATTTATTTATTATATACACAATACAAAATTTGCAGTAATCATATTCAGTTGTGGCTTGACCCTGAAGCTGCTGGACTTGTATTTATTGAAATGGTAAGAACATAAAGGATAGGAGTTGAGAAAAAGCATTTTTGTAATTAACATCATGGTGCATAACGGATAAAGAATTCTCAATTTAATTAAAAATTCATTCAAAAGTTATATCTAACTTGATAGCATTTTTTAAAATGATATAAAATTCATTTAATTCTCAAATTTACCTTAAGCTTGTTAAGTGAGCGCTCACCTGTGCACTGTATGACTCAAATAAATACATACACACATCAACATTAAGCAAAAGATCTGCACGGAAAGTATCCAGCTATTTAGTATCAACAAAAAAAAAACTACTTTGGACAAAGGCTCCTCAGTCCCTTCAAAGTACTACGTTTGGTCTTATAAGAACCTATCTATGTATTTACTTACATTCTAGTTATTGCCCTTGGACAGTGAAGACACCTTGTGAGGTGGTGCTGATAGAATAAAGAATATAGGACGCCATATTAGTTTTCTTTATATGATGTATATACGAATAAAGTAACAGGTATGTTGTTTTTATCTACAAGTTTATGTGTTCTGTTCACTGCTGATTTACCAACAAACAGTTATCTATCAATAAAGTGAGACAAGCTCTCTTAATTCTGATGTTTGAAACCTCGCCCACTTATCCCAGTCTCTCTTCAACTTTTCAGAATAGTCTACGAATCGTTGTTGGCTCAATAATTTTTCTTTAATCTCATCCACAGTCAGAGTTGCTGAAAATCACTGTGCAAAAAATGAAGAATGGATTGAATGCTGATCTATTTGCTTGATCATGGTGAATGCAATGGTCGCACGGTATTCAAGCTCACTCAATAGCGTCTCACTGCTGACTGAGTAGCCCTATGAGAGAACATCTGTTTACGCATATGCAGTAGAGTTCCCTGTAATGGATTGCCAAGTTACATCAATGCTGCACGGCTAGTTCTGGAAACATTCAAAATACTTCCAGAGAGGTCTTATAAGTGTTTTTTGAACCAATGAACAACATTAGCCTATCATGTGGTCAAGAAGATTTCTTCTAGACGCAAAAGTGGTCAATGTTTGGTTTTGATTTCATCTGTCATTTATCATTAATTTATTATTCACTGATTCGAAGCTCTTCAACGTTTATCCCATTCTTCAAATGACGCATCGTTGGTTTCCATTCACTATTTTCTTAATGATTTTTTCTTTTCTTTTTCCCATATTTTTTTCTTTATTCCATTTCATTCATTTTTATGAATTTTTCCTTCACATTATATTGTTTTGTTGCTTTCATTCATCACTATTTTTTCCCCATTCATTCTCCTCTATTTTTACTTGCTTTCCTTTTTTACATTCATTCACTCTTTTCTATTTTTGTTTACTTTTCTTTCTTTCAATTGTTCTCCACAATTTTGATTAATTTTTTTCTTTCAACTACTCTTCACCATTTTTGCTTACTCTTCTTTTTTTCCAGTCGTTCTTCACAATTTTTGCTTGCTTCACTTTCATTCATTCTTCATTATCTTTGTGTACTTTTTCCTCTTCTGTTCATTCTTAACTATTTTTAGTTGCTTTTCTTTTATTCATTCATTTTCCCTATCTTTGTATTCTTTTCTTCCTTTCATTCCTTCTTTACTATTTTTGTTGGCTTTTTTCCTTCTTTCTTCACATCATCTTATTTTTCTTTCTTCATTCAATATTCTCTCTTTTTTCTTTTTTTCTAAATCTTATGCTTCTAATCTTCTCTTGGAGGAAAGTGATTCATCATGAACGCATTTTCTAAACCTTTTTGTCTGTTTTTAGGATCAACAATTGCTACCTCATCATGTTCTCTTTAATCTCGTCCAAGGTCTGACATCTCCCCACCTTTCAACAATGATTAGCTAGAAATGGCAAGGAGCCAGATTTGAAAAATGGGAGGGCTGGCAGCTCTAGCTGATGCAATGTTTTGCTAAAAAACCATACTTGAGACATGACAAATCGACTTACTCATTCATTATCAGACAGTATGCAATGATGCCCCACTGCTCACTGAGTAACCCCAGAGGAGAGTGCATTTACAGGAAGGCCCCTTCTTATTGGTTACCAAGTTACATCAAGGAAGCATAACTGGTTCTCAAGAATTCCACGATGGCTGGATACTTTCCAGAAGAGAATTTCTTTCAACATTCATTTTTTTTCCCCTTTTGTGTTTCCTTATTTTTCTAATGTCTAATCCTTCAATCCTCTTGCCTAGCACTTTCACTTCTTTGTCTTTATCTACTCTTTTTTTCTGTCTCTCTCTAGAAACTTTTCAGCATTCAAAATACATTTTTTCATCAGGCATTGATAGGATCTATTTATTTTACAAGTGCCTGTCTTTGACCCAAATAGTAGAAGATAATCTCGACAATTTATATTCTATTTCACAAAAATTAGGTTATGCCTATTTTGAAAAATGTCCTTCAAGTATAACTGGTATTAAGGCTAAGCACATAATGATTCATCTCCATTCAAATCATTGTTGACTTATGCAATCATGTTTGATTGGTGATTCATAAATTGGCATATTTGATTGTTGGCTTTATCGTTATGACTGTGATTGATTGTTTAATTTCTTATGACAGTATCCTATTCGTTAGTCTCAAGTAATCAGCTATCCAAACGGGGGAGGAGAAAAGGGTTCAAATCAGAGCAAATTCATCTCATTGGATACTGATTACCTTGCTACATCTTGCTATAATCTCACAAGCTATTGATAGTGAGTTTGATCTGCACTGGGTGTCGTATTTTTGTAGCCCAATACTAGATTAAACATAGCTGAGTGAATACTTTTACTGCAAATGAAGTTGGAAAGGTATTGCATTCATAGGTGTCCAAACCAGGAGGTGGGCAACTGCCCATCCAAAACCTGAGCAAAACAGTGAAATTTGGGTAAAACCTTGTAATATTTCAGGAAAATCCAGCTTTTTGCTCCTCTTATCTAGAGAGTTCCTTTATGAATATGTTTGTATTACCCAGTGTATTTTCATCTTTCCATCTATCCATTTGTCTGTCTACACAATATCTCCAACAGTTTCCTATGACTTTCAATGAAATGGAAGTGTTTGCCATGAGCAAAGGGAGTTGTTTTGGGGAGAATTTGTTTTTGACTGAGATTTATTTTCCAATCATTTTTCTCATACATTTTATCCATTAGCTCATGTCTGTCCACACAATATCTCCAATGGTTTCACATGAAATTCAACAAATTTTGTGGAGGAATGGGGCATGAGAAAGAAAGAATTGATAAAATCTTAGTGTTGATCCAGGAACTCTTTTCAATTGAGTGAATATACAGTATTCCTTAAGGTATGCACTCTCTTAGAACTTTTTAGTTAATCATGCTGATGAGCATTTTGATGATCTCTAGAATTTTTTAACACCCTGTAGCGGACAAGATTTCGAAGCAAAAATCTCAGCAGCTGTTCAACAATATATAGCAATACAACATACATGGAATAAAACTGGTAAAAAAAGCTTTGCTTCTACGCACTCAAACCCACATGTCAGCAAATTTACTTGAAGATGACAGCAGGAGTGATTTTATTTTTTTTGTTCTATCTGCTGAGAAAGTTTTCCTACCTTATGAATTATTTTGGCCTCCGTTGGAAAGTCGACTGAAAACCCAATATTTAGTTAATGCGTGTGTTTACTTTTTCTGCTCCTAATGCAAATGATTACACATCTCCCATTTACAAAGTCATACATACACTTACTTGTTCTTTTCAAATGTATTTTATTGGCTGAATTATATATGAGATAAACAAAGATATTTTAATTTAGCTGGAAGAATTTTCTATGACAAATGTAATGCATGCCTAAACTCTTTTAGATATGTTTATCTTGGCATCTTATGAAATTAAATAATGTATAAACTAAACTTTTGTTGAAGGGAGTTCTAATGGAGTATAACAAGTGTATCTATCTTGAAATACAAACAAAAAAGGTGAAGAAGGTTTCAGTGAAATTATTACTATCTGCTATATAACATGTGGTATATGTCTAGGAAGTATTCAGCTATCTTGAATATCTTCTGAACTGGTCGTGTGGTCTCAATATACCTTGGCAACCAATCAGAGGGTACCCAACAGCATATGCCTTAACACTCTCCTAGGGGGTTACTGAGTCAGCAGTGAGAGAACCCTGACTGAGCCTGTATACTCTGTGATGGTCAATTTCGCAATTATCGAGCCTGTCCATTCTTCACATCTCCAGCAGAGTTTTTTGGCCAAACATCACCAAGATCCGTTAGTCCCTATAAAATTTAGACTCTATTCTTGGCAACTTTTGCCTTTTCCCTACAAGATTTCAAACCGTGCATGAGATTAGGAAGTGCTTGATGAAGCAGCTGATGGCGATCACAAAAGAGAGTTGTTTTGGAAAGGAGAAGGGATGCCGCAATAAGTGTGTGAGGTCCCAAAGAGGATTAAGATGCATTTATTTTTTTTTTTATTAATGTCAGATAGCTGGATACTTTCCAGACTGACTTCAAAGATAATATACAGTTGATGAATTTAAATTGTTTTCTAATAGTTAGAAATGATTTGATCTTAATTCTTTGCACTACTGAAACACTGCACTTTTCCAGTAAGTTTTTAAAAAATTGATAAATAAATGGAAATATGAAAGAATTATTTGAAATAAAAACCTGTTAATAAGGTTTGATATAAAAAAAATCTTTCCAAAACCATCAAAAGTAAGAATGAAATTTTATAACCTAAAATTAATTACCACAGTCTGTCATGGTTATTTACATCAGTTAATGTTGAGGGGGTGTATGTATTACCCTGTGTCTGTGTTCCCATCTCTTTGCACTATATCTCCAAAAGTTCTGAATCAATTTTGATTTAATTTTGAGAGAGGGTGGACAGGGGGCTATGGAAGAAATTTTTTAATTTTTGCCCCGACTCAGGAATTTGTTCTCAATTGAGATATATCTATTATTCTGCATGAAAAAAGGTCAACAACAAACAGGTAATTATATTCAAATTTCAAGGGGAAAAACTCAGTATTTGACAAATAATGCAAGAAGTATGGACTCTCCCCTGTTCTTTACTATTCTATTTTCATTCTGCCTTTAGTTGGTGTTTAGTGTTTGCCGAAGTATGAGCCTGCTGAGTGCTCTCTAGTTTTGTAAAGATATTGCCATCAAGTTTGAGAAGTCATTAGCATTCCAACATTTGTTCAAGCAACAAAACTCATTCTTTGTGTTGTTTATGTTGTTACCACAATATTTTGGCCAATCCATTCAGCACACTTCTTCAAGTGTATAATAACAGAATCTATGAGTAGAATGGAGGAGTTTTTTTTTTATAGAATGAGATTGTGAATAGAAAATGGTAGCTAATATATCAATCGGATTGGTTCATTCCCAGCTATGTGACACTCACAGAGGATACCATTCACATACGTAGCATGAATGATTCTGATTTATGCACAGGGTTCTTCCCAAATTCCTTTCCTGCTGAGGATGAAAACCACGATGAAATCTATACAACTAGTTGACAAGCCAATGTATACTGTTTCTTTCAATTTTCTTATGCTCCATCGATATTCCCTGTCACTTACCTGAACCTCACATTGGAAAATGAAACATGTCCTCTTCTCTTCCTCCAGATCATTCAACGTCTTGTTCTGTAAAAAAGAGACTCACTTTCAGAGACATAGCTGAGGGAGGAAGAAGGCGCTTTTTCAAAATGATGGGAGGCCCCTAAAACCTTTATAAATTATAGCTCTCCTATTGCATTTATACTGACTTTAAGCAATAAGGATATATTTGCACACACATGAATTACATTAATAATAATTAAGCCCTCAAGGTTGTTTTTCACCAATTAAGTCTTATTGCATGTCTTTTTCAAAGAGTTTCTCAGACATTTGTTGTTTATGTTGTTGACATGATGTTTCAGCCAATCCATTCTACAGGCTTCTTCAGGTGTACTATACAAATGTAATGATGGTTAACAATTTTTTTTTCTCTTCAGTGGTAGCAATGCTTATAACGTAGGATTAGGGTGCTTTCCTTTCTTTGACAGGCCTGGATTTCCATTACTTTTGGATCGGATAGTATATATGAAGAAGGATGTTGAATGGATAGTCTGAAATACCATTATATAATAAGGAGTTCAATCATCAGAAAACTCATTGATTGTAAATGACCCTTTTCAGAACTGCAGGTTTACTGTGGGAAAATTCTGCTTCTTCATCAGATCTCACTTAATGTTGGAGAGGGCCCCTTTAAGCAGCCAAGCCCCACAGATACCCAAATCTCTCTCTTTCTTTGAGGATTATTCGGAGGGGTGTACAATGGTTCAGCTGAATCACTGTAGTAACAACATCAACAGCACAAAAAAATGAGTTTAATTTTCCCGACAAATCTTAAAAGGTTATTTTCTGCTTTTGTTTTCCCTGATGAAAAAAAAAAAATTACTGGCAATGAGTTAATAAAGAAATAATCAATCTTTTATGCGCAAATTTCAAGTACTAAGTGAAATTGTTACAATGTAGTTTGTTTTCCTTCATAAGTATGTATATTCAAGTAATGATCATTATCATAAGTTCAACAAAGAAATACTCTTCAACAATAGACATTATGAATGATAATAACATTATATAATGGTGTAATATATGAAATGACATTTTAGGTGAAGTAAGCCACCTGTACCAACAATTGTAGCCATTAGCAACCATTTGTAATTTCCAAAAACACTTAAGCAAACATCATCAAATAATTCAGTGAAGTGTGAAAAAAATAGAATACTGTTTGCTCTGCTTATTCAAGCAACATAAACTTTTAAAGACAACAATGATCATAGCAATAAAACAACTGATAATATCACTACAATGGTGACTGATACTACGGTAAATCCTATCAAGAGTAAATATGATCATCTACTTGATAATGAACAATGTGTTTTTCTTAAATCTCTGTCCATGACAATAGAATTTACTATTGGAGGTAACAATTTTGCTTATAAAAATAACTCTGACCCACCATTTGTAACTATGAACTCTTCCACTGAAACAGAGTCAGTACTTTTTTTTTTTCTTAAAAATCATATCATAGAAATTCAAATATAGCTGTGGATTTTTTAACTAGTAAATATGATGATTGACTAAAATAGTAATTATAAAATTTCATTACTGGTTACTAAGCATGGCTTAGATTTGACACAAGGCCACAAATATACAATACCAGATAATGATCAAACTCACATGGTATAGATAACATTGATGTTTAGTAGTAAATAACAATCCCAATAATGACTCTGATAATGAGATAGAGAGATGTAGATAATAACAAGAATTATTTGATAGGGGATCAGTGGTCAAGAACTCCGTGAGTCAGTACTGGAAATGGTGGGGGGGGGGATATGTGGGCATGCTGTATTTTCAATTTTCAGTGTAGGTTACATCATCACAAAAACGACCCCCTAAATTGGCCATATTCAAAATTTTATCAATAGGGGCATACATTGCCCCAGAACCTCTCCTATACAGTTCCACCTTGCTCATCTAAGATAGACTAATCTGTGATCCCAATCATAAATTGTAAGTATATACAGGGAGCCTTACCATAAACCTAGTTCCCAAAATCTATTTCTATCAATAGTGTCATTGTAACTTAAGCTTACTATCATAGTCTAGCAAAACCATTTTCAGTGAGTTCGATCCTCACTTGGTGTCCAGCTACCAATCCATGTGCTCTACTTTGATAAATAAAGGGCCTTGGTGCGCATTTCCTACCAGTATTTACCTATAGATATGAGGTCTGTCCAGAAAGTATCCAGCCATTTAATATTGACACAAAATAGCCTACTTAGGGACAATGGTACCTTAGTACCAATCAAAACGTACCTTATACATTGATCGCTTTATTCCTTCCACTTTTCAAAACAGTTTGCAGATTTCTCTAACAGGACTGACATCAGCTACTTTAATCTTGTCCATAGTCTGAAATCTCTAGGAGAAAAACAAGTACTCAGAGAGCCCGCTATAGACTCTAGAGAGGCTGAAAAACATGGATGATACAATGCTTTTTCCAAAAGTATACAAGTTCATTCAATGGCCTCTCATTGCTGAATGTGTAATTCGATTTTGATTTTTATATTTGTTGTATTGATTTTAATCTTTGGTCCAAGTTCTGTCAATTTAGAAGTTATATAAGTTTGTCAAAATAAACTTTTTGAATACTTTTACAACAAGAAAAGATTGATTGTTTACTAGAATTAGTTCTTATTTGATCAACATTTTGGATGTGTTTCCTGTATTTTCAAGAGTGCAAGTGGTTCATTTGTTTTTTCAAAGATTTGTATTATGATATGGGCTGGCCTGTTCATTTAGCAATTCTTGGTAGTTGCCTAGGGTGCAAAGATTCAAGGAGTGCACTTTTTACTAAAGAGACTAGTTATTTGAATACAATAAAGGTGAATGAAACCCTTGCACAAATTTAATGTCTCACCAAAAATGTATGAAACTAGAATGCACCAGCTCTAGTTATGATTGTACATCTTCATCCTCTAAATTCATTTTATTTATAACTTAATGGTTTTATTTGGCTGGGGATCATGGTGATATTGTTGAATAATTATGGTAATCTATATTTTAGGGAGGGAAAAACTGGTGGTAAACCAATACTTCTAGTGTTTGTGGTCTTATGTGGAAATCCGGTATTTATGATTTGTTTGAGAGGAAGTTTTGAAATTCATGCTTTATGGTGGACATTTGTTTAAAATAACTAAAAACACAAACCATTTTGTGAGCACCATTACCAATTAGCCTAACAAATGACACCAAGACACCAATTGAGAATGTGTTTGTCTTCAGATTCTATTTAGTTATTGCAGTTGCAACTAAATACACAATCCAATGAGAGTTCTAATTTTCATATGAAAATTCAAAATATCTAAGATAGTCTTATTTCTGCATTTTGATATATCCTGGAGAAGAACGTATTCATTTTTCGGTAGTTTTTGACTTATCCTCTGTGTTGAAAAATAGTCAAATAAAACAAATAACAATGCACAAGTTAAAATAACTCCAAAATAAAACAACCACCACTTTTCAACTTTGTTCAGAAATATTTAAGCTTTATTTGCAATGTAATCAAAGAGGTTAATAGTTTTGCATACCTTTCAATAAATTTGAAGCTAACATATTTCATGGTCAGAATTCGGCAACATTTTGAAACTATGATTATTATTATCAATAATACATTGGGATGAATAGTGATCCTCCCAATTATTTGTTCTTTGTGTATGTGTGTGAAGGTTTCTTGTACTTTCTCTGAAAAACAAAACAACAAATGGAAGATGATCCCAGTCTGTTATAAAGAGTTAGCGTATTATTTATTTGAAACCCATTCATTTATTTATGACCGGAGCTAAAAGGGAATGGAGAGAGGAGTAATACTTCTTTCATAATGATTAAATCACTTGCCAGGTTTTGGAGCAGACCATTATTTTGCCATTAAGTGTAATGCGATGTGACGTGAGGTAAATCTTCTTGGGGACTGGACACACAGCCTCTAAGGTTGGTAGGGGAAGTCCCTTTTGACCAAATCCATTTCCTCTCACACCTCACACATCCACTGCACAAAGACATCCGTACACTAAAGTTTATTTATGCACAAAATCATTTATATGCAAATATATGTTAACATTCACAATCATATACACGCATATATGTTGATGGACACAAAGAAATGTACTTATATCATACACTGATACTTGGACATAAATAGACATACACATACAAAGATGTGCTGATGTAGTTATGAATAAAAATTACTTTTGTCCATATATATATTCAAATTATTACATGCATTTACATACTCAAGCAACCCAGTTTATATCAATATATGAAAGAAAACCATGATATATTTTTGTACAAAATAATCTTCATGTACACGGATGCATCCATACGAATGAACACAGGTATTTGCTAATCCAACGCAAAGTTTTATACGTATATATATATACAAATATATGCATCTCAGTAGAAATGCAAATGTATGATAAGATAAAAACTCAGTAATATATGCACATTAATTGGCATAATTGGTTAGTATATTTCATACTTGATAATTTTCATCATTATATACACTATTATAATTGTATGCACTTATGTAGGTGCACATTTAGTGTCCCAGGTAAACTAAGTTCAAATTTTGTCCGAGGTTTCTGTCTACTTCACACTAATACTCTTGGGAAAGATCTGAATCCACTCCTTCCTGCATGCTGACCCATTGTTAGTTATTTCAACAAAAAAGTATCTAGTGACTTCCATTCCATAATGGTTGACAGAGATGAGGACTACGGCAAACCAAGCTTGTATAATCAATCTAAGCTACCCTAGTTACTTTTCAAAATAATCAGGTTTCTTCAGTTTTTGAGTTGGCTTGCTACATATATATATGTATGAATGTATGTATGTATAGTGGTAGAGGGCTGAAAATTTAAACATCTACTTTTTATTTTGTCTACAAAAATCTCTTCTTTGTTCTTTCGAAATTCCATCCCTAATAAGAATTTTAGTGGTGGGGGTCAATTAGCAATGTAAACTTATGATGGAAAGTTGATCCCTTAGTTAGTGACTAGCAGCATTCAAATTTTCATACTTTTCCTGTGATTACTGCCCAACAAAAAGTGAGAGAAGTGACTTGTCCATTCATGGGACTTTTTTCCCAATTTTTTGATTGATCAACCTCAGCATGGCATGTTATCTAAAGACATTGATCACATGCCGTTTCTATTGAGTGACTGATAAGTATTCTAGTCTCTTCATATAATATGTCCAATAGAATATAAACTGCGTTTAGACATTTATTTTCAGACTTGTTTCTCACCAGTGACTTCACCAGAGCTGAAGCTTGAGATTCGATTTGATTTGGGGGTTCGGGAGTCTTGGCTCCTTGGGACAATCTGCCAAAATTTAATGAGATTGTTCAGTAGGTGAACTACTAACTATAAAACTTTTGGGTACCCCTTTTCTCTTTTATGCATTTACAGGGTTTAGACTTTGATTGCTACTGAAGTTTTATGGTTAGTTTTTGATGATTAGGATGAGTTTGAGAATCACTTTCTTTATAGTTTAAAAGTATTTTGATAAAGAGTTTTACAGAATTCATCAATTTTATTCTTTTTAGCCTTCCTACTATGGCTTAATCATGATTTTTTCCTTAAGTATCCATTATTGAACAACTGTAGCCACAAAAAGTGTCAAAGGGTTCTATCCTTTTTTATATGTGTATGTAGTTATGCATTTGTGTGTTCCAGTACTCCTGGACATACAGTTTTGTCTACAGACTTGAAAAATGACTGCAGATTTTCACTAGGCTTTTCGTAAAAACATTTTTTCTTACTTTTGGAAAAAAAGCTTTTTTAACTTTTGTGGGACCTTATTTTGGAAAGTTTATGAATAACATCTGGATTCACCAGAATCTAGATGTTTTTAGATGCTTTGAAAAATTCCGTTTTTGATGTTTTGTAATGGAAAATGCTGATGATGTCATAAATACAAAAATATTTTGACAATATTCCTTCTTCAATAAAATCGTTTTACATAACTTTAAATTTTAACACGACTGTTGTTCAATTATTGACTGTGATAGCAAGTTACTTTGACTTAAAAAAATTTGATCGTGTTATTGCATTTTCCTATGATATTTATTCTTTTCTACTCATCAAATATTTTACTTGTAATGATTTAAAAATGTATCAGCATTAAGCAAGAACATATGATATATATTATATGTGTGTGTGTGTGTGTGTGTGCATGTTTGTTTACTTGCATGTGGTTGTGTGTGTTTATGTGTAGATTCCAGAGTTAGAAAGAGAAAGAATAAAGGAATTTTCCTCTTTCTCAATGTATGCGCTTATCTGTTATGGTCAGTGCATTGTAATTCCCAATATGGTCGGAGAAAAACAAGAAGAGAAGAATGAAATCTCATGGGTAACACCAGGTTTTTGGCTTTTTTTCTAATCCTTCTGGGGTTGGTCAACAATACAAGGAAGTTCAACTAAGTCATGAATATCAAATCCCGACCCCCTCCTTTACAGTCTCTGGGGAAAGGGACAGAGAGAAATAACAAAAAGGGTTAAGTATGAAGAGGCTATATCTAGCATCTCAGGGGAAAATCGCAGAGAATAATACACTTCTAGTAATATATGTATATATATATCTCTCTTTATGTATATATATATATATGTGTGTGTGTACGAAAAATCTAAAAGAAAGAATGCTTTTTACACAGTAGCAGAAAGCCCCCCACCTCACCTCGATGACAAGTGTGACCATCAAAATAATGTGATGTGTGGTCTGTTGGACCCAAAGTCCAGGTCAGGCCATGTTAGGGGGAGCCCTTGATAGGTTTGACAGGTGAAGGGAGCCAGTGACATGAGTGGACTGGACATCTGGTGTGACACTCAGTTGCCACAGGGGAGAATAAAAAGTTTGTTGATGTCATTTTTACTTAATAAGCACCATAGAGTTTGGAAGTTTTTTCTTCTATTCCTCTAACATCAAATTATTTCTATTCTTTAGCTTCTCTTCTTTTTGTTTGGTTTTTCCTTCCTTGCTTTTGAATTATTGGTTTAGTTACAGGAGACATTAAAAGCTAGAATAAATCAATTTTGTTCCAATGATGTTTGATTCAAAACAAATATACCTCATCTATGCTTTTTCATATAAATCAAATCATTTTTCCCAATGAATTTCTCAATGTCTTGAAGCATACAACCCTTAACCAAATCCAAACAAACTTTCGATTGAAAGTTTCATCATAGTCATCATTTACTTTATTCACAGAGGTGTAGCCAGAGATTTGGGGACCCAGGAGCTTGGCTCTTTGAGGCCGTCCACTCTCACATTTAATGATATTTGTCAGTAAAAAATCAGTTTGTGAAATATAATTTATGATGATTTTATGGATCCAAAAATTACTTAATTTAAAAAATATGGAGTATTTCTTCTATTGACTGATTTTTTTTTTTCATGCATTCTCAAAGTTAAAGCATTTTGATAGAGGTTTGATTTAATCTATACATCTACAATGCACTTTTTTGGTTGATTTGAGGGTATAAACAGTTAGACAGAATAAGAATTTGAGTATTATATAGATAGTGAGGGAGCACTGTTCTCCCTCCCCCAAAAGTAAAGGAACACCATTCCCACTTATTCTCATAGCACTGCAGTACTAATTTTATCTACTAAATCTACATGAGTATCATCCGATCTCAGATATAATGTGACTCCCATTTTTTTTGTAGGTAAAAATAAGTAATTGTGTTATCACTTTTTTTTACACTTGAGTACACCCTCAGCCCAATTCTTTCCCTTATTCTTTGTATGAAATTTTTGACATTATACATGAGTAAATATGGTGAGTGAATTTCACATCAGTTTCATAAAATTGTATTTTTCACTTTAGTTTTATTAAATGTTACTGTAAAGGTTCTGTGAGAAAACTAAGCAGAACATTATTGCACAGTATTACTTGGCCCATTTATTGTCATTGTGTGACATAGGTTTCATTAAATGAAGCTGTAGGATCACACTCATTTCAACTGAAGTTATTTCTACAAACAGAGAGAGATTCAAAGTAACCGATGCTTCATGCTGTTTCCATTCATGACGATTGTCATCTACATCTTTAAAAAGACATCAAAATCGAATGTTAGAAAGAAACATTTACTGACATGATTATTCACAAAATAGACTTGAGAAGAATCAATGGATAAAAGCAACAGGAAAAATGACAAACTTGAAATTTTATGCGAATTCTGAATAGAAATTTTTCATCATCATCATTTCTCTTCTTCTTTTAGTGTCCATCATTGGACATAGACCTTCCCAAAAATTTTCCAGACTTCTCAATTGTAGGCATCACGGAGCCCGTATTTTCGAAACTTACCTAGTTTGTCACACCATTTTACATTTTGTGAGCCCCAGTTTCGCATGTGATCTCTGGGGATCCATATTGTGAGCTCTGATGTCCAGCAGTTGTCACAACATATTAGAGAAAGAACGGGAGTCTGAGATATCATAGAATCCATAAGAAAATTTGAATGGCAATGGGCTGGTCATGTTGTTAGAATGGCAAACAACCACTGGACAACACAACTCACAACATGGATCCCCAGAGATCATATGTGAAAGGTCAACAAAATATAAGATAGCCTGATGAAATATACAATTTCAGAAAACTCTGAGTGGATGACACCACAATAGAGAGGTCAGGCAAATCTTGGGGAAGCTCTATGACCAAAGACGGATGCTAAAAGGCTGATGGTGATGATATAATGAACTTTCTCACTTGGTTCTCATATGCGCTAGATGGCCTCCTGAATGCAGTGAATGCATTACAGAGACTAAAACAAGCTTTCCCAGTGTCAGTATTGCATATGTGGCAAACACAAAATTGATTGCTTAAAGGGATTTTTAAATATATCAGAAATCAAAGTTTTATTTTTCTTCCTCTGGTTGGAGAGAGTGATAACAAGAAATATGACACTGTTCTCTTGGATGGAACTCACGATTACTTGTCATAACAGTCTAGTATCCTATCAATGAACCATATTTAAAAGTGTCAATTTGTAATTTTTCATTTCAGTTCAGAAACGCGGGCTTTACAACTAGCAGACCAATTTAAATAAGGGAGTTTTTGTTTGTTCACTTTGTTTTGATATCAATATCTTCTGGCAATCACTAAGCTTAGGGCTTTACCTAGTTGTGACTGGAAAGGAGTCTCAGATTGCTGGAACCATAATCCTCCGGATCTGCCACTGAACCATAATCATAATTGCTCCAAACATATGTTTTGGTATGAAAAATTTTATTCTTGATTTTTGAATACATTCGAAAAGAATTCTAAAAATAAAAACATGTCATCCTGTTTGTAAAAAAGGAAAAAAAAAATACCAAGTTAAAGAGTTAAAAATGGAAAGAACAAACAGTTAGTGTCTGGAAGAAAAAAGAAAAGACTTTACGAAAGCAATAGCATTTCTTCTAGAAATAAATATGTCAGCTAAAATGATACCATGATGACCTTAATCTTTAGGGGCAATTTTAATGTCGTTATTTGTCGGCTGCAATCTACTTAAGCTATTATTTCTTTACAACTTTTTCCAATAAGGACAAAAACAGTGATGTCATTTGTCTTGGGTTGTTGTTGCTTTTTTTTTATTTAATTTTTTTATTTTGTCTCCTCCACCCCTCTCTGATTTTTGACAACATGAACCACATCAAGATTGAATAAATTGCTTTCTATTTATCGAGCAGAAATTTTTATTTTGCTATCTTTACCTCCAACCCCTTCACCAAAATGACACTCAATGTCGCCATTTTACTTTCGTCTTTTTTTTAGCTGAGCGACATTTCATTTTTCTTCTTCAAATTCCACTGTCAGTGTTTGCGTGCGTGAGGATTTATTTTTGTGCTATGATTTAGCTATCCACTTTAAAGAGATTTAACTTAAAGCTTTATTATTTTGTTCGACAACTTGCAATGATGTGGCTAAAAATGATTGACTTGAACAAATCTTTTTGTAATCTGTCTCAAATCTTCATATTAACCCATCAGTCACCCCTCAACAAACCGTGTTGGCTAAATTTTTGTTAAGGAGTTGCGCAAAGTGGCCATCTAAACCTGAACCAAATTTTGATTTTTATTGTAAAGTATATCTCCAGAGGATAATGTACTGTTAGATGGATAAAGATTGATTTTTTTCAACATGATATTTAATTAAAATAATCAGCAAGAAATCAATTGACATCAATTAATTCTTTTTTTATTTTGCAAAAAATTAGTTGGAAAAATACTTTTCAAAATAAGAAAATAAAATCTAATCACATAATGGAAAAAAATTTCCGATGAATGACAACATCATTTGATTTTGTGTGTGTTTATGGGAGGGGGAGGATCTTCTGATAAAGGATCTAAAATTCTATTGAAAAAAAACATTTATTTGCAAGATGGCATCTAAGAAATTTTTCACACAGTGGATATTTTCTTTTGCTCCTGGCTTTTTGACACAAAACAATTTGAATGACTAATTTTTTTTTTTTTCAAGAAGCCCTGTCAGTTTTTTTTTATCTTTAAAATACTAGACAAGCAAGAACAAAAATATAACATCTTTCAATACAATAAAGACACCTGTTTTCATACAAAATATGTCAGCAAGTTGGTTGATATGCAAGTCAATGTGAGAGAAAAACCCACATTCATCAGGAGAAAAATTAAGTTCTGTCTTATGATCCCAGGGTCCACATATGACAACTAAAGCTATTTATTTTAATAGTCACCTCAAATGAGTTAGCTAATATGGATTAAATGATAATTTCTGTTCATTTAAGTTCATAAGTAAATCAACTCTGTTATACAAAAAGTGCACTGGAATTTAGAATGCTGTGTATATTGTTATTTAAGATAAAATTTTTTCAACTTTTCCATTGTGGTCCAATCTACCCCAAACCCTTCAGTTGAAATAGTTTCTCGTATGAAAATATCAGAATGTTAAAAATGTATTTGTATAAAAAGGTGCAAGTGTAAAGTTTGAACAAACAAAATTTATGAAATTTTTTATTTCCTTCACCTCCATTGGGAGGCTAACAATGTCAGCAACCATATCATGGTTACAAGAAGGAAAAGGAGGGAAGGAATTTGTCTTGCATCAACTTACATAACTGTTTGTGATGTTACTACTTTTGGTAGTAAATTCTATTTATGAATTTTCAAAAAATCAAGTAACACATGTGAGTTGAATTGTAATCTTGAACTTGCAATATTGTCATATTTAGGGCACAACACCTCCCTATCATGCAGTATGGTTAAGTCAGTATTGAAAACTTTTGTAGGAAGGAAGGGTTCTAGTCGTCCGCTATGACTTCTTAATATGTTTTTCATTGACTGTTTTCGTAAATGAATTTAGCTCTCCTAATCTTTAAAACATCTTGGAAATTAAATCTAGCTATTATTATGAGGACTGAAATTATAACAACATTAACAGCAATCTTACTGCCGTGTATAAGATCAATATTATTTTTATTATTAATAATGTCAGCTATAAAATTACAATGGTTCACAAAATAGACACGATTTCATTTTTTACTTTTTCATTGGTATTATTGATTGAAGTTCTATTCAGCATCTTCAACGTTTCAATTTTTCTATTTTTACAAATTTGTTGACATGAAGAAGCACAATACTTTGATCGAAAAAAATGCAAGAATTGAAAAAAATGATATATTTAAGGAGAAGTTCTGATATTAAGCCTTTGGCATCAAAATATTGTGAATTCAATCTCAAATCAAAGTTTCAAAAGTGTTGACATTAAGACACCTCTGTGAAAATGAGATTAAAAAAAAAGAAATAAAAGTGTAATAATCCACATAATCCAAAATCTAAAATAGAAGAAAAAAAAAATCTATTTCTAAATCAATTCACGACTATTGAAATAAAAGCAATTTATTTTTGCTTACTGACGCAAATTCTATAATGTATATTTTTACATTGTTTCTTTTTTTTTTTTTTTCATTTCTTTTATGTTGAGTTTCAGTTTAACAGAAATAATTCAAGGAGAAAAAATTATCTTCAGAATCTTTATTATCCCAATATGCGTAAATAAATAAATAAAGCCTAAAATTATTCGGGAAATTATGAATGCAAGAATGAATAGAGTGTGACTGGGTGGGTAGGAATTGCCTATTCTTTTGGGGAGGAAGGAAAGAGGTGTAGGGTAGGGTGAACGAAATATTCCTGTATCTGAAGAATTGGTAACAAAGAAAATCAGAAAAATAAGAATGACGAGTTGTTTCCAGTTTTTATTTTCAAAAAAGTAGAATAATAGAGTTCAAAATAAGTCATGCTTCTTTTTTAAAAAAAACTTTCATGAACCATAATCAAAACACATTTATTCAGCATTTAAAGAAAATTGTAATTATAATCTCTGAAGAAAGCTTGTCTTTGTCAAAACGCAAACAATAGTAAGAAGGAAAACAATGACCTCTTGAGAAAAACTAGCAATTCACATATTTTGATCAGATCTGGTCTATTACATTGTGTCAGCATGAATGATCAGATGTGTGGCGAGAGGTGCCAAGAGGGGACGGTCGCCCCCTCCCCTAGTGCAGGTGTGAAAGGGTACCAAATTTCCTCAGGCCTATCATCATCATCATGTCTTTTATTGTCCGTCATTGGACATTGGATTTGCTAGATCTCTCTTTTGTGGGCATCATGGAGCCAATACTTTCTGACCTTTCGTAGTTTGTCTCTCCATCTTGTATCCTGCCGGCCTTGTTTTCACATGTGATCTCTGAGGATCCATGCTGTGAGTCATGATGTCCATTGGTTGTCTGCCATACTTGCATCATGACCAGCCAATTGCCATTGAGTTCTCTAATGGATTCTATGATGTCTCAGACTCCTGTTTTTTTCCTCTAATATATTGCTCTGTCTTGTGATCTCCCTACTTAAGGTTGAATATAATTCTTTTATGTGCTTGTTGCATGGTTCTCAGTCTGCAGGTCAATTTTTCAGTTAGGTTCCATGTCTCAGTTCCATCAGGAAATATTGCAACCATTTCCGGGCACTGTCTTAGCCCCCTTGCACTGGGAACCCTTGCTACACCACTGTGAATGATCTCTTATGCATATAAGTTTTGCATTGCCAACTATATTCAAGGGTATACTTATTTTCTCTCCAATTTCTGGGTATCCTAAACCTATTACACATGTTTGTGTCTAGTTCCAGTAAAAAATGATAGATTATTTTCGTATGAATAAGCACTTCTGCTTAGTATCTAAACATCAGTGCACATTGCCTAGGATCAAAGTGTAACACCCTGGCAGAGTGTAGTATCTGTGCACCCACAAGATTCATTTTATATCTGTGGATGGATATTAGGTGTACAGGTCTGGTTAATCACTTACTGCTGTGTTTGGGATGATCAGTTGAAAAATTGGAAAAAGGGATGAACAATGAATTTTGATGGGCTGTGATTGTTAAAAAAGTCTGAATTCAAAAAAAAAATCAGAATGAATGCTGTCAGATACAAATCAAGGGATCAATCTAAAAAAAATAACTTGCACTCTTTGAAATAACTTGCACTCTTTGAACCTTCCACTAAAAATCTATTCAGAGGAATTTTCAAAGATTAAAAAAAAAATTCCAGACACAATGAGTAAATGTACAAATTGTCAATCCTCAAGCTCCAGTGATATCGCTTGTACACATGACAGATACATAGCCAGCCAGCCAAGCCAGACCAACTTAAAAACTGGTGAGAGTTTTCTTATATTAACATGGCAGCTATATAGAATACATCAATTAGTAACATTATGAAAAAAAGTCAATGAATATTATCTTTGAAGTGTGTATCTTGCCATGGAGTAATACCATTGTAGTGAGTTTAACCCTTACTGGGTTCCTTTCATTAATGGCCTTATACTATATTAACTGAAGCTTATTAGATATAAATAGGATAATTGTTATATAGACTTATACTCGAGATATACTAGTTACCTAACTGCAGGACTGTAATTAGCCAACTAATCTTTCAAACCATTGCAAGAGTTTAGACTTTGATCCTTACTGTGTGTCTGTGGGGGGGGGGGGGTCACGATTTTAGCCTGTGTCAAACTAAGCTCAGCTCAATACCTATTTAGTTCACTATACCAGGGAGCAATAGTTAGCAAGTTAGTCTTGCAGACCATAATTTTTGTATTGAGTTTGATCTTCAAAGGATGTTGCTCATTGGTGGTCTTATTTACAAAGTTGAGCTTAGTTGGTAAGTATGTGTCTGCCTGGTATCTGAAATAGTTGTGTATTTCTTACTTGTTGTCGTGTTGCAGCACATGCTTTGTATCTACAAATGCTGTATAAATCATTTTTGACCAAGTAACGCAAATGAAATTCAGACAGTCAAATGAAGGTCAGAAAAAAAAAGAAATGAGTTTGAGAAGAGAGGTGAATTACCAACCTGTATTTCTGTTATCGGCACTGTTGATCGGAAAAAAAAGTGCATCTATGCAAATAATCAAAGAAAGTCCATGTGTATCATTAATAATATTCATCTGGTTTTATTTATTATAGATTTTCCCAAAACCCAGGATACCTCATTATTTTCATACTAATGATGCTGGGTGGAATTGATTGATGAGATACCTTGCAGGCATTGAGCATACACTCAACAAGTGAATCAACACTGTAAAATAAATAACTTTGTTTTATACTGGCTGCCTAAATCTTAATTTTGTGAAAAAGTACTATCAATACTACTACCATGGTATTCAAACTACCACATGTGTGCTTTCAAATTCTACTTCTCTCTCTCTCTTTAATCCTCACTCTCCCTCAGAGTTTCCATCTCAGAATAGCAGCTGGAACCAAATGGACTTCTTTGACGATCAAGTGCCAACTGATATTTCTCCCTGACCAAAAGCCAGTCCAGCCTGAAATGAAGAAAAAAACCTGGTCTATCAAATTCGACTACCCTACCTCAGTGGCAGGTCATTGACTACTGGTTTACAAATCTTTGAATCTCTTTTTCCCAGAACTTTCATGGCACATTGATCACAAACATCTAACATGGTGGCATGATGTCTGTGCTGAAGGATATCAATGTTTGGAAAAAAGACAAGATGGATTTCCATCTCTTCACTTCTGACAATTTTGTTTCTCAAAATAACTTAAACTCCCACCAAAATTGAAACGATACATGTATGCATACTTAATTCTGAGTACTTGTGTGCGAAGACTGAGCTCAAACTCAGGTAAAAGCTTGAATTTTGAATGGTGATTCTTTCTGTAAGAATCTCTCCTCACTTGGAATATTACACAATCTTCCTACACTTGTTGCTCTCTAGCTTTGAGCCTTATAAAGCTATTGTTGCTAAATATCAATATTATCACCTACTGTACAGTTGATAAACTCCCAAATTATGCCCAACTGTGCACATTTTGGAAAAAGCATGGTATTTTTAACATAGTACATACCATATAATTTTGGTGTGCAAACCATTGGGTATGATGGGCCATGCCATGCCATGCTGGCCCATGATGTGTTGACAGGGGGTCTGGTGGATTGTCCACTGCTGATGTGGGTCAGTGGCCTAAGAGCTCCACCGGCTCTTCATACCCATCCAAAATGTTCTTATAAGTCAGGAATGGATGTTCGAAGTGCTGAAAAAAAAAATTTTTCCAACATAATTCTCTCTTAATTTTGAAAAAATTGGATGCAGATTCCATGGGTAAAGATCTCTTTCTCTCTCTCTCTCCTACCTGATGGGGTTGGTGAGGTAGCACTGGAGCATACTTCTCCGTTATATATAAAGTTTTTAACTTAGTTAAAGTCCACAGACATTGAAATCTAAAAACAGAATTGTACTCATCTAAATTTGCAGCAGCATAGCCGCAATTTTCAAATTTGAAGGTAAGTCAGATTTGACCTCAGAAGACTTGAGAGGTCAAATTCAAGATGGCCATAAGACAACTGGATCTAAGGTTCAGATACATTCAATTAGGGATTCAAACAGTGTAAAAAAGCATTAGAGGTGACATTTCCATCTAAGTTGGGAATGCCTATTTTATTTGGTGATACTTTTGAGATCACCAGAACCCGAAAAAATGCATTTAGGGTCAAGGTCAGATCAGGATGGAATAGATGAACCATGTTCTAATTCCTGCTGGGATATTTTGCATTTACTTTGTACCAGAGTCCTTGGGAAAGGCATGAATCCAATTCTCTCCACAGTTAGGCTTGAAGAGAACAGTTAGAGCCCTTTAGCCTTGTATGTCTGTACATCATCATAGAGTGTGCAAAACACTCTAATTTCAAATATTTAATTTTTTTTCAAAATTCAAAATTTAAAAACATTGAAACAAGCTCATTTTTTTCTTCAAAATCTCTCATTTATTTCAAGATTGATGATGAGCACCACTGATATAAACATGTACGGTCATATCTGGAGATTTGGAGGTCCACAGGGGCTTGGTTCCTTATGGGATCCTCCAACTTGAGGGCTGTGGATATTGTATCATATTAGAAATTCAGTTAATGACCAACTATGTATAAAGCTTTCGGGGGTCAACCTCCATTGAGGGCCATGAGGGACAATTTGAAATCGCCCCCATCCCCTCCTCCAGCTACACCCCTGGTCAAACGGAGACAAGATCATTGCCCCATGTGTCGTGCGACACGGGAAGCAACTTTGCTTGCTTTGATTTTATGAGTCATGTTATTGTTGAAATCAGTGGTGCATGTTCAACCTTATTAACAGGTATTTAGTCTCATGAAAGAGATTTTGATTCCATACACAGTGTGCCTAGTCTATTTAGGTACTTGCAAAAATATCTAAAGCCACAATAAGCCAGACTTTTAACAAAAATGAATTCTGTTAATAGAAGAAAAAAATGTGAGTAAAGAAATATGACGCCATTTTGATTCTTTATAAAAAAGAAAATAGTAGACAAACTGTATAAATGAATGAACGATAAAGGAAAATAATTCTTTAGAATAAAACAAAAATTAAATACATATTCACAGTAGCATTATGATAGAAGCAAAATAATTATAATAATAAGTCAGTTAAAAAGTAACTTTTCCTTGCTTTTTTTTTTTGTCCGTTTTATTTTTAATTTATCATGCATGCTAGAATACAGACAAAAGGTTTGAAAATAGGAAAGCCGATTCAGAAAACTTCCAAAAATACAATACAGAGAGATTTAATCCATAACAAAATAGCAAAACAAAATATAATGATTGGACTTTGTTTTCAAATCATCATCATCATCACCATCATCATCATCACCACTACCACCACCATCATCATCATCATCAGTCTTTACTTTACTTTTCATTGGACCTCAACCTTCCCAAGGATTTACCAGACTTCTCTACCATGGATATCAAGGAGCCAATAATTTTCTGAACCAGTTTGTCTTGCCATCTCCTATTCTGATGGCCTCGGTTTCACATTCGATCTTTGGGGATTCATAGTGAGAGTCATGATGTCTATTGTTGTCTGCCATTCTTTTAATATCAGCAGCCTATTGGTGACCTGATGGTTTTTAAGATGTTTCAGACTCCTGTTTTTTCTCTGATATACTGTGTTGTTTTATTATCTCTCCAAGAGATGTTGAGCATAATTCTCTCATGCACACATTGCATGCTTCTAAGTTTCTGGGTCAGTCTCTTGGTTACGTTTCATGTTTCTGCTCCATAGGTGACTCTTGGGAGGATGCATTGGTTGAATACCTTTCTTTTTTAGAACTAATGGGGTTTTCTTGTTCATGAAGGTTGAGTTTGATCTTCCTAAGGTTTGCAATCCTAGAATGATTCTTCACTTGATTTCTTCTTTAGATGATTTCATGATTCATTGTCATAGGTAGATGTAATAGTCTACTTTCACAAGCTTTGCATGAAGTGATTTAAAAACGGCAAAGGAAATGGAAACTTCAAGTCTGAATTTCTTCAGACAGGGTTTTGGCTATTATGAATTGATTCACCCAGAATAGTTTCTTTGTTTTCTTTATTTTATTTTGCTTCAGCCACTGTACCCTTTAGTTTAATGCAGATGTCTATCTGTAGATACAGCCTAGTCTATAAGAGTTCCTATAAAGTTCAGGTGGCATGCAGCTATTAGCTGAATTTCAATCTGAAATTTTTGCTCTATAATGTTTAATCTTTGTGATTACTATTCACCACTGAATCAAGTACATTGACGAGGAAGAAGATTATGTATATGCTTTTTTCATCATTAGGGTATAGACTTGGATTTATCTAAATAGATATCCAGTGTCATGCACTTTTATGAAAGTGTGAAAAGTCAAATTTTTATAGAGAAAAACTGATGAATTTTCTTTTAGTCCTCGGGTTGGCCAAAATGGTTGTTCTTTTGCTAATTCAAAAGAAGGTCTCTATGACAAAACACATTATATCCAAATTTCTTGAAAGAGAGAAAAAGGAAAACAATAATCTCATATGATGCATTCTTCAACAAAATACAATTTTCTCTCAGTCTGTAGGAAGGCTTAAGATGTGTTCTGCTGGAAAAGTAAGGCAGATATTGATAAATCACACTTTGGAGAAGTGACTAGAGGGAGTAACATTTTTTTTTCAAATTTGGCGTGTAATGCATTTTGCCAATACTTTCAAATGCTTCATTATTTTAACTATGGAAGGAGAAATTTTATATTGAAAAAAAATTCTCATGATTGTATACCTCCAAAATGAAATAAATGCTGATATTCATAAATATCAGAACCTTTTTTTTATACTTTTATTTTATTCTCTATCACTCATCTCTGCTTTTCCTTTAAAGTGCTTTGCTTGTGTGAATATTTTTAGAACTCCTTCAGATACTGCCGACCATAGTTGAAATGATTTGCACGTGCACACCAAAAATTTGATTTTGTGGGAGATGTTATAATTTGTTTGTATGCCCAAAACTCAAAAGCGAATGTTCTAAGCTAGCCAATTTGGCTGTGACGATAGTGGTGAATGTGTGGTAGATTGAGAAGGAGGTCTGTTCAAGGGTGTGGCAGTTCGATATTTGATTTGAGAGAGTTATTATTAAATTATTTCAACAATAGCAATTCTCCCATTTGCTAAGTTGGCCTCAAGTGAACATGACACCAGAAGCCTGAAATCTTTGACGCTGATTTGTCATTTACAACAATAGTTCTCTTTTTTGACTCAAATTCATCTATTCTCTTACCTTTCTATCTTCAATTCTTTACTTCTTCCTTTCTTTCTTTTTCCTTCTTATCTCTCCTCCATTCCTTTCTACCTTCCTACTCTCCTTTCTTTCTTTTCCATCCTTTCTTTCAAATTTCTTTTTTTCCCTTCCTTTTTTTTTCCTTTTCTTTCTTCTTTTTCCTCCCTTCCTTTACATCTCCCTTGCTTTCTTCCTTTCTTTTCATTCAAACTATTTTTTCTTATTCAACAGTTAACGGCCATTTTTATTTTTGCGATTCAGAATTGAGGTTACTAAGAATGAGCAAGAATAAGAGAGTCAGCGACCAAATCTTGTTCTTTTGAAGAACAAAAAAATTAATAACTGAAAAAAAAGAAAAAAAGATTGGACCAAAATTAGAGTAAAAGTTACTTTTGGATAACTTAATATACAAATTAGTGACTTTCAAACTAAAAGAGAAAAATCATGGATGGGTGGATAGATGGACAGTAAAACTTAATGATTGACCAACAGCCAAACATTAAAACTTTGTTAAAATTTCTTTTGTACCTATCTTTGTTTATTTTGTCTCAACAAAGTTTTCTTTATTTGTTTTCATTGGCTGGTATTTGAATTTGCTTCATCCATTCAAATGAAAGTTCAAAGGTTCAAATACTTCTGAATGTTGAAAAAAGAAGGAAAAAAAGATAGAAAAAAAAAAGTATTCAAAATGATTGACTTTGCATCTGAACTTTCAGATGAATAAGAAAGCTCCTATTTTTCATTCGGCAATAAACTATAATCAAAATCCCATGATAAAAATGTAATATAGAAATTTATAAAAGATAGAATACATACTGGTATATAACAAAATACATGTACATATAAAGTGCAATACATATTCATATCCATTTTTTCTTGTGTGTAACGTATTCCACTGAGTGCATAGACACTACAGGCTGGTCCCAGGCAGACATGCTGATCCATGCACAATTGATCCCATTATTTTTCATGAGTCTTATGCTAGTATTAAATACAAAATATATCTGCATATTTTGGATCTGTATTGCTTATCTGTGTGGAGGATGGAATGTGTAAGTTTTAGTATTGTCCAGGATTCCTTGCCTTCACATTGCACTAAAGACATGAATCCACTCTTCCCTCCATTATTGGTGAATAACAGGGTAGTGGGAATCTTTTAGCTATATAAAGGCAATCCCAATAAGAGAAGGTAACTCTAACAGAAAAAAACAAGAATGCCAAGTCTGTAGTAAAGAGGGAGAGATGGATGTGATTGTACTCAACCCCATAGAAAAATCTGCCTGCTACTGATACAGCCCTATGCCACACAGGGGGTCTGCATGAACTAATGATAATTATATATATATGTATATATATATATATATATATATATATATATATATATATAGTGGAATAATGGATCCGCTACTCAAAGATGTTCATGTTTCTGCCATTTTGGCCTTCTTCAAGTGAAATGGGGAAAGTTATAGGTAATGACCAATGTTATTAATACATTTGAGTAAAAAATGAAAAAATTAACACAGTTGGCTTTAAAACAGGTTACAAGAAGACAAGAAAGAAAGTAATATCTCAGATATAGCAGATGGAAGGAATTTCTTTTCTTCATTATTTCTGATCCACTATGTCAAAACCCAACTGCACTGTGAATCAGGAACAGCGAATCAACATATGAATGAATGATTGAAAAGAAGTCCCTGAGTAAAACCAATTACACATTTTGTTAAAATATTGTTGCATTGCAGACCATGTCACAAAAAACAGTCGAGTCATTTAACAAGAAATAATATTCATTCAAGATCAATTTGAATTGAAAGAATTGAAGTGATTCTCCCAGAAGTGACCCACTGAGCCTTGATTCATTGTGCTCCATGCAAACCATGGGGAAAAAAAACCTTACATCCCTCTGAAGGACAAAGAAAATGAATGCAGTTTGTACAAGGAATAATCATAACACAATCTCAATTTCACCTCATATAGCACAATTATGAATCTTTGAATAGTTGTAGCTCTATTTTGAAAGTGAAACTATGTTTAAATATTACTTTAGGCTCAAAATTAGGTCCCTCAGCTAGCACAATGTATAGCCATGCCCAAGCAGCAATTCTTCCACAAAATAAGATGACGGATATGTTAACTTGAGAAGGGAAAGTAGCAACCATTCTGGAGTGTATTCACAATTGTAAAAATCATCATGATTCCCAGAGTCTCATGATCAACTGTGCTCTGGTTTTCCCAACATATGCCAAGGCAGCAAAGCCGCCCCACAACATTATGGATCCTCTACCATGCTCAAGAGTATGTAGGGTGTTTTTTTGTTTAATAAGATTCATTTTATCATTAATAAACAAGTAGGTAGGTGATGTTCATTACCAAAAAGACTTATTTTGGTTGTGTCTATCTTTGCTCCAAAAGATTGTGGTTTGTCCAGGTTCTCTTTGGTTATTTTTCTTTGTAAATGATGCCCGCTTTAGCTTTCACTCGAAAAAAAAGAAAGAATGCTAAAGCCTGATGGAGCTTCCAAAATATTGTGGGAATGATTTGCTGCCTCTGGTACTAGAGGCCTTGATCATATCAAAGCTATCATGAAATCAAAGGTTTACCAAGGGATTCTAGAACAAAATGTGCTACTCAGTGTAAGGGAACCAGGTTTGGTCTGAATATCCTGGGTGTTCCAGCATGATAAAAATCTGAGGCCCGCATCTAAAAGCACAGGTGAATGGTTGAAAAGAAGAAGATGGAGTTTTAAACAGGCCCGCAATGAGTCTTAATCTCAATCCCATTAAAAATCTTTGGAGAGAATTGAAATCAACCATATATATATATATAGATACACATGTGCACATGCATATGTATCTAGAAACATGTGTATGCACACACACTTACACATTTGCAAACATACTTACATACATACACACACACATGTATATATACTTATATATAGGTATATCAATAATGATTGACATGCCATAGCAACCTACTGCCCAGGCAGTAACAGTAAAAAGCTATTTCATCCATAGACACTTTTGTCAGAGCCTAACAAGAATATAGGTCATAAGTACAAGATGATAACTTATAACTGAAATCATACCATAATCAGGTGTAGTAGGTAAGAAATAAAAATAAATATAAACTTCTTTATTCAACTTCACATAATTGAATTTGATTTGAATTTCTCCTAATTTTTTTAAGAATGTTTTCATGTTTCACTTGTTCTTATAAACTCATGAAATTAAAAACAGAAGCCTTTCCATTTTTGAGAAATGATTGTTGAGTATACTTGTTTACTTAAGCTAAAAAAAAAAAAGATAAAATGTGATTATAAAATCATTGCAAAACCTTGCTTTTTTCCACTTCAAAATCTCTTAACATTTTTTCTTAAATATCAAGCAACATTTTGTGGAGATAAGCAAAGAAAGAACCAAGTGCAAGAATGAAAATAAGTCAATTTCCAAACACAATAGAAGTAGAACAACTAATGTTACAAAATGACTTCATGATATCATTAAAATTGCTCAAAGGACTTTGCTGATTGCTTTACTATCAGATGGAAAGATTTGGGAATAAAAGAATGTTCCAAAAATTGAAAGGAAAGAGATTATTTTGTTTCAATTTGAAGAAAACCAGATAACCAATCCCATGGTAGCATGTCTAACACCTGCCAATATCACTAAGAATCCAAAACTGGCATTACTATTTTACAAAGACAAAGAATGATAACTTTCTGATATGAATACTCAATTCAATCATCAGATGAACACCTCCTGCATTTAATATTCATTTAACTTATATATCTGTAATTATTTTTATGAGGTATTATAGAGTTATCCCATGCTTAAAAGGTCATACATTAAAATATTTCCATTGTTTTTGCTTAGAAAGTACAGTTCATTAACAACAAGCACTTCAGAAAAGGCTTTGTTTAATCATAGATTGCATTACATTATATTGAAACCACCCTCAGCCATGTAGAATAGGCAAGGTCAGTCATTGTCAATGATCACACAGTACACAAACTCACTCAATGGCATTTCACTGTTGTACACCTGTTATACCATCGCTGAAGTAAAAGTTCATAGATTATTATACGTTATCAAAAAATAGATAAATGATCCAATAGAATGATTATGAATTGCATTATATCTGTCAGATCATGGACAAGATTAAGAAGAACATGACAAGGTAGATGGTAACAATCCCTAAAGAAGAATCAGGAGACTGAAAAGTTGAGGGGATGCTTGGATAAACGTGTGAGGTCTAGAAAGGACTAAGGCGCTATTGACCAAGGTAGGCTATGTTTTGTTATCATCAAATGGTTTGATACTTTCAAGTCGGATCTTGAATAAATATCAGCATTATCTTTTGCATCGGTAATGATTGCCTCAATTCCAGGCCCTTTTCTTCCCAATGTTCAGTGCATTTCTATAGTAAAATCATTTACTTGGCATTTCTGTAATAAAACATTTGTTATGCATTTACATTATACATTATGGATAGTATGATTCTTAAATATGGTAGTATTGTTCAGGCGGAATGAGTCTTGGTTGGGTGATTCATTTTTGATAACAAGTCAATGTCTGATACGTTTTATGTTTCATATCCTTTTAATACAATAAAATTACTTTAATATCTAAAGCGTAGCTTCTTAACCTTTTTGCTCCATGCTCCACTCGGATATCTAAAACATTTTTTATGCTTCCCTTACAATAATGAAACAGATTTGGCCCTGAAAAGTTATAATACAATATTGAGTTCAGAAATTTACCAAAATGCAAAGTTTTAAATCAAGAACAGAAAATTTGAATCAACAAGAAATAATCTTAACAATAAAAAAACAATTAAGTCTTGAAAATTTTAATTATAACTAATTCAAATTATCAAGTTTGGTAATCAAATGAGACCCTTCAGTCTTTTGTTTACTGAAAGTGGTCTTGATTTCAGGATCTTATTTAGCTATCTTTAGTCATAAGCCTCCTCACTTTTTTGAGTGACAGTTTTGATCTACAGAAAAATGTTTTTCACTCTTCAAAAAATGTCCCCCAATATATTTAAATTGTCCCCTTTTGGAGCATGCTTCCAGCATTCAGTATCACTGGACTAAAGTGATCATCTTTCTTCTTTCATCGAAGGTTAAATGTTTCCCTTCCGAGGTATAAAAATATTTGTAGACACTGTTGAGACCTAATTGTAACTTAGTAGGGACTAAAAAATTCAGCATTACAATCATAAAACAGATACAGACAAGCGTTCAACAAACACAAAGTAATTATCACAGTAAGATTAATCCATTGCCAGATAATGAGCATCCCTCCTTCTTGCAACCATTCAAAGACTTTCTCTGGACTATTCATGATTATTCAACCCTTGAAAATCCCATTTCCCCACCATAGTCCTGTGATGTTCTTTGATGTAATTAAGGACTTAGTCTCTAGAGTATGAACATGCGTAATTTGTATTGGAGGTGGTCAGTTGTGTCATTTTTGGTGTGTTGGTATCTCTGTCAACTCTTCATTGGTACCTGGGGAGATACAAAACCAAATGACTAGTCTTGTTATTGCTGAAAGAGGATTATATGATTCTAAATCCTGAGTCATGGATCTCAAATCCACCTTTGTCAGCAAAGCAGAAGCATTTTTACTTTTTGTTCTCTCTTTTCACTTTGTTCTATTGCTTCTCTGTCTTATTGCAAGACAAATGATCACGGAGATTTAATCAAACATCATTAATTCACCTTTGATATTTAGAGAAAGAAAATTACTATTTAATCTGCTGTCCGTAAAGACTTGGCTTGAAGTTTTGCTGAGTTGGTCATTCTTTTAGAATCATGCTTCATAACTTTCTCCCTTTTGGTTTTGATGTATAAAAATTACCCATCTGGAATATGGAAAAGGTGGAGAAATGCAAGTCTTTGATGAGAAGGTTTTCAAAAGAATTTTTTATAGTATTGGGTTTCAAGACCCAAAGAACTGATTTTGCAAGGAACTGGAGTCCAGGGACCTGGCATTTACATAAGATAAATTCTTCTTAAGAAGGATAATGCAGCAGCTTTCTTCCATACATATCTTTTTAATGACACTGAATCTTTTGGAGAGAGATACAGCTCCTTCTGCTGAGATTTGGAAGTTGATGGATCATAATCTCACGCAGATATTTGAATACAATTAATTGATATTTGGAAAAACAAACGTTAGTTATTTGTAAGAACATTTAGATCTATGATATTCTTGAATCTCCAGGTTCAGATAAGCTGTTTAAAATTTAATCTAATCAGAACTCAAGATTTAATTTTTAACCTTATTGCCTATAATAAACAAGTTGTATTTTTCAAAAAAGAAAGTAAGTAGAGGTAATTACCCACCTTATGTATCGATACCACATCTAATTCAATCTTTTATGATTCATCAGATTATAAATTAGTGAAATAAGTCGCATGAGATATTTCAATTATATCTTATGTAACCAACTACGATTATGAATCAAATTACAAATCAGTTTATCATAATCAAATTATCATAAGGTTATAAGATTTTACAGTAAATTAAAAATTTTCTTTGAATCTTATCTGAATGCTTTTTTCTGATACAATGGCATCATTAGTTTTCTGTGATTGATTATATCAGCCTTAACAAATAAAATCTTCACCTTCACAACAAAAATGCTTGCATCACTGAATGGATTCTCATACTCTAAAAAACATACAAAAGTGATTTCCAAAGCTTTTCATGTTCTAACAATGTCACTAAAACATTAATAGGTGCTAATGAATGGGCAGGGATAAACTGAAATGCAGAGAATAATTAGTATGAAATAAGTGATGTTGTGCTAAAAAAGGTGAGGGAACACAGAACTGCCTGCTCACCCAGTGAGCATGCTTAACTTTAAATTCCAGGGGTAACTTGATTCAATATCTATTGCTATAAACAATGTTTCAGATAATTTGAGGCTACAAACAGATAAACAAAATGAGAATTTTAGCAGTACATGGATAATAAATGAACGCCATTACCCCACCCAAACGAAGTAAGGGATGCCGCTCCCATTTGTTCTAATGGCACTGCAACATTGGATGAAAGAGAAAGTAAGAGCTGACACAGCCACGATATTTTGCAAGTTTGAGTCTTTTTGTCCACCTACCTGTTTTTCCCTGTCCGTTTTTCTCTGAAAACTCACAGCACCAAACTTGATAACGTGCTTGTTTTGATTTGATTATTCCTTGCAGGGCCAGTTTGAATCGAGAACAACTTCAGTTTGATCTCAAGTGCCAATGCCTGCTCACCTTCCCTTGAACTTCATATTTGGGGGTAATTATTGGCAAGAAGAAAAGTGGCAGAGCCCTTGGAAGATCTCTTAATGCAATTTTCCCCCATTCAAAATCGGTCTGAATATTTGAGTTTATTATTTGATAATGATCAAAAGGAATTTCATCCTTTGAATTTTCTTGAAATCTATGTATCTCTCAGTTTGTCATATCCATCTTTGTACACATGTAACTGTCTATATGCTATATATATGAATATGTGTATATTCCCAAGTCTATATATATGAATATATAAGAACCTGTAGCTATCTATATCTCAATATGTACAAATGAATATACATATGTTTATAATATCAGTATATCAATCTCTTGCACCACTTGTATACATGAAGATATGACATGCACTCTTCCCCATGGATCTTAGTTAGCTCACAAAAAGATTTAGTGGCTGTTTCATTCAAATTCAACAAAAATTCTGAATTGATGCACTGCACAATTTTCGAATGGCTCATTTCTATGACACACCAGAAAGAAACATTACAAGTTCAAGTGATGCATATAGTGAACTGGAGAAGTGGGCTGATTGAAACTTTCAGGGGTTGTTTATATTTGTCTATTTGTCAATGTATGATAATCATAGATATTTTTTACCATCAATCGCATTTTAACCTAATTTAAGTCGGCAATATTTGTTTGTTTTTTTCAAATCCCTTTAATTAATGGATACATATTCAACAGAATATTTTGAATAGTTCCTACGAAGCATTTTTTCATCAGATACTTTCAAGAGGATGAAACATCCAAAAGTAATCAAAAAGAGTGAAAAATCTGGATTAAAAAAAAGATTCCTAAGAAGTTGTTAGAATACACTAGGTTTATATGGATGTTTAATGGAAATGTGCTTAAAAGTCAGGTAAATTAGCTGAAGAGTTTCAGTGGAAAGAGCAAATTTTTTCTGTCAGCACAATACTAGTTTGGGGGTATTTATAATAGATCAATTCCAAAACACCGAAGTGAAGAGACGATCTTGCTATACATTCATTTTGGAGCAATCCTTGTTATAAGGTTTTGCACGTGAATTGTCCAATTGGTCTACAGTAAAGTCATTCAGTAGATCTGTTATAGGTTTAACTGACTCTTGAATGCATTTTGATCAGATATACATGTGTTCTAAACCTAATACGTTCTAACAACTTCTAAACAATATTTTTTCTCATCTTGATTCTCACAGATCACCATTTTTTATAACTTTCTGACCTTTTATCCTCTGAATATGTTCGAGAATTAATGCAAGCATTACTGACAGAATAGGATCTTACTAAATGAACATTAATTTACTATGTTAAATACATATTGTTTTTTTTAACATATATTGCACATGTTTTTTTTCAAAATTTGGACATCAGAATCATCCTGCAGGATCAAGGACTAGGTCAAGCTTTGGATCTACAAATCACTCTAGATTGATCATCAAGGCAACTTCAATATATATATATATGTATATATATATAT
The DNA here is from genome assembly GCA_963457665.1 of Thysanoteuthis rhombus. Lineage (NCBI taxonomy): Eukaryota > Metazoa > Mollusca > Cephalopoda > Oegopsida > Thysanoteuthidae > Thysanoteuthis > Thysanoteuthis major. Next base: position 19,460,833 of record OY735210.1, on the reverse strand, counting down.
GTATATATATATATATATATATATATATACACATATATAACAATAATTAACTCCGTTCTATTCAGGGTTGAGCTCTCTTTAAGTGAGGTAAGCCATTCATTGTGAGCTTATGCAATGCTCTTCCATAGGAGTGGAGCACTCTGGTGGATGGGGAATTTAACCTATAATAAATATATCGCTTAAATTCAGCCTTACTGACCGTCCAGTTCCGTAGCTCAGAGGTAGGATATCAGCCTCCGGGTCTAAAGTGAAGGTTTCAATCCTGCCTTGTGGTACTGGATGGGATAATGGGAAGTCTATAGCCATACTGAAGAGTTGTAATACAATGAAACAGCTGTCTGCGGATGATGCAAGAATATATATGTATATATATTTGAACATGTACCTTGCTAAATGTAGGGCATGTTTTATGTGCAATGAAATACAGTATTTTAGATATGTTGGCTGTCATATAAAGATGAATAGATTAAGACCACTTTCCTATTCCAACATGCTCCTCATACATGCATACATACACAAAAAAGAAGAACCCTATCTTATGCATCCTTATCTGAATGTAAATGTACCTCAGTGTAGACAAAAGATTATTTTTAATAATAAATGAACGTCATTTATGATTACAGTTCCCACATCCTTTTTGCTAATGCAAGGACACAATAAGAAAACTTCAACTCCGGGGCAAATATGGTCTGAATTAGTGAGCAATACTTGTCACAAGTAGACAAGTTTCTCACTTACCTCAAGGCTTATTCCAAATGCTTGTGTGCTTTGATGGAAAAGACATAGAAACAATGGAAAAAAATAAATGACGGATATAAGAAATTGGAGAGGACGAAGGGAAAACCATCATCATTTTTGTCTTTTCAATTAGAAGTTGTAAATTGGTATTATTAATTTTTGACAAGTTTTCCTTCCATCTTATTTCCATAAGGGAAGAGAAAAAAAAGTCAAAAATTTATAACAATGATGCTTCATCTTGGAAGTTTGGACAACTTGTGAATTGTTATTTTCAATACGGCAATCATTTGTTGTTCATTATTTATATCAGTATTATTTACATGAATTTGCATCTGCATGTAGATAATATACTTATTAGTTAACGAATGGAAAAATAAAAACAGATCTGGTTAGTCACTCAATGGAAACCATCATATGGCCAACATTATTTGGCAGTATGCCACGTTGGGGGTGATCAATCAAAAAATCGAAAAAGGGGTGATCAGTGTATAAGTTACTTCTCTGACATTTTGTTGGGCAGTGATCACTAAAAAAATGTCCGATTTAAAAAAAAAAAAACCAAAAACAGGTGTAAATGCTGCCGGGCAAAAAATAAGGTATCAATTGAGCATACATCCCCATCCCCCCCCACTAAAAACTTATTGAGGGAGGGTTCTAAACATGACAAGGAGTAAATGCTGAAATTTTAAGTCTCATAGCTCCATTGGATCAGCTTGCATGCATGATACATAACCAGCTAGAGATACCAATTCAAAAATTGAAGAAACTAGTTGACATTTTTAGTAATAGTCTGTTACTCAAAGAAAACAAAGAGCACCAATCTAAACTCCTCTTCAAGAATTTACCCTCCCCGACAACCATGTATTCTTCCAAAATCTATACCTGCACATTAAACATTACTGCATTTGTTGTATCTACTTAACTTCTTGCAGTATTTCTTTTTATGAATGCATGTATGTTTTTATTCAATCACTTCAGGGCAACTTTTCTTCTTTATGTCTCTTTTCCTTCTCAAATTGCCTAAATATTGTGAATCTATGAACATTTAGAAAACATAATAGATTCACAGTGCCCGGTAATTACGGAAAATCTTGTAAATCTGTTGGCGTGGAATAGTTTATTAGCAGAGTAAATGGTCCAGTGGAAACATATAGAATGGTTTACTTTCAATCGTTATGAAGGGAAATAAAAAATAAGGAATCAAAAAATATGTTTGCAGTGAAAAAAAAATGATAAGAAGAAGAAAGAGTGAAAAGAATGGAAAATGATTGTAAAAGATCGTAAGAAAGAGTGCAGAAGATTACAGAAAGAAAAAAATGAAGAGGAAGAATAATGATTCAAGAAATAACAACAAAAAAAGCAAGAAGAGAGAAGAGCTTTGATGATGATATCAACAAAAGGATGAATAGGAAGTTGGGTAAAAAAGAAAGAAAACAAGTTGAGAGAAAAGAGAAGATAGAGGAAGAGTGAATGAAATTTGAGAATGAAGAAGATAGGAAAAGATTGAAAAAACAAAAGAGACAGAGAAGGAAATGGAGAGGAATGGAAATTCAAAGAAAGAGAGAATGAGGGGAAAATAGCAAGAAAATAAGGATAATGAGACAAAACAGGGTGGAAATAAAATACAATCTGAATTCCTTATATATATACATAGGAAAAAAAGCTTTGTATTTGATTTGCTTATTTTCTTCATGTATATGTATATATATATATATATATATATATATATATATATATATATATATACACACATATATATATATACACACACATATATATATATACACACACATATATATATATATATATATGTATATATATATATATATATATAAATATATATATATATATATATATATATATATAAGAAGAAAATAAGCAAATCAAATACAAAGCTTTTTTCCTTCCTGATAAGGATTTGGAAACTTTGCATGGAGCATTTATTCAGTCAAGAGTGAAACAAATGTTGATGAAGTGAGAAATCCAATTGTCTTTTATTGTCATAAATACACATATGTATATGTACAGATTCCTAGATTAATAACTGCATACAGGTATCAATACATAAATATGCCTCTCTGGTGTAACATAAAAATGAATATAAAGGCAAGAGAAAGATGGTAATCATCAAATTTAAACCTAATAGGCTAAAATATTCAGTGATAAACTTTTTCACATGTCTATGCAAATAAGTGAATTATACTAAATTGTGATATGCAGTATTCATCTACCTTGCCCCCATTAGTGCATATATATATATATATATATATATATATATATATATATATATATATATATATATATATATGAATGCATGAATGTGTGTATGTGTTTTGATGATGTATATGGTCAAATATTGAGATATATAAAACTCCTTTCATACATTTCTAACCGTTTCTATTTTTTTCACTGAATATAAAAATACACACACATGCACACATTATATATATATATATATATATATATATATATATATATATATATATATATATATATATATATATATGCGCATGTACACAAACCTATATACATACCTAATACAAAGACACATCTCACACATAAGAATATATATTTATGTACACAAATACCTGTGTAGAATTATACATATATTGATATGAAGTTATACATGAAAGCATTAGCAAACTCTCAATAAACCATACACATAAATACACAAGCATTTATGCATGTTTACGATGATTGGAGACAGAGCCAGAGTTATACCCTAAGGGGAAAATGAGAAGAAATTAAGGTACGAAGACTGTTGGCTAGATTAATGACAAGATAAAGGAGAGTTTCAAGGCAGAAGAATGCAAATGTAAGCATTAGCAAACATCGTAAGTAAAATGCATCAGGACTTTGAATATCTCTTTTCGCACTTTAGATTCTCATTTGTAAGTGGGTGTGTGAATAGGTTGGGGAGGTTGGGGAGGGGGACGAGTGGCACTTGTGATGAAGAAAATCGAGAAAACGATACCAACCAGGAGGATCATGGAGACGGCAATGTGGATGACGGATAATTGATGTTTAAAGGGACTGACGTCAGCATAATTGTCAAATGTCCCCAAAATCATTACAGAAAGTATATCAATATATGTGTATCTATAGATAGACAGATAGATAAATGAAAAATGTAATATAAAGATGCAAAAAGAATTGTTATGACCAAGTAGATGCTTGATCAGGAGAAAATACTTATCTCTAAATATGGTTCATGCCCAGTGGCATCAAAAATATGATTAATTGTAGACTTTCCAAATGCCATTGCTGCTGCTGCTATAATGCCATATGTATTAGATTGGATGAAAATGAAAAAGCAAAAAGAATTTAGACTCAATGCCAATGATATATATATATATATATATCTGGTTAATCATTCAACAGAAAATGTCAAGTGACCAACGTCTTTTGGGGCTGTCGTGTTGGGGTTGATCAAAAAGCATTTTTTCAGATATGATAAGGAAAAAAAAAATGTTTAAAATTGTAGTCTTCTTGCTTGATTGGTATGGACTCTGCGCATCATACATACATAGCCAGCCAGCCTGTCCGCCCAACTTGAAAACTAAAGAAACATATGTTGATAATTTTGGTGACAGTTTTAGTTGATGGTTTCTAACACACACATACACATACTTATATATATATATTGGACAGTTGTCAATATACACGTATGAGTCAGTACATGATTGTGTGTATGTGAGTGTGTGCATATATATGCACGCACACACACACACACACACACACACACATATATATATATATATACATACACACATTTGTATTAAAATGCATGAATGCTTATTAGAGTGTGTGTATGCTCATTTTGGAGCCACTGCAGTGGAGAGCTAATGGTTTTATAATTTGAAACCACTTTGGTTTATTTTCGATTTGTGTCACCTCAAGCATGGACTGTTGTCAGATGAGGAGACAGTAAATTAAGAAGTTGTAATTTATCTTGTGTACAGACATCTTAACTTAACGCCATTCCCGTTAGCAGTCCTCTTATATTTTCAACAATAATGACATCCGACAAAGCTGTTTCCAGGTAGAAAAACAGAAAGGAACAAATATGCAAATAAATACTATTATTCAACAGCAGATAGAGAAAAAACACAAGGATACAACTAATTTGACTTTTCAAATTGATTTTTATATCCTTCTTTGATAGCTTTATGGTTTTTCTGATGAACTTAGGACAGGAAAATTCATGGTTCAATTTCTATATGAAAGTCTTATAATCAGCTGCAATCTTGTCTTTCTTATTCTTATGGTTGGTATCATTTTCTTGATTTTCTTCATCACAAGTGCCACTCACTTCCCCACTTATTTACATACTCAGTTACAAATGAGGATCTACGTGGGAGGAGAGGTGTAGCAGGATTATAGAAGCAAAATGGAGGATGTTCAAAAAATTATTCTGGCTTCTACGAGATTCATTTGAGGAAGGAAATTGCATCAACTTAATAGAAACAAAATGAAGTGAGAAGAGTTTTAAAAAAAAGAAGAAGAGAAAAAAGTAATCCATAAGGCATAATTGGATTGTGGAAGCAAAATGGTGGATGGCCATCTTAAACTCTTCAAGAAGTTATCATATTAAGTCGTTATATATGGAATGTCATTTTTTAAACAATAAGATGAAGGATGATATAAATAGCAAAAAATAGTAAATATCTAATCAAAATATGACACATTTGAAGCAATAACCTTTTTCCAGTGATCCTCAAATGATAATATGCCATTCTATGAAATTCTTTAGGTTTAGTGGTCACAAATTTGGTAAAAGCACAAATTATGGCTTCCCTATTATTGAACCTTTTATCATGGATATGAAGTTCAAAATGCTCGAAAAGATGATTAACTGTCGGAGAAATGTCTAGTGGATATGTAGGATGTTTCAAGACTTCATATCCCAATCATCTAAGCTTAGACACTGTCAGCTTAGAGGTATGGGGTCTGGAATATTTTGTGAGAATTTCGTTCATTTCATGGAGGACCTATTTTTCCAACTCTTTGATCTCTTCTATTGCCTAGTTATGGTCTGATATGGTCACTGATGAAGTCCTGAAGTCCCAAGAAAATGTTCAAACCATTGTGAGTCATTGGACACTGCTATTAATAATTCTTTATCAAGAACATGGACCCCCCCCCCTTCAAGGTTTGCTATTTTTATCAATATTCCTAGACCTAAACCAATTGAACCAATACTTAACAGCAGGCAGTGTAGTAGTTTACTTCAAATACTTTGTTGACATTGTCAGCAGCTTGTTCAGCATTATGTTTTGATTTAAAATTATACTTGAAAATTTGTCTAACCCTGGGTAAACAACATTGCTAATAAAGGCTCAAAAACCTTGAATAATAACATATTATCTCTGTTTACATTGAATCTGAAGAAAAAAGCTATTACGTAAGTAAATCTATCATTTTTAGCATTATTCTTTATGATATAAAAAAGTAAACATTTTGTGTGTAGCAACTGGATAAAAAAGAAAAAATGCTGAAAACTCCTTCTGCACACTTTTTCTTGTTCTAGCGCTTATCTTTTATCAAACATAAATACAAATATAAAAGTGTACAAATGTATATTTGACATAGCAAGTGAAGGCAAAACAGAAAAAAAAACTCCAGTGCAGGAGATAAACATTTACCAATAATTGTTCTCGAGATATGAAGGTAAACAGGTGTTGAGGTAGAAACTGAGGAATAAAGATGGATAAAACGGGACCAAAGTATCAAATAGTAGCCTAAAGAGAGAATTGGAAAAAAAACAAGCATAGTTGTCTGGTCAGCAATAACAGTTTTGGAAAGAGGTCAACTGACCAGGACTGGGTGAGGCAAGGGAGATAATTGCTAGTGTTTCTGAAAAAGTTGAATGTGACAATGACAAAGAACAGTGCAACAAATAATTATAAGGTCTGGCTTGGGAGAATTATCTCTCCCACCCATGTATGTCTTTCTGTAATGTTCTTTCTCTCACATATGGCGTGTGTATGTGTGTGTGTATATATATGTATATATATATATATATATATATATATAAATATAAATGAAAGGCTTGGCTTTGCAGACAAAGATTGTTCGGAGAGTTTATCATAGCATAGGACCATAGACATCAAGGCCTGTATGTGCATAATTCTCCAGTCTGAGCAATTGATTTTTAAGGAAGGGCCAGCTTGTCAAGGGCCAACCCCATCCTTTAAACCAAGGGTTAGCATCCAATACTCCATCAAGGTGGCACAGATAGGAGCTAGATTCTGAATGTGTAGGTTTGACAGAAGTGTCCTCCTGGCAGATCAGCGCTTGCCGCAGGATTCTGTCCTTCCTTTGCAGAAGTATTCTGACAGTAGGGCTTGCCTGTATAGAGTTCTACCATTCCTTTAAAGGAGAATTGAGACAGTAAGGCCGACTGTCCCCAGCTTTTTGCAACTTCTAGATGCAGATACTCTGGATAGTATAGTTGCCTGCGGTTATAAGCATATGTGTACTGACTTTTTGGTCTGCTACCCCTCTGAGCATTGACCTAACAGTGTAGCAGGCTGGAACCAAGGTCAATACCCAGAATTAAAAAAAAAGATGGGGGTGCTCACCAGTCCAGTCTTGGCTTCCTCTACCTATGAGGACCCTAAGTGTACATTCTTTGACAGGGAAGACTGTCGTTTAGCTGGGGTTGGGGGGGGGGGGATATTTAATTAAATTTTATTTTGTTGGTCAGTTGAACAATGTGAACATTGTGATACATAGGATACTCATGTATGTATTCATTCTATACAGTGCTGGTCAGAATTAGTGACAGCATTTATACTTTTTATATTAACTGTACAATATCTTCAGAAATAAATAGAAATCTACCAATTTTTTATTTTGTGTGCCTTGGGATATCTGCTGTAGGTTTTCATTGTGTTGGAACAATCATGATCTTCAGACTAAACTCAGTTTTTTTTACACTGGGTAGCACATTTTGCTGTAAAATCCTTTAGCTTTCCTTTGATTTCGGTATTTTTCTGATACGGTCAAGGTCTCTAATTATCGGAGGTAGCAAAGCAGCCCCGTGACATTATGGATCCTCTTCCATGCTTAACTTTGGATCAGGTGTTCTTTTCATTACAAGCTTTATTTCATCGTCAATTAGCAAATCGCTGTTGTACATTGCAAAAATAGCTCTATTTTTGTAGCATCTGTCAATAGAATATTTGACCAGAAGGATTGTTGTTTGTCCAGGTACTCTTTGGCAAAGATCAAACATTCCTTTTGCTGTTTTTTGTTTTTTTAGCAATGAAGTCCTTCGTGGATTTTACCAAAATGGGAATAAACCCTTTATCCAAAGTTAAGCATTGTGGAGGATCCATAATGTTATGGGGTTACTTTGCTGCCTCTGGTCCTGGAGACCTTGACCACATCAAAGGAATCATCAAATCATCTAAGTACTACCCAAGGATTTGAGAGCAAAATATAGTTGAAAAGGGGAAAAGGAACTGTTTCAAACTGGCCAGCAATATGTCTGAATCTCAATCCAATTGAGAGTCTTTGTAGAAAGCAGAAATCTGGAGTCATGTTTTCAATGCGTACCCTACACCACAAGAATGCTGCAAACATTCAAGAGCTTGATTGAATTGTAAAATAATAGTTGGAAAAACTACCTGCAGGCAAGGGCAAGGAGCTTAAAGAAGGCTGCAAGAAATGTCTGGAGGTAGTCATTGCTGCCAAAGTGGGCGTACAACCAGATGTAAAGGAAAGTTGTTAGTATTACTGTCCAGAACATATTCATAAATTTCTTTTTGAAATGACTACATATAAGTTAAATAAAAGATGATTCGGGGGTAAATTACTTAAGTCATCTTACTAAAATATTCTGACGTCAGAAATTTGGCAGATTTTCATGAGTTTCTGAAGATATTGTACATTTTATACAATAAATTCAAGGTTGCCAATAATTCTGACTGGCGCTGTATATATTCATATATATATATATATATACATATATATATATATATATATATATATATATATATATATATTGTGCCTGTCTGTATCTTTTGGTGTTTTTTCTTTGCCTATCTGGTTGAATGTAAGATTTCTTTGTATTTAATCAGAAAGACAAAAACGCTCATATTAATTCTAAAAAATTATAAGAAAAGAAATAAAATGAAATCAGGAAACAAGACTTCTTCCAGTGAATCCTTTCTTTTTCTCCTCCAGATGCAAGATTATATATTGCTTTTTATTTAGAACATATTCATGCCTCAAACACAATATCATTAAATTTGGTCACAAGGAATCATGCTATGGATTATTTTGGTCTGACTATGGTTATCAAACAACTGACAAAAATTGGTTTTCAGATGATGAGATGTTTGGAGAATTATTTTATCTTGTAGAAACAGTTTTCACGTGACTTATAAAACCCTAATAAACAGTAGTCATTGTAGTATTTACTTCATATCTTATACTCGTACAAAAAATAAGCAGTCATTGAGGTATTTACTTCATATCTTGTACAAGTACAAAAAACTTGGCAGATTTCTTGTTTAGCATTTCTGTTAATAGTTTTTTTCTTCTCTTAGCTAGTAAGCTTGTTTTTTGCTGTACTTTAGGGGCTTATTGTTTCCAAGTTTGCTTGCAGTAACTGAATAATTAGTAACTAAATCTATTAGACTCTCATTCCGTGTCCCACGCAGTTTAAATTTACATTTGTTTCCCCATTTTTCTTAGATTTTCTCATCTGTTAGAAACTCTCAACTGAAACTGTCAGCATTGGTTTCTGCAGTTTTCAAGTTAGTCTGTCTGTCTAGCTATGAATGTATCTTTCATAGAGACTGCACCAATGGAGCTAGAGGCCTGAAATAATTCAAGCATTTACTCATTATTATGTCTAGAAAAAAAACATATTTTTTGTTCTTTTTCAAATCAAAGTGGAGGGTTCAGTTTGTAATGTAAATTTCTCTTAAACTGATCCCTGGTTTGTGTCCGGCGGTATCCACTTGCTTTTCGAAAATCCAGACTTTTTTAAATGATCTGCCCAACAAAAGGCAAGAGCAGTAACTCATCCATTGATCGACCTCTTGTCCAATTTTTTATTGATCATCCCCCACACGACATTCTGTGAGAAGACGTTGGTTACATGACAGTTTCTTTCGACTGACTAACCAGACCTGTTTAGTCTCATTGTTGCTTCCAATGACAACTTTTTAGGTTGAATACCCTCAGGCCTTCAAGGTAAACTGTGTGAAATTAGAAATGGGGAAGTAGTAATATTTTTATTCATTTTTTAAACATTGTCAACAACTATTATCATTCATTTTTTATTAGTATTTTTTTTCATCTAGATTTTTTCACTTGTATACTATATGGTCTTTCTGTACTGTGCTGTTCAGATGACGGTGGATTGAAGGCTGGAGTGAAGTTACGATGAACAAAAAATGATAAGATACTTGTCAAAAATTGATGGTAATATTAAGAACAGGTCTAGTTAATTATTCATTTGGAATGGTCTTTGATCAAATGAGATATTTGCAAAAGGGGTGATCAATGAATGAATTACTCTTCTTGCCTTTTGTTGGGCTGTAATCACTGGAAAAAGCCCGCATTTTCAAAAGACGAGCTCAAATGCTACCAGATATCAACTAAGGGACCAATCTAGCATAATCCTGCATTGCAAATTGAACCCCTCACTGAAAACATATTCAGGAGACGAATTTCTGAAAAACAAAAAAAAGTTTTTTTTTCTAGACTCCATAAAGTGTAAATGTTCAAAATTTTAGCCTTCCATTTTCCCTGGTGTGGCCAATACACATGACATACACATATTTAGCAAGGTACACCAACCTGAAATCTAAAGAAGTTTATGTTGACAGTTTTGGTTGACAGTTTCTAAAAACGGACGCTTCTGACGAGAAAAAATTTAAGATACGAAGATTTAGAGTAGAAAAGTAACAATATCACTATAGATACAGGCTTCTGTGCCTCAATTGGTTCAGGCATCTTTCATGAGAGATAAGTACCTAGGATATGGAATATGTCTCACTTAAAAATGCTGATTTTTTGCTACTCAATGTACATTGTGGGAATGAAGAAAAATGGATTCCCTGGAGTCAGGAATTTGTACAAGTAGAATTAACATATAAAATTATGATAAGGCATTGAACAGTACAAAAAACCTTAGAACAAATTGACCACCCTAATCAAGGTATACAGTTGGTTGCCCAAAGATGTTTAAATGTGGCTGGATTTTTTCATTTTTCATTTTCAGACAACTTTCTAGCTTGAAAATGGCTGGATCATTAGTTGCTTCTCTCATCTTACTTTGCTCAGAAACTCATACAATGGCTCCTGAGATTTCAGGAAGTTTGAATTCAAAATCATGTTTCAAAAAGGCTCCTCCTTACTCTTATAATAGCATTGATATCAGATCAATATGGGTAATTCTTTTGTTGATCAGAAATAAAGGTAAAAAAGATAGATAAAACAATTTTTTTTCATTGCGTTATTTAATTTCATTATTCTTTCAATGAACGTTGAGAACCCCAGAAAAATCATATGAAGGCACTAATACTTATTCATGTTTAAATTTCTAATTGAAAAATATTTTATTTAAAGATCATAATAATTTTACTCTTATTTTCATAATTCATTGAACCCTTTGTATGAATTTTTTTCGTGTGTACTAATCAATCAGTACACTTTAAAAACCATACAAAGGCTGTATGTGTTTAAATCTTTAATTTTTAAAAATATTAATTTAATTAATTAATTTAATTTCATAAAGATTTCAGGAGCCATTGTATCTCTTCAAGTGTACTTAATATCCCTCACAAAATATATTTATGAATATAAAAATCAAAGATCGAAAGCCTTCTGTGTTTTTGAATAATACATTAATAAAAGGTAAAATTCAATCACCCAAAGATTTCAGCATTCAGTGTTCTCAAGTGTACTAAAAATTTTCTGCTGTAAAATTAGCTGAAAGTAGCTGGAAATGAAAAATGGGAAAATCTAGCCATTTTTAGCCATTAAGGTTCACAAAAGGAGGCTACACTAGTTGATTTTTATAGTTGAACATGATTTCACATCTGTGTGTGCAAAAATTTCTCAAAAAAAGCAATGAAAATAATTTTACAGAAGAAATTCTTCAAAATCAAGAAAAAAGGGATATCAATGGTCAGAAGTTGAAGCCAACATTACAGATTGAATGAAGCTTTTAGCTGAGACATGCAACCTAATGAAAAGATTAACCCTCTAATTGAGAACCATGAAGGAATCATGCTCAACCTCACATGTGGACAGCACATATGTTAGGGGAAAAACAGGAGTCCGATACATTATTGAATCCATTAGAAAACTCACATGGTAATGGGGTGGTAATGTTGCAAGAATAGCTAACAACTGATGGACGTCTTGACTTATAACATGGATCCCCTGAGGTCACATTTGAAACCGAGGTCGGCAGAAAACACGATGGAGAGACAAACTAGATAAGTTCAGAAAGTATTGGTTCTGCGAGGTCAATGATAGAGAGATCTAGTAAATGCAGGGGAAGGTCTATGTCCAGCAATGGACAATAAAAGACTGATGATGATGATGATGATGTAAATGCGTTGTTTATGATTTTACTTCAGAAATACATAGCAAATCAGAAAGAAAAATACTGTCAGAGGCCCGTAATTATTGAAAGCATTCCTAATAGATTATCGCTTTTATATCTGTAGTGTAAATGTAGTACTGATTCTACTGTAGAAATGTATTGAAAATAAGATAAAATGGATTTTTAGTGTTCAGGAATTAAGGCAAGTATTACTGACAGAATAGGGCTATTACATATGCATAATATGATTATAATCTCAATAATTTTACTATAGAAATTCATTGCCAGAATAAAGGGATTGTCAATGGCTAGGAATTGATGCAAGTATTACTGATATAATAGGGCTATCATATTTATAAAGTAATATGAAAGAAAAAAAGAAGCTCATATTCAGATGTACCAAGAGTATTTGGAACTGTTTGATATACAGATATAGTAAAGTTCAAGCAAAACAATGGAGGGAAATTAAGTAAATTGGTTATACTACAAAGCATTCTCATGACAATATGATTTACTATGCAAGAATGAACAGAGCTGGGAAAAATTTCAAAAACATCAATTGAAAGTCAAAAGATGTCCTCAATATACCACAACACTATACTTTTTTTTAATAAAAATGTTAAAAAGAGATAAATGAAATGGATAGGAAAGTTCATTTATTTACTTACATATTATCAGCTTGAATATCATAATTTTATGAAGGGAATAACTGGCATGCTCATTTATTTAAAGGGCTGAAGTGTTTTTCTTTGTTCAAGTGTAAAAATTCTGTGCTTCAACATGAATCATTACTTTTTTTCAGAAAGGAAAAATTCTTTGGTACTATCTCTTCATTTCCCATAGTTGTCTTTTTTGGTCAGATGTAAAACAATAAATTCATTCTATTCACAAACAGTAAGTATGATCTTTAGTATTTTAGATATAATCCTAGAGAAAATCAAGACTCCATACTTTTCTGAACTTTTACATTTGAAGAGCTCCAATTCATTTGTGCTTTCAAGAATATTGAAAACAGATTCATTGTCTACGAACAAGAAAGAATTGAAATGTTAAGGCGTCATTAGCTCTTTTGTTAATATACCTACAGAAAATGGCTTTTCAAATGCTAACTTTACTTAGAATTCTGACTCTTATAAACTTAGTTTCTATGAAATCATCCCACACAATCAAAAATGAATTATTTTATGAACTCTTACATTCAAAATTCTAATATATTACCAATGAGACCATTTGAAGAACTTTCTTTCTCAGAACAAGTTGAAATATGGGACAGTAAACTTTCATTTATACTGTGCAGGCCCAAAATATGTTTTCAACGAATCAGGCTGATGCAAAAGTTTCAAATAAATTCATAGCATCATTATTCAGTCATCAAAGAATCTTTTCTGGCTTATGAATCTTTGTCATGTTTGAGCAGAATTGTAACTGCAACATGAGGAATCAATCTAATTTTGATGCAATTAATTCTTAAAGAAATTTTTGGATATCTTGAACTTGTGAAGCCACCAATCAAATAAGGAGTATTACATAGAGCAGAACAAGTGATAGTCTGAAAACAGCAGGCCTAGAGAATATGCCGCAAATGGAAGGAGTTCTCATTCCAGCTCCAAAATTGTTTGTGGCATCGTGTTTACAACATGAAGATGGGCATTGTCCTGTGGCAAAATCACTGATCAACTTCCTTCCCTGACCCAATGCGTTTTTCAAATAAGTCAGATGCTCAGTATAACATTCTGCTAATTCCATTCAAATCTCAGCGATAGAGAGAATAACTTTTCTCCTCAGTAAATTCCATTCAAGTTAAGCCGCTGAAGGCTGACCTGGATCCACCCACTATTTTCTTCATTTGGGCTTTTTGTAATGAATCTATTCTCATACACACTAACTATTTTTGTGTCTGTCAAGAAGTGAAAAACAAGTGTTTAACTCTTATTTTCATACAAGAAAATTTATATGGTAATAAGGAAGAAAATTACTGATCAAAGTAACCTCCATTCCAACCTTAGGTAAAATATTAAATAAATCAATAAGTTTGATAAGTTTTCAAATAAATAAGTGTAGCAAGCCTGGTTTCTACTACAAAAAAGCTCATGAGTGCTTTCCAGCATTGTATGACATTAAGAGTTACAGTGATCCTCTCCTTAAGTTCATGTGAAATCTTTCTTTATAGCTTTTGAATTTTTCATAAGGCTTGTAAATGATGTACAATTGTTGACTGATTGCACCAGCAATAAAGAACCGGATAAACTTTAAAGACACTTCTAAGATTTCCTCAGCATTGTACAAAAGATGGCACTGGTGACTTTTGCGTCAATTTGATACAAATTCATATTGCCCGTAAAGGCTGAGCCGTCTATCTGAAACTGTGAGATCTAAGGTCATGCTCTGTTCTGTGCTAGTGATGCTCAGTCATTAACTCACTGATTAGAATAGCCTCCCATGGTGCTTGATAAGTAGACTATGATCAATGTACCCGCATGGATACTTGCAAGTAAAGCCTATGGGGTAGAGCACAGAATTCTAAATAATCAGTGTGAACAGCTTCTCTTGTAGAGAAAACCTGACTTAACCAGAAGTACAATTATTCAATGTAATGTCCGCATGTCAAGAAAGTATTCCATGCAAAAGAAAAGTATTTTGAGTGACATCAATGGGTGACAAAATTAGCATCAAACTGTATTCTACAAGAAAGGCAGTTTGTAATGTTAACACTTCATTTTTATGCAATGCTATGAAATATGAATAAAGTATTTTTGATTTACCTCCCTTGGATTTTAGTTGGAAATCATGTAAGTGTGCATGAGATGGCCATTTCTATGCAATTCTTGGGCACTGAACGTTTCTAATCCCTGGAATGGGTAGACACTTCATAAGTAAAAGTATTTAACGCATGCTGTACTTAATATTTTGAAGTCAAATTATAAGTTCATGTTTAGTTGATTTAAAACTATTTGATTAGGATACCCTTTGCTCCTGTTTGTCAAAGTCATTCAAAGCCCAGCAATACTGAGAATTCAATAGTTTTCCACTTATTCACATTTGATCATTTTGCACAGCAAACTTTAGACAACTTTTACTCTTATATTCATACACTCTTTTCCATTGTTTTTTGCACTATCATGCATGTATCCTGCTACAACTACTAACTAGCTTCCTACTCAACTATAACTTCTATTGAATATCACTTAATCTTACATAAACCTTTTCTAGTTGTAACATCTGTGGAGGATAGTTTTATATTATATTTACTACAAGCACCAACCTATGCAAAAAGTGGATCAGAATACAAAAGGAAATTTGAAATTCAACATTCATCTTTTCTGACAAATGATTAAATTGAACACAATTAGCCAATCAGCAGACAGTCAAGTTAGACACCTTTTTTTATCTAATTCAATAAAATTTACAATTCCCTTTGAAATACTTGAGTAACAGGATAAAGCTGAAGCTGATCACAAGTTCAACCCAATTACTCAATTTTGACAATTTCTTTCATCTTCTTAATCACCTGACAAATTTCTATCCAACAAGAATCTTCTAGTCTAGTTTATCTCTTTCTGAAATGTAACAAATGTACAGAATACAATTTGTCTTTTTGAATAAAAATTCCTCTGCCAAAATACAACCAATAGTAATTTCTTACAAGTTTGATTCATCATATTTTCCCACCTATAAACATACATACAAGTATATCAATGTTGAGCAACCATATTTAGACATTACTTTGATAAAGTGAATCTAAAATCAAACATTACTACCAAGCTACATGTAGGTACATTCATACTGATAAATTATGTTTTAACACAGATAATAATAAGAAAGCTTACCATCAAAATTCTTGTTTTTTTTAATTCAAAAGGTAATTTGTCAAAAATAAATTCTTTGAGGCAGCTGCAACAGAGTCTTATTCATTTGTCTACCAATTTGTAAATGTTCTGAATATTCAAAATGTAAAGATATCTCTACTTACAATTCTTTTCACAGATTTATTGCTACCTATCATGCACTTGTATTATTCTTAGAAACCGTAAATCACCAGAATAATCAACATAAGTTTCTTTAGTTTTCAAGCTGGTATATGTACAAATGAATTGCAAATAAAAGCCATATCAAAGGAGCTAGAGGGATAAAAAATTTAAACATTTACATATCATGTCAAGAAAAATCTTTCTTTTTTGGGGGGGGTCAATTTGTGATGTAAGTTTATGCTAAATAGGATACATGCTTGAGAAAATCTGGACTTTTTTAGTGAGCATTGCCAAGCAAAAGTTGAGAGAAGTGACTTATTTCTAGATCATCCCTTTCCCAATTTTTAATTGATCACCCCACATGCTGCCAAAAAATGATGGTCATGTGAAGGTTTCAATTGAGTGACTAACAAGACCTGTTCATGTTCTGATCATTAGACTCTTGTGTTTTTACATTCAAAATTCTAAAGTGTCTGACCAGCTTAGCTGAACTTAATGAACTCTCCATTCTTCATAAGGACATGGTGTATCTTTCTTTTTTCATTAAAGATTATATAAGAACCAACCAATTAAAAACTTATGATCCTTTGTCACATAATACAAGAGAAAGATTTAGCAACTGTGTGTTAAAATATTCATCAATTGGTTTCGATAACTCTTTATTCTTTTCAGGGAAACAGTTTACTTTTCTATTTCCTTTAACTGTTATCTGAGAACTAACCAATTAAGAACTTATGATCTCTAATCACACAATAGCTCTACTGAAACGAGGATGACCTTCAACTTCTCTTGTAGACTTGTCATGTTTTAGTGCTGATGGCTCCTTTGGTGACCTCTGAGTTCAACTTCTGGAGCACAGCATCTTTAATACAAAGGGCAAGGGATTAACTCACCAGGCGATAGGGGTTCATGCCCTATGCACTCTTATGTAATAATGCTCTCCTGGCTTTTGGCTGCAAAGGTTGCAATGCTTGGCCAGCAAGTTCAACACCAGCCTACATGATCATAAAGCTAGGATTTCTAGATTACTTGGGGGTATCTCGCATCGCATGATAATTATAAAATATTAACAGATCATATGATCATATCATCAATAACAAATGGACATCACTTGGATAGAACTTCAGTCAGATTTTTCATACAACCTTAGTGGGTTTTTTCTTAAATCAAAATTTAAACTTTCATTTCACTGAAGTAGAAACTAAAAACCCAAGTTAAGAAATACAAACAATAGGAGTTTTAAAAACATCCAATTAGATTTAGGCAGCAAAGACTGGAGAAATATGAAAATTGTTTGACAAAATGATGTCTTAGCTTCAGCTAAAGATTTCTTATAATTGTCCAAGAATCATTCAAGTGTTAATGCTGAAGAGCAAAAGAATGACAGTCAGTAATTAATAGGCTCTCTTACAATCATAAACCATGACTAATTAAATGTTTTAGGGGTATTACTGATCCTCTAAGATCCGTCCATGAAATGAAATAACTGAAGAAAGAAAAACAGAAAGAACAAGAGACTTGAAAGATGAAATTCCAAAATCAAGTTTCAACCGGATGAAAATATTCTTAACAGAGGCTTGATTTTGTCAAAATAATAAGTTGCTTCAACACTAATTGCATAAAATATCAACATAACTTCTTGAATCATTCAAGTGTGATATCAGTCTTGTTGACTAAACAATAAAATTATTCAGGCAAATAGTGTCTAAAGATTTTTATGTGTAAAGACCGATTACAAAAAGAAAATGTGTACATTGCTATTAGATGATAATCTTTGGATTCAAACATGGTTTGGAGGACTGATAAAGTTACCAGTAATCACAATACTATATTCATCGATCAAATTGCACTCCTATATAGATTGTTAAGCAGGCTTGGATGCGTTGTAATGAGCAGTATATCCTTGTAAACAATTTGTTTTTAGTCCAGCATCTTTATAACACAATTTTCTCTTCTTTTCTTCAAATAATCCATAACTTTTAATTCATGATTGCCAAGTTACAAGTTCTTCTCTTTTTTCTTTCAACTTGGACTAACATTTTGGGTGGATATTTTATTGTTTTCAGTTTCCATACAATCCTCTATCAAACATTTCTCTTTAAGAGTAAGAAAAAATATTTCTCCTCCTTTCATGCAACTAAAATGTGGCATTCTTTCTTTCCAAATCAAAAGCTTAGAAATTCTCTTGTTCATTTCCTCAATTCTTCTATTTTTTCCACCAAAAATGTTTTAAAATACTTAAAATTGCAGACAGGAAACTTGAGAAGCCATTTCTTTTACTTGAATAAAATCATTAAGCAAAAAAGATTCCAAGGAAATTGCGAAGAAACAATGCAAAAGAAAAAAAAATGTGCTGATTATTAAAACTGTTGTTCAGTTGTAGTATTATTTTCATTTATGTTTTATTAGATGAAAGAAAATAATAATAAAAAATACTACTACTACTACTATTGCTACTACTCCTGCTGCTGATGATGATGATAAAAACAACTACTACAGCTACTACTGATGATGATGAGTTATTGTATAATTTTATTGCAGGGTTCATACCTGCTAACTTCGCACCAAAGTGAATGACTATTTATTTGATTTGAAGTCATTAGATGTGGAATTTTTAGACTGGTAATTGTTATGTGAATGGCTTCTCTTGATAATTGTTGAGGGCATCCACTTTGTTTTATTTGTCTTTCATGAAGTTTTGCAAGCTTACTATACCCAGTGTTGGATATGCCATGTTACCTAATTGTGGGAAGGGTTTATGTCATCTCAAAGTATTTACTAGGAAGAATGTTTCTCCAGCATGGACCTAACCATTATAGGAATTTCAAAGAAGAAAGCCAACAATATTCAGCAGAGTAAAACTGTATCTACCTGATTTTTAAAGGGAGTTGTTTCTAGATGAAACATTAGTAGTTTTGTGCTATGTTAAAATGTACATGGTGGCATTGTGCAGTACAAGAAGTTGAAAATCAATGTGGATTTCTTCAAGATATTTTTGTCATTGAAAACATGCAAGCATATATGGATTTTTAGGTGAACCGTAAACCCTAGAATGAGTGCAATGTCCCATTCATTTTATAGTTCCTTCTAGCAGTTCATCTTTTAAAATCAGAGAAAAAATATTTGAGATTAATCAATGGTTTTACCTGGTTACCTGACCACAAGAGTATACGCAATCAGGTGGGGAAGATGACAGAAAGGTCATTATGGTATACAGGGAATACATTAAACCTTAATTTGTTTCATTTGAAAGATGTATGTTTTTTCTTGTTCTTTAATCTCTAAAGAACTCACGTGAATATAATTTAAGAATGAAGTTGGATTTGTCACCTTTTATAGCACAGAACTCTTTAAGGATTGAATAGAAAAGACGATGTTAGGATTTTATTGCTTAAAAAAGAACTTCCTTTTTATCAGTGTTATTAATTTTCATTTTGTGGCTTTCATAAGAAATGTTTATTTTTCTGATAAAATAATGCTCATGTGAATATCAAATGATTTTCATGCATATATATGTGTGTATGTGTGTATGTGCATATACACATAACTTTTAAAGTATACAACTAAGTCCATCCATGTCTATATCTGGATTTACTCCTAAGAAAATCATATATATCAACACATCTATTCAAAATATATTTTATTTGTATGCATTTATTAACACATGTATACCTTGGCACATTTTTACGGCTGTCTGAATAGAATTCATTATATGCTTAGACACACACATAAGCGTATGAATATATTTTCTATACACATATGCACACACACACACATACACACATACACACACACTTATATATACGTATATTTTACTTGAATATGTACACATTATCTTATTACCAAACATGTATATAATCTATGAATAGAGAAATTGCAAGAATGACACAATAGCCAGAGATATTAATGCATTTTGTCCTTCAAGAATTAATTTTAGATTGTATTTTTAATGTGAAAATTTCTTTTTAGCAGTAGTGAAAATTTCATCTTTCTTTTCAACACTGTCCCCCAGAAAGGGTAGCCATTATCTGAGATGCTAATTGAATTTCAAGTGTGTGCTTTATCATAGTTTTAAAAAATAATGAGAGGAGGCAGAGAAAATTTGAAGAAAAAAAAATTATATTAGATAAATAAATGGAAATATATCTGGGCCCTGTTATTTTGGAAAGAAGAAATTATTTTTCAAAAATAGGAATGAAAAAGGTAAGAAAAAAATCATTTAAACAAAAAAAAAAAAGAGAATGAAAAATTTCAAAAAGTGAAGATTAATCATAAATGGATCTGGGTAGTCACTTGATAGAAACTGTTGTGTGACCAATGCCTTTTAGCTTTACGTCATGTTAAGGGTGATCAATAGTAATTGGAAAAAAGGTTGATCAATGAATGTTACTTCTCTCACCTTTTTTTGGGCTGTGATCACAAAGAATGTCTGAATTTTTTGAAGAACAAGGGTAAATCTAGCACGGGGATCAATATGGCATAAAGTTATACGGAAAATTGAAGTCCCCGTTCAGTTTTGCTCCTTTGATGAGTGTTTTGCAATTTTATCATCTTTTATTAATCTCCAAATTTTTGAACAAGTTAAATGAATTTAGTCCTCAAGAAAACAAACTTTTAAAGGTCATTTCATATGATTATAACTGCTAATGTCCTAAAAGACACTGTTGAAAAAAGTAGATATTATCTGTAACTTTGTTTCAAGACAAAAACATACCAATCAAAATCAAAGATGCAGAAATGGAAAAAATAGACCACATCTAGCAAGGACAACTTATCTTCAAGAAATCCTCATAAGGAGAAGAAATCAAATGAAAGTTCATTTTAAGTTGGCAAGCTTTTGGTTTGGTAAACTCAATCTTCAAGAACAAGGAAATCACGCTTAAAACTAATGCATTCTCCCAATAGTCTCCAGAAACATGAAGTCTCACCTATAGAATGGCCTTCATTCTGTGAACCATGCAAAGTGTGCAAGAAAGAATCATGCTCATGATAACATTGAGAGTTCTCAAGACAGTACAATGCATTAGAGGAAAAACAGTTGTTTGAAATATCATAGAATCCGTAAGAAAACTTAAATGGCAATGGGCTGGTCATATTGCAAGAATGGCAGATTACCCTGGATATAGCTGGGGCCGACAAAATGTAAAATGGCATGATGGAATACAAAAATTAAGAAAGCACTTGTCCATGACAACACCCATGATAGAGACGTCTGGTGAATTTCGGTGGAGGTTTATATCCAAAGATTGATGCTAAAATGCTGCTGCTGATGATGTATGTGCCAGGCAAACATGAAGTCATGACTTGATGATAAAGGTGACCCAAAAATTGAAGAGAAATAAGTGAAGATTAGGGTGACCCAGAAACAGAAGAGGAATAGTGATACATCGAGAATCGTGCAAACAACTTAGGTTCAAGCATGTAAACGCATGGTATCAGCAAAAACCAGCTATTAAGAAGAATAAAATACTCTTGGACTGATCTCCTGCCCGATCATCCTATTCAAGTAATTAGGTCTAATTTTTGTAAACAACAAAAAGAGAATTTGCCAGATCATAGAGATGTTTGTGCCAATGGACTAAAGGATGAATATGAGAGAAAAGGAAAATTTGAAAAACACCAAGACCTTGCCTGGAAACAAAGAAAACTACAAAACATGAAGGTCAGCATTGGTGCACTAGAACCATGCCCCAAATACTAGCATTAAGATTGGATGGATTGGACATTAGAAGAAGAATCAAGACTGTCTAGAACAGAGCACTTCATACTTGTTGCATTGGCAACACACTTAGAAATGAAATATTTTACGACACATTACCAAGTTTTGTCAGCCAAGCCAAATATATAATGTCATCCCAACAGTTCAACTGACTCCGAGAAAGTATATTTGAAAGATATACAGCATTTTACTTAATTTTATGACACACCTATATGTTAATGGCAACATACCAAAGTGTAGTGACAAACAGTTTGGAAAGCTCTGGTCTAGACTGTGGCAGTTCTGAGGGTCTGTGAGGATACTGATGTAATTGCTGGAGATTTGAGGAGACAAGCTGTCACTCAATCTCTAGTGATACTCATCAGACATCCGTTGTGAACACACTAATGCATGAAATATTATGACAACTTTAACCTGAAGAAACCTGTTTTTACAATCTTGGTTGATGATTTCTAATACTATATTAATATTATGGCCAAAAAAACAAAAACAATGATAATATCCTTGCACGACTGGATTACTGTAGCCAGTGTGCGTACTAGGAATATCATCTATTTTGATTCCTTTGTGTTTCCAGTTTAGGTTTCAGGAGGTCATCTCAAGGCAGGCTATGAAAAGTTTAAGTGAGCTGGTATCTCTTTTTTTGAGCTAAGAGTCTTTATATAACCTGATAAAGGAACTGAAGTCCCAAAAGATATATTGCAAGACTATTACATATACAGGATCTATGCTTCGTTGTATGGTAGCATCAATGATTTTGGTGATTTCCAGTGTCGGAGGCCTTCTTTGAGTCAACAAATGCTACAGCAAGTGGTATTTTATATTCTACTGCTTTCTTTTTTTTTAGCTGATTTATTAAATGGAGATGGTTGATATTTGAGTAGGGTTTCCTGAAGCCAGCTTGTTCCCATGGTTGTTTTTCATCAAGCATTTTGGTGATTTGGTGAATGATTATTTTGGTAAAATGTTTGGAGATGCAGTTGAGTTGGCTTATTTGCTGTAGTTTAGGTCTTCCAGATCAACTTTACAATACAACAGCATAATGATTGTGATGCTGCAATCTTATGGGACGTTACTTTCTTTGAGACTCAAGTTGAAAGGAATGGCTAGTTCCCTTGCAATGGCTTTACCAGCTTTTTTGAGTAAATTGGTGAAGTCATATGGTCCTGGGGCCTTCCCTTTCTTTGTTTGTTTGATGGCTTGCTTCAGCTCCCATAAAGTGACTTTTGGGAAATCTTTTAACTGGTTACTCGTAGCTTTTATATCTTGTTCAATGATCTGTAGTCCTTATCTGAAAGAATAAAGTTTTTTTTTCCAGAATTCTTGGGCACATTCAACAATTTGGTCTCGATCCATTGTAAGGTCTCCATTTTCCTTGAGCATACTAGTTATTTGCTTTCTACCTGCTCTGAGAGTTTTCTTAACAGTTTTGAATCCCATAACTTTTTCCGAAAATGCTTTATGCAAGATGCAAATCAACACCAAGAAAGAATGCAGGAAAATATTCTGCACCGTGCTGGAACCACTTAGCATGCAAATGAAGCTCATCTGTCCATTCAAGCTCAAAGTGGAAGACGGATATGGATTTCTCAACAAACCAGAAGGGGACATAAATGAGCTCAATAACAACAAAATCTCTCTAATTGAAGTTAACAATACATTTAAACCAAAGATCAAACCATTATCAGTAAACTCTTGGAAGAAGCAAAGAATCTCATGGGAAAATGCAAATGTCTTAAGCCACCAACTACAAGAGGAGAAAATATGAAATTAACTGATCTACACAAAAACATCCCCAAAAGACAAGGAGAAGACAACAGGAAATGACCATAGAAACCCCAAAAAGCACTTAAAAATGATTCTTAGTGGTGTGCTCATGCAATTTATCAAGCTTGTAGCCCTAATAATGTGACCAGAGTGCTTGGAGGCACAGACAGCTACAAGATGAGCAAGAAGAATCTGTAGCCCACTTAGCTGGTTGGTCAGGCGGGCCATTTGCAGAGTTATGGTGATTCAATAGTAAAAGAAGAAAGGGGATGAATTTGATGTAATCAATAATTGGATAAACAAGAAATAAAAAGTAAAAATGAGATTGTAAGGTCACAATGTTGCTTGGAATTGGAAAGATAATGGAAAGAGTCTTGAGTATTGAGGAGACTTGCTGTCACTCAATCTCTAGCGATAACGACAAGTCATCAGGTGTGAACATGCAAATGTATGCAATGATATAAATAATAATAATATAAATGTTTATTTTAAAGCTACAGTTGCTCCCATTATTGTTTCGTGAACAATATGAAAATCCAGCACGAATTATTGAAATGAATTCGATTCTGAAGAAGTTTAATTTCCTTTTGAGACATGCACAGTTGAAACCACTACATCTGCAATATAAAGCAGCGAATGTCAATGGGATCCATATTTCATTTTTTGTTATTATTATATTTCATCTTTTTTCCTTTCTCATCTTACTGTTTTCATCATCACTATGACCTCAGCTATCACCATCTGCAACAACCCCAGCAACATTGATATCAATAATTTTAATTCTTATTATCCTTATCACCAAAAGGATTGTCTCCCTTTTTTTTTTTCCTAATCTCATCGACATTGCTATCTATATTATTATTAATATCATTATGAAAATAATGCTTCAGATATCACTATCAGCCACAGCATGAAAATATCAATAACTTAGCTATTACCACCAACACAATCATTATCCTTGGTGGTAATAATAATACCAGCAAAGTGAAAAATTTACAAGTACCAAAAGCGGAGATGAAAAAAAAAATTCAATTAATGTCAAAAAATGAAATATTAGATAAAAATCATAAAAGTAATCTCTGGCTCATAGAAAACTGACATGTGTCAGTTGAAATTTGCCAAAGAATTCTTCAGTCATGGAATTTAATACATTTTTTTTCTTGGTGCATTTAAAAAAATTCTTTCTGTTTCACTTATATTTTTATCATTTTTGTGCTTTAAAAAATTCGATAGAAATCCCTATTGCCATTGTCAGTGCTATTGGCTGAAGCATGATATAAAAAAAGCCAACTGGAACAATGAGATGTAGATATACATGAATATAAAATGAATGCATATACCCTACATATGATGTGATGTGTGCATGGATTCTGAACATAGATATGTGCTATACGAATGTATGAAAATAGACACACACAGATACATGAATCTATGCTTATATTATTAATTCTCAAACTTGTATAAATATTGTACCCATGATGACAGCTAGGAATAAGAATATTTTTAAATATTTTGATATACATACAATACTGGTCAAAATAAGAGAATGATTTATTCAAATGAAGTTCTCATTAATTGTAATTGCCACAGGATTTTGAAATTTATGGAAATTGTAGTTTTTGGTATATGCAAAAAAGTTATTATCAAAAGCAGACATGAAAATAAAGATGGCGGACAAAATAAGAGAACGGTTTTGTTTTTTGTCTCATTCCAGCAATTTCTCCCAGGCATATGGCAATATTTACCTCACTGACGATGACTATCAATGTTCTTAACATTGCATCAGCTGCCAGACATGCCAGAACATGTCAAAGTGACTGCAGCCCTTTGACAACAAATTGTCAAGATTGAAGAATGATGGCATTTGTCTCTCTGCAGTTTCAAGAGAGCTTGCCCGGTCCATGAGAGTATATTTGAGAGTTTTGGAATCATATGATGAAACAAAACCGTTTGTTACACCAAAAAAAGCTGTCCACCCACATAAGACAAGCTTGAGAGAGGACAGAGTAATTAAAAGACGTATCAGGAATGATCTCTTCAACACTGCAGCAGGAATTTCAAGGTAAAGCTGATCTCAATGAGGAAGTGAGCAACCATACAGTGGCCCAATGATTGAATGGATTTGGATTGAAAGCTTATTCTCTTGCTATCAAACCTACAATGAGTGAAAGAAACTGAGAGGGTTGAGAATTGGCCTAAAGTTAATTTCAGTGATGAATGTAAATTCTGGATGGATCTAATCCAAAACAGGTTATTTGACCTCATACAGGTGGCAGATTGTAACCAATGTGTGTCTAAACATATGTTAAGCTTGGACGAAGAAGTACTATGTTAAAAAGGATGTTCTCCTCCACATGTGTTGGACTTATTGTGAGAATTAATGCTAAGGACTATCTAAACTTAGTAAAAGCAACATGCTATTCCTTTCTTACAAACATCTCCAAACAAGCCAACAATTCTTACACAGGGCAACATCCTCTATCACACAGCTAAACTAGTGACAGATTTTTTTTTTAAAGAAAAAAAACCACTAAAATCAAGAGATGGCCTACACAAAGTCTCAATCTGAATCCAATTATAGAATGTAATAAGAGACGAAGTTAGGGAACGTAACCCAAGTTCTGTAACCGATTTATTGGGAAAACTGGAAGATGAATGTAAAAGATAACATCAGATCTGTGCAAGAAACTTGCATATCCTGTGGGCATGAGTATGCTAAAGTTATTACAAATAAAGGTCTCTATAGTAATTGTTACTGATTAAATTATTCACAAATATTCAATTTTTATTTGGTAAATTCTATCATACAGATGATATTGTATACTTGCTCTCTATCAATAAGGACTAAATTCTGCTCTACTGACTGAGCTAACAACGCTTTTGGTAAGCAGGAGTTTGAAATATACCTATGGCCACAGAGTAGAGTGGAAGGAGTCGTGTTAAGAAAGCTTCCTGATGGATGCGGATTCAAGTTCAGCACGGTACACATTCTCTTTATTAATTTACCAGATGGGATGCTCAATTTGCTACTCAGTTAATTCCGGTGCTGAACAAAATATGATTCCAAATAAATTGTCGCTAGAATTATCACATTTTGTCAAACATAAATATATAAATACATATATATATATATATGTATATACATGTGTACATACATATATATGTATTTGTACATATTCATATGTATATAGATATGTGTATTTATATATGTATGTGTGTGTGTATAAATATGTGAATATATATGGGTGCTATCAAGAAATGGACATATGATCCAATAGAATGATTATAAATTGCATTATATTATATAGAAACTCTTATTTGAAATGATCACCTGTCATTACACGGTAAATGTACCATTTGACCATGACAACATAAATAGAATTAGTAGTTAAAGAAAATCATGCTGCTGCAGGAATCAAACCTTCAATAGGGTAGCCGCTTCACGTACATTGCAGTGGTTACCCTATTGGTCACAGGTTCAATTCCTGCAGCAGCCAAGTATCAATAAGTATGTAACCTAATGATGAAAAAACAAACATTTATTTGAACAAAAACATCTATCTTCCAACATAATCTCCTTCCATATCAATATACTTAAACCAATGCTTCTCCAGAGTTTATATAGATTGAACATTATACGTTAAACATTCCAGATACAAATTCATCTTATAACTGTCAGTTTATAGACTTATTAATCTGTCCTTATATATATGATGGTTGGATCAAATCTCTTTGTCCCTAACTGTTGCTGATATTATCATTATTTGTAGCAGCAGGAAGTACAGAGATAGCAAACAGGCTTATTTTCATCATTGTAATCATCATTCTCATCATCATCACCGCAAGTTTTTATCCTCATCATTAATCAGCATCATATCAATCTCCTTATTCGTGTTATATTGATTTCAGTTTGAATTTTATTCACTTAAAAAAATGAACTCAAACAAACACCAAAGAAAACCAGCCAGACAATATTCAAAATAACTAAAAGAAATTATTCTTGGATTATTCTTTTCATAATATTCAAATCAATCAATTGATAGAATATCTATGTTTTGTGTATTTTGTGAATATGACTGTACTTGATTCATAGATTTGGTAGTTAGCGCAATAGGGTTATATGTAATCTATTAAGGTGCTTATATATGTCAATGATAAGAAGAGATAAAAAAGCAGAGTAAGACAAAAATGAATGGATTCGGGCTTTTAATAAATGGAAGAAATTGATAAGTATGGAGACAGATATATCGGAAGCAATAGTTTTCTAAAATTATATTAAAGAATGAAAAGGGAAAATGACAGAGAAAAATACAATGAGAAAGAAAAAAAGCAGCAGAAAAAACATTGGAAGGAATTTCTTTTTCTTTTCTTTTAAATTTTCTTTCACTTCAAATACTTGCTGTAAAATATTCTTTTTAAATGATTCACCTATTCTGCATTTTCGGAATAAACAAGACTTAATTGCCTTTACATTGAGATGGATAAAGTTGGAGAAAGGAAGAAATATATTCCTGGAAAACTGCTTTGAATTCTTTGAGATTATACGTTTTTTTTTTCTCTCTTATTTTTTGAAAAAAAAAATGAAAACAAAATGAGATGAAAATTAATATTTTGTGTGAATAGATTTTCAATGGATAACCACAATCAAATTTTTCATAAATCCTGGATACATACAGGCTACATAAAAAATAGATATCTGCTTATTTACATATATAAATATATGTATGTGTTGGTATATAGATATTTTGTGAATTAATATATCTGTGTGCATATTATGCAGATACGTATGAATGCTTCTATGTTCATATTCAGATTTGGACATTCTACTGTCCATGTAAATGGCATTTCTGGAAATAGTTATAAAAATATGCCCATTTGTGTTGGTACGTATATTCACTGCTAGTATTACAATTTATGCACCCTTATAGAAAATGCAGAATTTTGAATACAAAATCTAAATATATCATATTTTCCAGCATGGGGGACACACACCGGATTTAAGGATGTACTCAAATTTTGACTGGCAAGATTTTGAAAAAAAGGGGAAAAAAAAAAATTAAAGTGCCAACACTTTTATCCAAAATGTTCCTTTGATATCAAGTTCTATGATTAAAATTGTGGAAACAAATCGTCATTGTTGCTTTGTGTTGCTGACTGATTGCAATGAGTTTCATCACAGCACAACCGAACACAATCAAAACAGATGGTGGGTAAGTGTTTGATTGCAATAGTCTTATTATATGATTTACAGCAGTTTCAATTCATTTGTCACATACCAATGTTCTATTAAAGTCAAAGTCGTTTGATTGGCGTGAAAATTCTGGTAAATTACGACAAGTAAGTTGGTTTATCTACCATAATATGACAGTAATGAATTCTGTGATTATGTATGTTTTTCATTATATATGATATTTAAGAAAAGAATTACCATTTCATACCAAGTATTGTATGATTTATACTCTTCATTTGGAAGTTCTCATTACTGTCTCGCATAGAATAGTTTCTTCTGAGTTTAGGATAAGTCTATGAAAAAAGTAACCTCTAGTTGCAGTATACGGAGTAAAAAATTCTGTCTTTGATGCCAAGAAATACGGTAAATAATGTCAGTTCTTATCCCTACTGTCTTTTGATATTAGTTTTTCTCTCTTAACAGAAACATTAACAGTCAACATAGGTTTTTTCATTTTTAAGTGATTCTGGTTGACTTGTTATCTATGTATATATCATGCATGCAGGCTGTACCAATGGAGCAACAGTACTAAAAATTAAAACATTCATTTTTTATTGAGTCAAGAAAAACCTTTTTTTCTTTGATTTATGACCCCCATCCAAACCAATGAGATTTTTTTAGGGTGGGGTGGGGGGTTACAATCCTAATTTTTTGCTAAATCATCCCTTAAGTTTTGACTGGCAGTTTTCATGCTTGCTTTTTGAAATTCAGACTTTCAGTGATGCAACAAAAGGCAAGAGAAGTAACTTATTCATTGATCACCCCTTTTTCCATTTTTTAATTAATTGCCTCTGACATAGCATGCTGCCAAATGGCGTTGGTCACATGATGGTTCCTATTGAGTGATTTGCTAAACCTGTATTTATGGATATTTCCTTTTCCTTTTTAATATGTTTATATTCAAAATTCCTAACAACATTCATATTCAATCTATAATTCTGAAAAGAAGTTTGACGACTACTGAGCTATTCTCTATGTTGCTTCCCTTGAAACCACAACATTTCACTTTATCTATTTTACAGCCTTCTTGCAAACAATAATGGCTTGATTCATTTGACTTTCAGCTATCAATATAACTCAGAGGATTCCATAATTATACAAGGTATGGCTATTAAATAAGGAAACTGTCTTATGTTGGTCAAACCACAGTGCCCATGGCACACATTAACCAATGGACAAGCATGAACAAACTCCTGAAATTTTCTATCTACTCTTGCCATCAGTTCACTTTTACATATCACTTGAATCAGTGTGTCGTAAAAGTGGTCAGTTGAAAAATGAAGCAATGCATCAATCTCAAACAATCTCAAACACATGTATGTAATATGCGTTCTCCCCAAGAAACTTCAGTTAACATACAAAAAGATTCTGTTTTGCTAAATTTCACCAAAATTTCAAAATGCTGGTATTGAACTTCTGCCTTCAAACATGCTTGATTTCCAAATTTGGCACCATTCAAATGTTTGTGTTGGATAAGTCTCCAAGATAAAGCTAGGATTATCTCCCTTTCTGGTCAACTGTGGAAACATTGATTATTAGGATGTGACAGTGAGAGAGTGAATGAACAAAAAAAATTGAAAAGTAGAAATGAATAATGACAAGTAATATAAACTCCAAAAACAAACGGTTCTGGGTAGTCACTCAATAGAAATCATCATGTGACCAATGTCTTTTGGCGGCATGTTCTGTTGGGGCTGATCAATTCAAAAGTGGAAAAAAGGGGTGATCATTGGATAAATTACTTCTCTCATCTTTTGTTTGGAAGTGATCCCTGAAAAAAGTTGAATGCTGCTGGGCACAAACTAAGGGACTAATTTAGGATTTACATTGCATATTGAACACTCTCTAAAAATCTATTTAGAAGAAGTTTTAAAAAAAAGTTTCTTCCTTGACATAACAAGAAATAAATGTTTAAATCTTCAGCCCTCTGACTCCATTGGTGTGGATTGTATATGTGATATATACATACATAGGCAGCCAGCCAAACTAGCATAAAAGTGAAGAAAGCTTGAAGAAGTCTTGAATTTTTTTCCAACAGATGTAACTTGAAAGGTGATAAATCTATGAGTGAAAGTGGTGCAAATAGAAAAATGGATGCCAGGTGTCTTATATGCACATTTTGTTTATTCTGTAGGTGTATAGAAAATTCTTGCATTTTCCTTAATCTCCGGTTTTCTTATCCATTTTAAAGAAGTTCAAAGAGGAAAACTAAGGGAGTTTCTTTTGGGTTATTATAATTGTTTTTTTTTTATTCTAAAACCAAAGGTGAAATTTCTGGTTTTTCAATTTTTCAACCGTTTTAATCACTGTTAGTCTGAATACAACATTTTATCTTTTGCAGAAAATCTTTGAAAGAAAGATCTTTTTTTTTTTCTCATTGTTTAATCCTTTCAAGATTAATCTATTAAAGTGCTCAATGCCTGAATAGTAGTGTCACAGTAAAAATCTGAGAGAGATCTATGAGGCATAAATATCCTAGCAACCATATATGCTCCAGGAATCTCAAAAGGGTTAAAGGGATGATAACTCAGTCAGTTCCCAAATTTATTTTTTAAGAATAAAAGGGGTCTCATAATAAAACTGATGGTTTTGCACATAACACCAGTGCAATGCAGTATCAATATTTTACAATGGATTTCTCTACAGAAGCCTTTCAAAAATGTAACCTGGCTTTTGAATGAGTGAAGGATGTTTTTCAACATTTATTATTGGCCTTTTGATCTCTCCAGAACTTTGTCAATCACCATCATCAAATACTATTGAAAATGTTATCTTTCAGGCAAGTGTCTCGCTTCATGCCAAATGTCTTCTTTCCTACTCAAATGTTATCAAGTTTTTGAGATCTAAGCCTCAAGTCTTGGCTTTCACAGGTTGTAAAATATCTGCAACCATCCTGTGTGTAGCTCCAAAAGTAGCACATGTGATCCATTTCTTCACTAATCTCAGCCATCAAACGACACAAAAGGAGGCAAATATTTATTTTTGTATCCAGTTTGCCTGGAAAATCTGAGAAGATCATGTGCATGATTGTCAATAGCATTAAGGCTCCATCAAGAGTTGTATACGCTCTTCCCTCAGAATGGAAAATCTCCATACCAAAAGAAGTCAGTTTTATAATGAGACGTCCTTTCACTAACCGGAAACTCTTAGTCTCCAATCTTCTTCTAAACAGGCAATGGTAATCCTTTTAAAAAGCAGAAACACTGAGACAATTGGAGGTCATGGAATTTTGCCCATTAAAAAATATGAAAATTGATAATCATTACATGTGGTGCATAGTCATATATATAGTATGATTGAGATCTAACTTTGGGCTTTTGAGACAACCTGAGTCAAGAACACTTAAATTACTGATAGCATGAATGTTTTAATTCTATATTGAAGTGTTTTTTTTTAAATTTCCATTCGAAATACATCTGTAGTTGTAATGTCTACATTTGATAGTAAGCGAACCAGGTTCATCATTTTTATTTATTATATAGTAGGACAGAACTAATCTTAAGCTCATGTACCCCATTAAATTACTTTCTTTATTCACACTTTTGGCTCCAGTTTAATGCTCTAACCATCACCAGCCATTTGCAATAAAGTAATATTGTTTATTGTATTCATCATTAGAAAGATTACATGTTCCATTACATATTGGAAAAGAGTCCATTCATTCTATTGCTGTTATGTTCATATTAGCTCTCAGCATATCTTAAATTTACCCTTTATTTAAGTTTGTCACATTTTTTTTGCACACTTCTTTCTTTATTTTCCAAGCTTTTGATTAATTGATTTTGAAACCTGATGAATCTAGGCAACTCTCTGAGAAGGCAGCGAAATGTCAATTTGAAAAACATGGAGGTTACGATAACTTCATCAATTGAAGTGGTCACTTACTGGTCAATTAATTCTGCGAGAGTTGCCAAGCTGTGTTGTGCCCCAGGAGGTCATCAATAGCTGTTGATGGCAGTTGAATAAATTGACTGAAATGAAAGAACAAGAAATAAAACAATTTGGGAAAATTTGAATAAAATATAAAACAGCTGGAAATCCCCAAGGACTCACTTCATTCATTTAATTATGAAACTTCAATCAAGTGATGAAAACATGCATTAAATTACAACCATTTCATGATATTCTGACTTTTTCAAATGTCAGTTTCTATATGGTTTCATTTTTATGAAAAAAAAAAGGGTTGGCATACATACAGTGTTTACAAAATAATTCAGTGAGATGGGAAAATACAGACAATAGAGAAAATGAATTGAATATCCAGTACAGACACTTGTAACTTGGTGAAACACATACTGATCTTGAAAGCCATTATTGGTGTATTTGATGCAATACTACAATAATCATATTACCTTTTTTTATATTTGTTGTGTTAAAAAGGATATAATAATTTATAAACCATAGAAGCAGAGATGAGCTCAGACTGAGTTCAAAATGTCATATTTATTGAATAACAGCCGGCTAAAAAGAAGAGCATACAACCAATGCATCCTCCAGATAGTCACCAATGGAGCTGAAAAATGGAACCTAACCAAAGGACAGACCTGCAAATTGAGAAGCATGCAATGTACACATGAGAGAATGATGCTCAATCTCACATAGAGATCACAAGACAGCACAGTATATCATGGAGGAAACACGAGTCAGAGATATCATACAATCTATCACAAAACTTAAATGGCGATGGGCAGATCATGTTGCACGAATGGCAGACAATCCAATGGACATCATGACACAACATGCATCCTCAGAGATAATTTCAAAACCGAGGCTGGCAGAATATGAGATGGAGAGATGAACTAGACAAATTTAGAAAATATTGACTCTGCAATGCCCATGATAGAGAAATGTGGCCAATCCTGGGGAAGGTCTATGTCCAAAAATAAACCATAAAAGACTGATGATGATGATTATCATCATATTCAACCCTATTTGAATATCAATATCCACATTATCATATCAAGTGAAGTGCTAGAAGCTACCAATGAGCCCTGGATAGCTCTTCTGACAACTATGAAATTTTTACTTACCTTTTTTTATGTTTGGAACCGGTAATGAATAGAAAGTTACAAAAAAATATTCTCAAGTTTTGCAGAATTCAAAGTAAATAGTACAGCCATTGCAAAAACAATCTTGATATCTTCCACAGCTGGGGTTGGTAAATTTATATGAAAATGATTAAGATCAGCTTGAGATGTTTCAGGAATATTTTTCTCATCAAAATATAACATGTTTTAGTATGAACATGAAGTTTCATGTTTAAGCTAAACTCAAGGCACTAGGATGACCTGGTCCAAGAAAATACTCCCATAAAAGGATTAAACAAGGTTAAATGATGATATTTTTTATATCAAGGAGATGAGGTATAAATTATGCTCCAAGATAAAAAGAACAAAGCGTCAGAGATGAAGATGTTGGAAAAGAATAAGGATGAAATTTATTTGATATCATTTTTAGATTTATAAATACAATGCCTACTGAAAAATAACTGAAATTTTCAAGTATGTGGACATATACTGAAGAAGACAAGTTGAGTTATAGAAGTGGAAAGGATTGATAATTCAAAGAAAGAAGCAGGTCTGGTAAGCCCCCGAATAGAAATCATCATGCTGTCAATGTGTTTTGGCAGCATGCTGTTTTGAGATGATCAATCAAAATCATTTGGAAAAGGGATGATAATAAATAAGTTACTTCTCTTGCCTTTTTTGGGACAGTGATATTTAAAAAAATGTCTGGATCTTTAAAAAAGAAGGAACCAAATTAAGGTATCAATTTTTGAGCTACATAACAAATTAAAACCCCACTAAAATCTATTTTGGGAATAATTATAGAAAAAACAAAAAATAATTCTTTCTAGTTATATTAAGGAGTGAATGTTTAAAGTTTCTACACTAGTGCGGCCTGTATAGATGATACATATATAACCAGCCAGACAAGCTTAAAAACTGAAAAAAATCTATGTTGGCAGTTTTGGTTTACAGTTTTTGAAAAACAGTTTTTAAATTCTCCCATCACAGACCTTCTCTACCTTCCCTCTGAACTGAGAATATCAGAATAACAATGAACAATTCTAGAACAAACACAATGAAAAATATGTTCTCTACCAATTTTAAAGGAAGGTGGTTTCTTATTGTAAATGTAATATTCAATTTCTTTTCCTTTTTTTTTTACATCTATTAGATTCCTTTTATTGTTTGATTTAGCAGAATGATACACATTATGGCTACTTCTGGTGTGTTTTCAAATAACGAAACCTTATCAACTCATAATGCACAATTATAGTATTTTTCTCCGCTCAGCATTGGATTCAATACGTGTAGATATACAAAAACTCTTGTCTAGATTTCTGTATATTTGATCACATGAACATTTATTAAACAATATGTGAACATGGCCATTTTTCTGATCATTATATTAGAATATATTCATGACAGAAGAAACATTCTGAAAACCATTGTCTTCAAACCAAACACATTTCCTTATTTCTTCAACCAATCACATTCTAAAATAGCCAATTTAAAAAATTAAGAATAGAAAAAGCTATGTCCTTCACACAAGTGCAAACCTCAATAAAATTTGAGAAGCTGATAAAACCTTGCAGATTTGAATTCAGTAAAGACAGAAATTTTCAATTACCAATTTATTGTATTTGTGTTTTGAAGTGTTACTTTGATTCCAGGATGAAAATATTCAACAAAGGCTTTGGAAAGAAATCATTCAAATCTTTTGAAAGATATATTACCCAATTAATATTCTTATCTCTGTTTACCTTTTTAGATGCTTTTCTTCCGTTGAATTAAAAAAAGTTGACATTCCTGTATTTTTGAAGGCTTTGTAACAAGACAAAGATAATTTTTATAATGTAGGTTTAATCTTGCCTTCAAGTTAAACATTGTTTGAATCCTTCTCTTAAGATACCACAAGATACAAGCAAAATCTTATTTACTGACATACAAAGTGATCTTATAGATAACGCAACCAGCTATTTTCATATGTTAAAAGCATAAGTATACGAGGTTCAGAAAATCTTGTAGCATTCTGAAAATCTCGAGAACTGTTTGGGCAGTCTTTGTGTAACTTGGCAACAAATCAGAGGACCCTACTTAGCATATGTGAGCAGACACTTTCCAGTGGGGTAACTCAGTTGACTGAGATTTTGGCAAAACATTGCATTACCCTGGTTATTTCAGGCTTTTCTTAAAGAGATTTCAGACCATGGATGAAATTAAGGATAACACAATGTGGTAGTTGACAGATATCCTGAAACAGGACTTTGCAGACTCGTCTGGAAAAGTGGAAGGGGCACTGAGATAAGTGTATGAGGTTCCAAAGGAGAGTACTTTGAAACAGACTAAACTATCATTGCCCTAACTAATAGCTAGATACTTTCCAGACAGACATAATACATCTGTATGTAATATATATATATATATATATATATATATATATATATATATATATATATATAAATATACCTATATCTATATCTATATATATATATGATATACACACATACATATACATACATTATCATAAATTGCATCATATTATTTTGAAACTCTATTTGAAATGATCTCCCATTATCATACGGTGAATGTATTACTTGGCCGAACCAATACAAATAGAATGAACAATCAAAGAATTTATTCTATTTATGTTGTCTAGGCCAAATGGTACATTCACCATGTAATGAATGGGGAATAATTTCAAATAGAATTTAAATATAATATAACGCTACTTATGATCATTCTGTTGTATCATATATCCATTTATCAATGATATATGTATATATATACATACATTAAAAACTAAAATATGTATGTATGTATATATATATATATATATATATATATATATATATATATGCACATATATTGCACTATTGAACATTCTCTTTCTATGCACAGATCAATTCACTTGCTTATGCATACACATATGTGTACAAAGAGAATTAAATTTTTGCTATAAATTTATAAAGCATGTTTTTCTCTCATCCAGAACAGCTGTTATACAAGATGAGTAAATAAAAGATTGTTTTAACATGCTCATTCTTGTACTGCTCTGCAAATATCAATATATTTTTAAACATTTTATCACATCGTTGTACTAAATTCAACCAAACATTGCACGGGGTAAACACACTTCTCCTTGAATTTCAACTGGAGAAAATCCGAGAAAGCTAAATTTTTTTTAAAATGCCCAAAATATTTTTTATGAACATCTTTTTCTAGGCAAAAGGAAAAAGTTTGAAGTGAAGACTTCCACCCGACTCACTCACATAATTCACTAAGACCAAAAGAAAAAATTATAAAAATCTCATGGCAGCCTTGAATTCTATCCAAAAAGCAAAGGATGAAATAAGAAAGAAAAAAATTGTTGAAAAATCTCTATTTATGAATGTCATTGGCAAGAGGAGGTTGACATGGAGTGGATGTACCTTAAGAGAAATTTGGACTTTGTTCAAGGAGATGCAAGTGCCCCTTTTAAACACTCATGTTCATGATTTTTGCTCTGGGGCTGAAAGAGAGAGAGATTTTGAGGGGTTCTTATCATATGATCTGTGCTGTTTTATTCTCAGAAAGATATTTCCTTTTGGGTGAAAATTTATAAATGTTGCAAAAAAAGTTACAGAAATAAGCACTAAAACCCGGGAAAAAATCCATAGAATAAGCACCAGAAACACACACATACACACACACACTCATATGCACTTTGAAAAAAAAAATTTAAGTAAAGATCAATAGTCTAACAGCAGTGGAACAAGAACGGTAACCGTGGACTCTGATTAATCAAGGGTTTATTTTTGTACAAGACTCACAAGAACAAAAGTTCTTGGATACAAAAGAATTTGATTGCTGAATAAACACAGGAATATAAGACCATACTTTTGACAAGGGAGATAATTCTGATGTTATGCAATATCTTCATAAGTGCAGATAGATAGAAAAGAACAAGCTGAGAAAGAAAAACTGAGAGAGGGGGAAAACGGAGAGAGATAGATAGATAGGGTAGAGTAGATTGGAATTGATTGAGGTAAAAGATGATAACAGACTGAGAGAGATAGGAAGGAGGGAACAGAGAGAAAGATAGAAATTACAAGAAATGATCTGTGAGACCATTTCTTTGACTTGCTTGGTGACAGGCATAAGATAATATATTAATTTCTGTATATGTTTGAGAAAGAGTTTGTATATGCGCATAAGCTTTTTGCCACTTGTAAATTATATTTATGAGATCTCAAACAGGAAGCAATTGAAGCATAACATTCAAGGAAATAAAAAATACAAACTTAGAGGGATAAATGCATAGAGATTATTTCCAGGCTTTTTCAAACACTACATAGATATGTGAATGTATGAATGAATATCAATTAATAGTTATCAATATGCTTTATGTTACAGATTTGAGTGCTCAGCTATAACAGATGTCAAGTTTTCTTGACTCATCTTGACACATAAGGAAACTCTAGACTACCAGCTGTTTCAAGAGTGATAGAAAAGCCTTTGCTTGAAATATTCAAAGTGAAGTGAAAAATCCCCCTTCCTACTTTTTATTTGGGATTAACGTGTAATTTCAATCCTTTCTGTTGTAAAGGTACTATTTTTTGATTTACTCTCAGTATGTTTATTTGTATATATTTCTATACATAGATATACATACATATTTATGATGATAAATGCTTTATATTACTATGAAACTCAATTTGAAATGATGCCCCATTGGTATACAGTGATTAGATCATGTAAATATGAAATCACTTCAGTTGGTTTTAATCGAGGACTGCATGCAAACCAACTTATGATATCTTCTTTAAGAATACCAGTTACACAGAGGAACTTCTTTGAGTTGATTTTTCAATCAACATATTCGACAGAAATATTTGACAAATATTCGTAAGTAAGATATTCATAAAAGAGAGAGAGATTATGGCTTTCCATGTTCAATCTTACATTGATATATCAGTCATGTGTAAATACAACTTGGGTGTTAGTGTACTCTATGCTTATACCAGGATTATGTCATGAGGACTGGTGTTTGGATAGAAAGCAAAGATGATTGAATTAATGACTTTCTAAAGAGTTTTAATATAAAGTTTGTATTATTAGCTTTGATACAAATTAGAACCTACTCCATTATCATTTATCTAAGTTACTGCCAATCAAACTGATATACATATACATGCGTTTATATATATCAATATGTAGATAGATAGGTGGATACATATGTATATTTTCCTACAGATTTATCCAAGTATAGCTGAATGTCTGTGTTTATATATATGTTTTTGTATTTTTGAATAAACAGATTTGAATGTTTAGATTATCTATAAATATCTATTTACTTATTCATAGACATACAAGTACATTCATACAGAGAAGCAGATATATGTGTGCATGTCCATATATACTGAAATATGTATTTGAGTACAGTTTTGACGACTATCCTGGAAAGAATGAAAATATCCACAAGGTTCCAGATAAATTAAGCAGCATTATGGAGGAGAAGAAATCTAACAAAGAATCACCCTAGGATGGCAAGCTTTTGGCAGAGCAAGCTCAACCTTCAAAAATAAGACAATCCGAATAATCCTAAAAAGAAGACTACTCAACCAATGCATCCTCCCAATAGTCACTTATAGGGCTGGAACATGGAACTTGACCAAGAGACAAACTTGCAAATTAAGAAGTATGCAGGGTGTGCATGAGAGAATCATGCTCAACACCACATAGAGAGATCACAAGACAGCACAGTATATCAGGAAGAAAACGGTAGTCCAAGACATCATAGAATCTACAAAAAAACTTAAATGGCAATGGCCATGGCCTGGTCATGTTGCAAGAATGGCAGACAACCGATGAACATTACGACTCACAATATGGATCCCCAGAGATCAAATGTGAAACCGAGGTTGACAGAATACGAGATGGAGAGATGAACAAGAAAAATTTAGAAAATTCTGGCTCCGCGTCGCCCATGACAGAGAAATGTGACGGCCCCTGGGGAAGGTCTCTGTCCTATGATGGACATTAAAAGACTGATGATGATGATGATGATGATGATGATGATGATGATGATGATGATGATTTAAAATGTTACAAAATTTTTGTATCTGGTCCTTTGTGTATTCAGCAGGGATGGAGCTGATGGGAGAGGGGGTACGCAGGGGTATATCTACTACTCAATTTCCAGGTTTTTTTGTAAGTTCAATGTTTACTAATGGATAGATTACTGTATACCTGGTTTGAAAAAAAACATTTCCATCACTGGGTTTGGCAAGAGCCCATCTGTTTCAGTAAGGTATGCACAGACAAAACCTTCTCAATATGGGATTAATACATCAGAGACATGATGAAGAAAGAAGGGATGCAAGACTGGTTAAAAGGTTACTTTGCCAAAACAAGATCGCTAGCACACACTTTCAGGAACAACCATATGTGGCAAAAACATATGTAATCAGACATAAATACATGTACAAATATATATATAAATATATATATATATATACACACGTACACATTTATATATGCATGCACAGGTGGATCTAGTAATTCAAGCAGAAGCAAGGATCCAGATTTTTTTTTTACCATATGGATCTGATATTTTTTTGATTCTTAGGTTAATTCTTGATTACTTTAATTCAGTTTTTATTTATAAATCTATTTTATCTAAATAGAAATTTGATTGATTTGCTGAGCTGGGTTAGAGTCGGACCTCTTGGCACCCTGATTTGTGATACAGGCATTTACTAAGATTATTTTAGTGGAGTGCTTCTTCTTTCAGGTTAGAAGATTGTGTTACACCAATTCATCCAAGTGAGGAAAGCCTGTTTGCCCACTTCAAAAATCAGCATTTGTATTTATAGTTTTTACCTGAACTAGTGCACCAAAATCATGTGACAGTTGGATACATGTAAATACAATGCAGATTGAAATCTATATATATACATATATATATATATATATATATATATATGCAATGCGTAATGGTAAGAGCGATGTTACATTGAAGCAGCTTCCTTATCACTGGTATGTTTGATTCCTGCAGTAGCCCTATTTTCTTAAATTGTTTATTCTGTTTATGTTGTCTAGGGTGACTGAAACATTAACTGCTTAGTGATGGGGTATCATTACAAATAAGAGTTTCTATATAATGTGACAAAATTTATTTTCATTCATTCAGATCAGATATCCCTTTCCTAATTCATATATATATATATATATATGCATACATACAATTACACAAATATAAGCCAATTCCACTTTTTTTTTTATTGAGCCATTATAATTATGTTGGTGTGTGTACACATAAACAAAATATATTCATAGTTTTCAGCCTGACTGGAGTAAAAATGAGGTCTGTCTGCTAAGTATCCAGCCACATAGAATATCTCAGGAACAGGTTCCACAGCCTTGATGTCACTTGACAATCAATCAGAAAGGACTATCATGTATGCATGAATAGACACTCTCTCATGGGGTTACTCTGTTGGCAGAGGTGCCACTGAGTGAGTTTGTGTACTATGTGACCATTGCATTCATAATGACCATGCCAGTCAATTCTTCATATGTCACACAGAGCTTTTTTGGAAAACATCATATCATCTAGTTCTGTTAGTCTCACAGATTTGTGACATTCTCCATGGAGAAAGGGAACAGATTTCAGATTGTGAACGAGATTAAGGAGAATGTAACAATACAGCCGATGGCGATCCCAAAAAGGACTTGGTAGACTGTTTTGAAAAGTGGAAGGGATTCTATGAGATCAGAGTAACTAAAGTGAAAACAAACCA
This sequence comes from Thysanoteuthis rhombus, assembly GCA_963457665.1. NCBI lineage: Eukaryota > Metazoa > Mollusca > Cephalopoda > Oegopsida > Thysanoteuthidae > Thysanoteuthis > Thysanoteuthis major. The sequence continues at coordinate 19,419,046 of OY735210.1, read as the reverse complement.
AAGGTCCTCCCATGTAACAAGGCTTATCGTCAACAATGCTCAGCCATCTCTATTTCTCAACTGGGTCTGGGACCAGCTATGGCAACTGCCAAGCAGTAGTTTTTTTTGTCAGTAGTCTTCTCTTAGATGGATTTCCTTACAGATCTAAAGGGCTCCAAATGTTTTGTTATTTATCCCTAGTGCAGGGGAGAAGTAAATTCATGCCTTTACAAAGGACATTAGCCTGAACTGAATGTCAACAGCCTCAGCTGAAACTAGAACTCACCAAGCTGATATTTGCAAATTTTCAGTATCATCAAAATATACAAATTACATTACATTCATATTCGTATATCTTAAAGATGCATCATGGAATTCCTATGGGTTCTACTACACAATATTGATTATAAGAAAAACTCAAGAAACAAGGGAAAGTGCAAGGAGACCTCTATTTTGAAATAAATTCATCATCTCTCTATTTTATATCTCCTTGATTGCTTCCTCGAATGAAGTATATATAAAATTATTTTATAATTCATATCAAGAATTAAACTTTTCAAAATTCTATGATCCTCTTTAGGAGAAAAAAAAACAACAAACAAATAGAGAGCAAAAGTTCTGTGGAACAAGTTCAAATTATTCTTATGACTATTCATCAAACTTGAAGCTGAGTGGAACAATGCCAATAAAAACTTCCACCCTTCTCAGCACCCAGATGCAAATTTTCATAAGCTGAAGTAATGGTGATTATTCAAGTATGATGAGCTAATGAGAATTCAATAATCAGACAGTAGCCGTTGCTCAAAAACCACAACTATAACAAGCTTAATGGATTAGAGATATGGTAGGATCACAGTGTTTGATTCAAAGTTCAATTCTTAGCTAAAGACAGTACACATTTTTATCATGGTTTTATTCAAAGATGAACAATGATCAGAATATAGTTTTCCGACATAGTTAAATTACAATGTCATTCCATTTTGACTTCACTTTCATCTATAGATAAAAAGGACCAATGAGTTCAAATTTATTCAAAAGCAAGCAGCTCCAAGTTTATAGATCGAGTTTTATGATAAATCTTAATTCTATTATTGCTGGATTATATTTCATATATAAATTTTTTAATTCAATAATCCCCTGTTAGAATTCAGTTTCAAGTAAAGATAAAAAGGGAATTTATGACAGAATTCACAACTTCATCCACAGATTGAATTGACTCATTATTTTGGATCTAGATTCATAATAAGTAGAAGAGAAAATAGTTTGAGTTCAATTTGATGACAATAAAATATTATGAAATATAGAATACGATAATTCAGATCTCAATTCAATCAAGAATTAGAGAATTTCAACAATTTAATTGTAGAATAATTTCCTAAGAAATTTAGCTAATAGCTTAGCTTGATTTGTCGCTAGATATGATGAATTCTAATCTTAGCTGATAGAAACAAATACATTAGTCTCTCGAATTATTGTTTCATTAAAGAAAGTTATTTAAATTCAGTCCTATTCAAAAATATAAAAGATTAAAAAAAAAAAATATAAACTAGAAGCAGACATTTCATCTCCAAGATTATAAAAATCAACAATTTAGTTTTTGCTTAATTTTGGTTCAAAACAGCAGATTTAAAACAATTCTTATTCAAAGACTAAGAGAATCTACTGTTGTGATTTGTTTGAATTTATAGATCAAAATGCTCAACAAAGTTTCATTTTATGCTAAAGCATAATTTATCCAAAATTGGTTTTGTCCTCAGATAAACAGAAAAGTATCATTTTATTGTGAGGGAAGAGACACGAATTCAAGTCAGATAAAGGTAATGTAACTTTTTATAAATAAAAAAGCAATAAAAACACTGGAGAGAATTAACTTGAGTTATTCATAAAGTAAATAAATTCTGTATTCCATTCAATATTTCAAGATAGGGAGAAAGAGCAATTTGATCTTAGCTTAATAATGAAACAGTAGAAAGATTTTGTCCGGACCCGAATTTAAGAAGAACAATTTTATATTTCATTTTCTGAGATGAGTAATTATCATTATTATGCACTTATTTACTTGGACAATCGTCCCTATCTTGGTTGTTATAGTTACAAATGCCTGGCCATTGCACCCTCTGGGCATTTTCAGATATTCATTGTAGTTGGCAACCATTTTGGAATTTCAAACCAGATCCTTTATTCAATCCCAAAAGATAGATAGCTGTCATTCTGCTCAATGTGCTGGAGGAATTAACTTGTACTACTTTCTAGCATAGACAATGGGATGATTGCAATCTTCCCCCCTAGATTGAATGAAAGACTCACTTCAAAATTTGCAGAAGGTTATCAACTATGGTAGGCACCTGGTACAACAACCAAATGATAGTAACTATAGCACCAAAGATGTGGACATTAGTCGGAGAAAATCTGTGCATAATAAAGTTATCTTTAATGAAATAGAAAAGATTTCAGCAATTTGTCATGGGTTCCTATTGCTGGAAAGAGTGAGTAGAAGCAGTTTGCTTTTAATTTCGACTTGATAATAATATCTTATTGCTTGAAACAAAATTTTGATTTTTATTCTGCAAAAAATGAAACAATACTGCAGTTCCACCATTTCATCACAATTTCAGAGATTTATTAAAATTTGAAATGAAATCAAAATATTCTATGAACATAAAAACAGGAACTGCAATTTCATTGTTGTTAATTCCTTTTCAGAGAGAAACACTATTTAAACCAAACATTTGATCAAAAAAAAAAGATGGAGGATTTTATTCTCTTTTTACTGCCATATAAGCAATGTCAATTCTTTGATCCCAGATTTATTTCAAGGTAGAAAAGGAGTCACAGTTTGATAGCAGTTTTATTGCTATATAAAGAGAAATGACGAACTGAGTCTTATTTTACTCATGGGTACTTTGATTTCAAGATAAAGACAAGCGGCTGTTTAAGTCAAGTTTTATTACAAAAAAGGGAACATGACTTGTTTAATTCCAGTTCACATTCAAACCTTGTTTGAAGATACATTCTGCACTACTTACCCAGTGCAATTCCAGGGTACTCCATTCTCTTCAGAGCAAGCTCTTCGTGAAAGTCATTGCACCTATTGACCTTATGATGAGTATTATCATTCCCTGTAGCATCAGTTAGATATATATTTACAGCTTGTACCCTGACCAAAGATTAAGAAGAAAAATAGTTAAAGAAAACAGAAAAGGAAATTTTTTTCTTTTTTTTCAAGGAATATTGAGTGCATCTAATCTATTTAGATCAACACACTTATATTGTTGGCCAATCACTCATCAATCAGCCAAGTTTTCATTTTTTTTTCTTCTCGCAAATCAGAAAGATATATTTTTAGAATTTCCTGGCCATTAAGCTTGTAAGGAATATGACATCAGGCACTACTAAGAGAATGCACCATGTTGACATTGTATCGTGATCTGAATAAAAAATATTGAAAATAAAACAAATAAAGACTACATTGATTTTAGCATATATATTTTTTGTCCTTTTTTCATGCAAATGTTAAAGTAAAAACAACTTCACAGACACAAAAGTTGGAGAAATCCCTCTGGCTTATATATATGTATATATATATATATATATATATATATATATATATATATATATATATATGTGTGTGTGTGTGTGGAGGCAGAAGTCCTTCAAAGTTGAGTGCCATGGTCCAAAACTGATATAAGATCAAACGTATTGATTTCTGTTATGAAATAGTTAGCGGAGGATAGCATCACTTGTATTCCTGCCATTTTGGCTAGTTTCCCCTGTACATCAAGGATATATATTTTATCAATTTCAGAAGTATAAAAGACAATGTTAACCCTTCTTTTACTGAAGTTTGTCCAGAGGTTGGGAAGGACAACTCTCTTATTCTTGGTCATTTTGTCCATTTTTGCCAGTACATCATTGAAATTTATTTTGTCGACTTTAGTAGGATGAAAGACAAAGCAAACCCTGGGAGACTTTACACTTAGCACACTGGGACTCCCAAGCCTTCACTCTTTCAAATGAACCAGCCAACCATCCATAAAACTTCCTCCCAGCCAAAGTTTGATGTGACCAAAAAGCTTTTCTTTTGTTGGATTGCCATTGCTTTTATTGGCGTGGTCATTTTCAACATTTTTGCTCATATATTCATGTGTCTAACATCCATTTGATCAGTTTTGAAAAGATAAAAAGTCATGTCAACCTTGGGAGACAAAAAGTTGAGTACTGCGTTCCCTAGAAAGAAGCGTGGTCCCTTCTACAAAGCTAATAGAAATGCTTTATTTTAGCATCCCGTACTCCAAATAAATGTGGCAAAATGTTTGTTATTTTCATGATAGTATGAATGAGAAAATCAGTTTATGTAAACAATTCTGTTTCAGGGACCATACATCCAGGATGTAAACTTGAAGCAATGCTTCTGGCTCTGTTCAGGACTGCACTTCTTTTCAGAGACCACACTTCTTAAATTGTATTGCTTTGGAGTCATTAAAGTAGACTGATGACTGTCTAATTTGGCCTAATGGTAGTACCGGCTCTGTCAGTGTCTTAGGGGTTAAACCAGAATGAGGGTTGAGAATAGTTACAACTAGATGAAAAGAAGAAAAAGAAAACATGATAAGATTAAAAAGAAGAAGAAGAAGAGTCTGTAAGAAATTGACCAAAGGGAAGATACAAGAATTCTTTGTATTACATCACCTAATTTGATTTTAGATTGTTCAAAAATAAATAAAGTTTTGATATATCTTGAAATAAATTATGAGATAAATGAGATAATTCAGTAACAACAAATAAGGCAAAAAATGGTATCAACAAATAAGGCGATATAAATTGGTAACAACAAATAAGGCAAAATACAATGGTAACTATTAAGATAAAATAATTTGGTAACAACAAATAAAGGAAAATGAACTGTTGCCAACGAATGAAGCAAAATAATTTGGTAACAACAAATAAGGCAAAATAAATCAGTGACAACAAATGAGGCAAAATAAATTGGTAACTACAAATAAGGCAAAATACTATGGTAACTATTAAGATAAAATAATTTGGTAACAACAAATAAAGGAAAATGAACTGTTACCAACGAATGAAGCAAAATAATTTGGTAACAACAAATAAGGCAAAATAAATCAGTGACAACAAATGAGGCAAAATAAATTGGTAACAACAAATAAGGCAAAATAAATTGGTTACAACAAATAAGGAGAAATAAACTGGTAACAACAAATAAGGCGGAAAATTATCATATTTTTACCAGATTTGGAAAATTAAAGATAGCAGCACTTTGTATATATATATATATATATATATATATATATATATGGAGGTATGTAAAAAACATCTAACTCATCATCTATTCATAGTCAATTAACACTTGAACCTTTGTTTAGATAATCCAATCTCTTCCTTCCATCCTTGATGCTGTCAACAAAAGATTTTGGTTGATCCATTCTTCAGCCCTTGTAATTCAAGAAAAGAGATAAGCAGTAAGGTTGGCTTTTTTTTCTTGAACAATACACTTGAGTGTTGAAGAATAGTTTCATTGGAAGATCATCTAATAGTTCATAACAATGGCCTGAGGTAATTCAAATACTTCCACGATCCTTTTTTTCTACAACCTTCCAACGACTTAACTTCTATTTTTACACAGGCAAACATTTAGGAAAAACACTGTCCAATTCATCAACCACTAGGGTATACAATAAGTATGTCTTGTTACTAAAATTTGCACTGATCGACCAGAAATGTGCACTGAATATCCTTATTTTGTGCAGGAATAAAATAACACTGTTTGAAACCATGTAAGTTATAGTCCAACCAAGATTTCTTCAGTTTTTTAGTTGGTTAGCAAAAAATTTGAAGAAATTTTTTAAAACCTTAAATAGGCTCTTAGTGGTATGTTCAGTTCCTATCCCTTTTGTTTGTGGTCTGCAGTATTCAGGCTTTCTTATTTTAAATTCAGACTTTTTTTAGCACCCAACGAAATATGAGAGAAATAAACTTATTCATTGATCACCCATTTTTTGAATATCCTGTATCTTGCATGCGTCAAAAAACAAAACAGATGGTGGTTGAAATAGATGGGAAAGGTTTGATTGCATTCTCTTGATCCAGCCATCCATGCTAAAAGTCTGATCATAATATAATTGCCTTAAAGCTTCAAAAAGTTCTTGAAGTGATACATCAGAATATAAAACTTTACATGAGTAGATCTCTGAATTATGAGTAGCATAAGTTTTAGCTGTAACTTGTGACTGCTTCTAGGAAGTTGTGAGTTTAATCTTTTATGAGCATCTTGCAAGGGAATTAACTCTTGTCACTCCCTGCAGATCAATACTATGCAACTTAGTCCTGTAAGAGTTAACACATCTTCTGATTAACAAATGACGACACACACACACACACTAACTGATAACATCCGTGTTCTTTCTGTTTTTTTAAATAAAGCAGAACTACAATATCTATCTAGTTTCTTTCCTCATAATTAGTTAGAAAAGAGTAGTTTTGTGATTAAATGAGGAATAGATAGAATAGAGACCAGAAAAAATGCTGATAGGATATGGATATGCATCACGTTCTTCTGAGAAAATAGAAGTAGCAAAAGATGCTATGGAAAAAAAAAAGGAAAAGATTACAGAATGACAGGTGAAGAGCAAGGATAGAAAGTAAAAGAAAGGAAGTGAATATGAATGTATAGAGATACAGAAAATGTAATGTAATGAGGGAGGAAGGGAGAAAAAAAATGAAAGAAATAAAAAGAGTAAAATAATGAATAAGCAAACGAGAATGTGTTAAATGAAAGAAAGATGAGAAGGGAATAGTAAAGAGAAGAAAAAGATCAAAGGAAAGAAGTAGAAAATAATGGAATTTAACATTCCAAGGGAAATCAGGAATCACCATCACCCATTTATACTTCTTTTTACCTCTTATATTAAGCAGTAGTGGTGGTAAAATTTACCCTGATGAAATGCTACCGCAATGTTTAGAACCATAAATTCATGATTTAAAGAAAAGAAAAAAAAAATTGATGAATGTTTTCCTTCAGCACTTTGTTAGAAATTGATCACTAAAAAAAGTCTGAATTTTCAAAAAGCAATCTTGAAATGTGCAAAATTCCAAGTTTCTACAAAGAATGACTGGGGCTTGGCAACATCAAGATATATAGATACACATAAATGTAAGAACACATGAATAACCTAAACTAAAGGCAGTAGAAGTGTTTAATCTAGTCTATTGTGAGTAGAGGTGATTAATAACCTAAACCCAGCAACAGTTTTCAAAACAGTCTGTTGTGGGTAGTGTTGATTCTTTGAGAGAATTTAATGGTAAAATAATCGAGAAACGGAAATGGAAAAGTGAATATTTTGAGGAGAGTAACCATTCCAACAGTTATTTAGACGATTGAACTTATTCTTTCCAATGCACTTGGTATAAACACAACATTTCAGCGGACTCATTCTACAGCCTTCTTGAGGAAAGAGATGAATGTTTTGCGGAAAAAGTTGATGGATAGAAGATAGATAGTTAAGTGACAAGTGAAGTTTATTAGAAAGGGGAGAGAGAAGAGAATGGAAGAAAAAATATGTTGACAACATAGGTGAAAATTAAGAAAATTGATCTGGTTAGTCACTCAGTAGAAGTGCTCATGTGACTGATGTCTTTTGGCAGCATGCCAGGTTGGGGAAGATCAATTACAAAATTGAAAAAGGGATAATCAATGAATAAGTTACTCATATTTTGTCAGGATGTGATCACTAAAGAATTCCTGAATTTTCAAAAAAATAAGTATGAATGTTGCCAGACAAAAACTAAGGGTCCAATCTAGCATAGAATTGGATGGTAAATTGAACCTCCACTGGAAAACCTATTTGGTGGTGTGAGGTTGGGAGTTCAAAAAATAAAAAAATGCTTTTCTCTAGACATGAGGAGTAAATATTTGAATTTTCAGCCCTCTAGCTTCATCGTTCTAGCCTGAACATGCGATATACAGACATATTGCTAGTCAACCAGACCAACTTGAAAACTGAAGAGACCTATGCTGGAGGTTTTGGTTGACAGTTTCTAAAAAAGAAAATCAAGAAGGGAGAAAGGGTTAAAGAAAGAGAAGCAGAACTTGGAAAGATGGCGCATAATGCTGAAAAGGATATAAGCTATCCGAGAGAGGAAAATAGAGGAGACAGAAACAATACTGAGAGGATATGTTTAGCATTGGTGGATAAGTGTTACCTCATGATTATCAGCTTCTTGGTAAACAGGTATTTATGAGATTTGCAAGTTGGAAATATGAGAAACGATATTGCTTTCAGGCACCAAAGTTATACCATTTGCCTGTTAATGGCCTAAAACCTGGTAATTTGGTGAATAATTCTGTCTTTCACAGCAAATGCAAAGGCGGAGGGTGTTAAGAACAAAAAGCAAAGTGTTTTGCATGATATTTGGTGACAGGTTCGCTGCAGATGGTATATGATGGCAGAGGCAGCAAGTGCAGTTGTCATCGCAATCAAAATTCTTCTCCTCATCCGTGTTGATTTTGTTACTTGTCAAAAATCTTGAAAAAAAAAAAAAAAATGCTTTTGTTTTCTCCAGTGGGTTCCCTTTCTTTTACTCTCTTTCCTCTCTTGAAATACCCTTCAAGGATCTTTGCTGTGAAAAAGCACTTTTAATACAACATGATATGCTTTGGCTTTTTTTTCTGCAAAAAGCCCTTTTGAGTAACCAGCTTCAAAATTTTGCTTTTGCCACCTTTGAATGTTATTAGATGAAAACCAATTTTCTAAAACTTGCCTAACTTGATTTCTTTTAAAGATCCAACCAAACCCAGGAAATCAATATTGAAACATAGGCATAGACTTAAACAAAGAAAAGAAAGCTATGAAAAAGTAATAATAAAAAGATTTGTATTGTTGAGCTGTAATCTCTTAAGGTTGCTATTGAAAGTAAAATGGCTAAATCATGTTTGAGCTCAAAATCAGCCACCCCGACCTAGAACAAAATCTTGCTCTGAGTCGTGTTTTCCAGTTTTAATTAAGGAAATGTTCTTGATTATTTCTACTGAATCTATGAAAAACATGAAATTGTCATCGAAACCTACAAATTATATCTTTTGATAATAGGTCGAAACAGAAAAAATACAAAAAACATAATTATTATCAAAGAAAGGTATATTCCATTTTAATCATAATGAATGACTTATTTTCTCTATTATTAAGAGAGACAAAAAAATGATTCATTCTTTCTATCTACTTTTTCTCAAAATTCCGTATGCAAGACTCCAAATCTATTTGCTTATTTATTCAGACTTTCATTCAAAATATTACTAGTTATCTCAGCAAAATTTTCTTTGTGCAATATTGGATGCTACCTTGTGGTTAAGTTGAGATATATTACTTGATTATTTGTTAAGTAATGCTGCAGTTTTAGAGAATCAAAAAAACTGTCTGAATGTGACAAAAGTTAAAATTCTTTTTTAGAGACATGATCATCATTATCAATGATATCAAAAACTTATAACAGAACTATTTTTGTTTATCCCTTCTTGGAAGAATCACTGATTCTTTATAAAAGCATCAATATCTTTATCAAAGCTCTATTTACATAAGGTCTTAGAATTATAAAACCTCAGAATGCAAAACAATCACAGAAAATTTTTATCAAGAACATGTAAAGAGTGAAAAATTATTAAAAAAATGCCCTGATTAGGTCAACAGAAAGAGTATTATTTTGTAAAAAAAAAAGAAAAGGTACCATGCAAGCTCACACTCTGTGAAATAAACTCAGGAGAAGATCAAATCATAAGGTTGGAAAATTCAACAGCAGCATTGGATTAAAAACCAACAAATTTTTATTAATCCAGATCACTAGAACACTTTCTTAGTGGCAAAACTTTGAAAAGATTATTTTATCCTGAATCCCAGATTTTAATCATGATGATTATGTTCCTCCTGAAGGGTTTGTTATGTTTGAATCAGAGTTGCTAGGTTTAGCCAAAAAGGGAGATAATCTGAGTCTTACCCAACATAAGCATTGGAATAGCATTAAATCTGGTATTGAGTCTCTGCCTCCAGACTTGCCCGATTTCCAAATTCAACGTCATTCCAGTGCCTGTATTAGATAAGTTTCTGAGATAAAGCATAGACTATCTTGCTTTTTGGCCAAATCTGGCCACCCTGATTTTAATAGGTCTTTATTCGCTCTTCACAAATGAATATTATCTTTCAAACAAACTACTAGATAATGCTTTGCCTTAAAAATCAACATTCGTATGCTAGCCCTTGTCTAGGTTGATGATAGGTGTAACAACTTTTTACTGGGTAGTAGTTATGAGAGAGTGGTTGCTAAAAATTAGTAATTTTATATTACATAGCACCAAAAATAACCTCTGTAAGTATCTTGTGTGTTGGATTGTAAGACAAATTGTTTCCAAGGCTATTTCAGGGGGGGGGTCCACTATCTGCCACTCATCCAAGTCCAGAACTGTCCGCATCAAGCTTTGTTAGATAACTCATAGTCATAAATCCTAATGTATTGAGTGCACTGTATTAGAAACCACACTGTCAACAAGGGTTTTTTCAGTTTTAAGCTTGGTTGGCTGCAAATGTATACATATAAACATCATTGGAGGCTGAAAATTTGAACATTTACTCTTGATTATGTCAACAAAAAAAAATTCTTTTTTGTTTTTTGAAAAGAGGTTTTTAGTGAAGGGTTCAATTTGCAATGCAAGTTCGGGCTAAATCAGTTCCTTGGTTTGTGTTTGGAAAACATTCATATTTGTTTTTTGTTTTGTTTCTTCAAACACAGACATGAGGCAAGAGAAGTAACTTATTCATTAACCACCCCTTTTCCTAATTTTGCCATTGATCACCGCAAAATTGTCATGAGCCAAAATATATGGTTTCTCTTGGGTGACTAACTATACCTGTTTACATCGTTTTTTGTTTTTTTGTAAAATTGAATGTCTATCTTCTGTTAGGTTCAGGAATTGTTTTTAGAAAACAGAAAGTGGCTTATTGAGTAGAAATCCAGCAAAAAGAGTAAAGAAGAAGTTTCAATCTTGTTTACCTGATGAAAGTATTATTTTATAATATTACCTGAGATAGTCATAAACCCCAAAATTTACAACCATACAAAAGCACTCTCTCACTCCTGTATGTATGCTGAGAAGAGGGAAATTGGATCAAACTTAGCAAACTATAAAAACAGCCCAGGCATTGAAGACTCTGAAAAGATTCTGTGATTTTAGATGTTGTAATGCCTGTAAAGATGTAATCAGTCCATCCTTACACTAACCAAATTCTACTAAGATGATGTCTAAGTTGGTTAAACCAGAGAGAGAAAAATAGAAAGAAAGAGTGTGAAAAAAAAAAAAAAGGCATCATAGGCACAAAGGTGAGGGGTAGCAGAACAGTTATCAGTACCTGGAACTTGCGAACTAACTTCAAATTTTGGCTGAGGTAGTTTGTGTTCATTTTTCCTTAATGACCCTGAGCAAGGCATGAATCCATTTCTCTTTGCACTCTGATCCATTATTGGATATCTTAGAAAAAAATATCTGGTCACAGGCATGCTGCAATGGTTGACAGAAAAAAAAAAGATATTTTGGTGAGAATTCCTCTCCCATAACTACTTTACCTACCCGGACAGTAGACACAAAAAACTGTAACCCCATCATCAATTTTAATGGGGACAAATCAATCATAGATAAAGCCATTTTTTCTTTTTCATCATAGCTTAAGAGAGATATCTTTTAAAATAAGGATAAAATAGGTCTGGTCAGTCACATAAATGAACATCACTTGACCAATGTCTATTGGTATCATGTTGTGTTGGTGGTGATCAATTAAAAATAAGAAAAAAGTGATTGATGAATTAGTTACTTCTCTTGCCTTTTCTTGAATCACTTATCAGGGTTGGAGGTTCTAGATGATAAGGAGTAAATATGGAAACTTTCAGACTTCAAGCTTCATTAGAGAGGCATGTACATATGACTTACATAGCCAGGCAGAATCACTTCAAAATTGGAGAAATCTACGTTGACAGGGAAGGAGTTGCTCAACCATTCTACTTTACCTGGGCTTGGGACAAGCTATAGCAGCTCTCAAGCTGCAATTTTTTTTTCTTTCAAATTAACTTTTTCTTAGATGTACTGTCTTGAAGGGTTAAAGGGCTACAACTGCACCGCTATTTACCCATAGCATGGGAAAGAAGTAGATTCATACTTTTCCCAAGGGTATTAGTGCAAAGTAAATGCAAACTGCCCCCAACTAAAGCTCATACTACTTATTCCATTTTTCATGCTGATAACCATTATGCCACTCAGCGCCTCCCACTCATTCCATTGAACATTGACCATCAGCATTGATATTAAAAAAATGATATTATTGTATATATATACTAAACAGTGTAATCTGTTACAGGTTGGGACACCCTGTGAGGATTGAACTCACTATGCAGCTGGCTGATCAGCAAGACCAGTTTACTAACCATTACTCTTCAGCAGGCATCCAAAATTGTGACTTTTTAAATTAAAATGAAACCGTCAACCAAAACTGTCAGCATAAGTTTCTTCAGTCTTCAAGATAGTACGACTGGCTGGCTGTGTATGTATGCATCATGTGTACAAGTCACTCAAATAGTGCTAGAGTTGAAAATGTAAACATTTACCCCTTATGGAGAGATCGCAAGACAGCACAGAATATTAGAGAAGAAACAGGAGTTAAAGATATTGAATCAATTAGGGAACTCAAATGGCAATGGGCTGGCCATGTAAGAAGAATATCAGGCAATTGCTGGACATAACAACATGGATTCCTAGAGATCAAATGCAAAACTGTGGCCGGCAAAAAACAAGATGGCGTGAGGAAATATAGAGGTTCAGAAGATATTTGCTCCTCGACATCCATGATAGAGTGATCTGACAAATCCTGGGGAAGGTTTATGTCCAATAACAGAGGCTTAAAGGTTGATAATGATAATGATATCTAGGAAAAACGTTTTGTTCTGTTTTTTGAATTCATCCCAGAAATAGATCTTTAGTGGGAGGTGCAATTTGCAATGTAAGTTTACGCTAAATTCAACCATTAGTTTGTGTCTGGCGGTGCTCATGCTTGCTTTTCTGAAAATTCAGATTTTTTGTGATTTCTGCTTTACAAGAGGCGAGAGAAGCAACTTATTCTCTGATCCCCTCTTCTTCCAATTTTTTAATTGTTCACCCACAACATAGCATACTATACGTTGGTCACATGATGGTTTCTATAGAATGACTAACTAGACTGGTTTTCTTATTCTGATAATTTTAATAAATAATCCAGTTTTCAATGAAATGCTGTTCATGAAAGACTACCATATTGCATATTAAGATATAATGAATATGTATTTAAACATTACAAATCAGCCAAACTGGTTAAGCAAGATATCAGCAGAATGTGCATATGGAAAGCCAGAATATGCAACATGAGAATAAAAATAATGCAAGGGGAGATTACCAAGTATTGCTTCAAAATCGTGTACTCAAATCAAATTTCCATTTCGCACTGCCATTTTTGGAGAAAAAGAGTCATGAAACCGAAAATGAAGTGAAAGAGAAGTTATTGAGAATAAAAAGAAAAGTGAAAATATTAAAAAGAAAAAATGAGAAACAGGAAAAAAGTACTGACTGTGTAAAAAAATGTCTTCCTTCAAGATCCTTGAGGACAAATAATGAGAAATGGTCGATGCAATCTAGGCAGCCATCTTGGCAGCCATTTTTGCAGGAGTGACCAATTACCTCATCCTCTTCCAAATTGGTTACATGCACAATATGAAAGTGACCATTGTTACAAGTTAGTTGTGGTCAGACTTAATCCACTGCTCAGAGGCAGTTTTCAAGAAATGATTCTTATTTGGAATTAAGCAATAGACATATATTGAAGAAAACCAGTATTTTAAAGGCATATGTCTTGGGCAAATGCAGTACATTTCTAAAATTTGATCAGAAAGAGTCAATCACTGCAGATTGGTGATACATAGAAATTGAAATGCTTTTTACCAGGAGCAAATCATCAGTTTCTCTTCTTTTCTTTTTTCCAGCTATTTATTCAATTTTTACTTTTGTCTTTTTCTCCTTTTTTTGCCAATCACTATTTTTTTTTCACTTCTTCCTTCATCTATCTATCATAATCTTTGATTGTTTATCATTGCTTTTTCTTCCTTCTCATAATTTCATTCTTTGATTACATTCTCTTTCTTTTGTTCATTCTTATCTGAGCTGGGTTTCTTTCATTTTATCTCATTTCATCCCTTTTCTTCCTTATTTGTACTTCTATCTCTTTTTAAATGCTACAGCTTCAAACACAAATGTCTGTCAGTCTTTCTTCCTATTTCTAATCTTTTTTCCCTTTTTCTACCCTTTTAACTAATTGAGTAACAAACAACACTTTACTTCTTTGCTTTGTTCTTTACAACAAGTCTGACTCCTTTTATATTAGAAAATGTCAACCAAAACTGTCACTAAAACTGTCAACATGGGTTTCTTTGGTTTTCAAGTTGGTCTGACTAATTGGCTTTGTATGTATGTATCACATGTATCAGCATTACCAATATTTAAAAATGTACTCTTTATTATGTCTGAAAAAAGCATTTTTTTGTTTATTGAAAATCCTTCCTTAATGGGTTTTTAGTGGGGAGGGGATGAAGTTTATGCTAAATTGGTTCCTTAGTTTGTATCTGGCAGCATTCATATTTGTTTTTTATGAAGATTCAAACTTTTTTCAAAGATCACTGCCCAACAAAAGGTGAAAGAAGTATCTGATCCATTGATCAACTCCAACATGGCAGGCTGCCAAAAAACATTGGTCATGTGACGGTTTCTATTGTGTGACCAACCAGACCTGTTCTTTATTTCATTTTTTCCCCTCTTTTCTACTTTTCCTCCAATCTTCACCAACATCAGATTGTCTTTTTTTTATACTCCTGACTCCATTTCTCTTTCTGTCCCTTATCCTCCTTTGCTCTCTCTTACTCTCTTTAGATCTACCTCTTTCTCTATTGTTCCCTGTTTTTTTTTTATTCTTTACTCTCTTTCCACTTTTCTGCCCAAGGGTGCATATGTTCTTTTGACTGAATGTGAACTCTTTAGTGAAAGAAAATAGATTTGTAATTTAGATTCTTAACATGTGCAATGGCAGATGCATTTTATCTGATGAGCAAGAAGGATTTATGGTAGGATCCAAATCATGTTTTGCCCAGTGTCTCCTGGTGTGGGAGGAGGTAAGTAGTCAGCAAATAGGTAAGTAACAGTGAAAGGCTCATTTGGTCTCCAAAGATAGCAGCAGAGAAATATAGTGAATATATGAGCCACTAATCATAAGACTTTCAATGTGCCGGAGACAACTGATTCTCTTCCTTGACAGGACCATTCATTTCAGTTGGCCATGGTTTATTTTTCTTGAATTTCATTTATGGCCCTTTCTATCTACATTGCGGCTTGAGGTTAAGATCTATTTCCTATTTTGATTTTATTATTGTTTATTCCTTTCCATTCTCATAGTGTTTATTTATTTCTATTTTTGCATCTCTTCAATTTTCTCTTTCACTTTTTTTCTATTACTGTCCACCATTTGACTTGTTTTTGAAATGTTTTTCTACTTAAATACTTTCTGAATTTCATTTTATTTCCTGTTTTTCCATTTATTCCTCTCTCTAGAATATCTTTCAGTCTTTTTTCTCCTCACAAAATTCCTTTTTTTTCACAATTCTCTTTCAATTACTTTGTTTCCATTCTTCTATTGTTATTTTTCTTCTTTCTCTCTCTCTTTTGCAATCCTTATCTTCCTTCCCAATTTTCTTTTCGTTCTTTTTCGTTATTCACTTTACCTTCCTTCTTTTTTCCTCCCTCCTCTTTTCTCATTCTTTACTTTGTCTTCCCTTCTTATTCTCTCCTTTCATTCTTTTGTTTGTTTCTATGCCATCTCAGAAAATCATTTTACCAATTTTCATCACGGAAACAAACAAACAAACTGACATACAGAAATAACTAAATCAGAAAATATTTTTCCTTGCACAATAACCCAAAATATTTTGGCACAAAATTAAATAAATAATAGTGAAAATAAAGGGCCACAATATGGAGAAATAAAAACAAAAGCAAATGAAACTTTTGCCCATATATAAAAAGAAGCCAAATAAGAGAGAGAAAAAAATTCAGAAAAACAGATACAAATTAAGAAATAAAAATAAACTTTCACCAAATTTGCCTGAATTTGTCATTTCACATTGATATATTTAGAGTGGGAGGAATCCATAAACATGTTACTGTGACAAAATGGCCGCATCATAATTTCTACAAAATAGGGGAAAAAAAGGGAATTAGGATATAGAATTTATCTTTGCATGAATCCAGTCTAGCAATAATTCTGTGGATATTTTTTCATTTGTTTATCAGCCCAACCAAAAGTAGACTTAAGCTGCAGGTGCTAAAAAGGACTGGCAAAACAAATGAAAGTAAGAAAAAAAAAAAACATGCAGGATATCGTTTGATTTTTATTCTGATTTTATGCGATTGTGGCAAAAAGGGGTTATCTTTTTATACTTATATATTTAGACGCATTTATTAAGTAAATTCCGCCTATAAAGTTGTTCTATTGGTAATATATTTTGAGTGAATGCAACTTTTTAAAGGTATTCTATTTGTGTTTCAGTAGAAGTTTTTACTGAGTTAAGTTTGTAATGTGTGTGTGTGTGAAGGAAAGTTTACCTGAATTTTTTGGGCTTTGCAATATGAGTGGGAAAGCAGCAGATGATGGGCAAAAGAATCACTGTTAACAATGATAGGAATTGGTTTTGGGAATTATGTCTACAGTATACAGCAAAGTCTCCATTAGTAGACATTGAAGATACAACCCCCCCCCCAAAAAAAACATGTAATTGAGAAGTAAGTATACATCATACTCACTCCCAATTTCTATAACTGAGTGTTGAGTGTATAAGAATGTCTGGGGTCTGATTTCTGGGATTGTTTTTCTACCTTCTTGGTTTTTAAATCAATGACAGACTTTCAGTTTTCATTCCTAACTGAGAATCTCAGGAAACTTTTGAGATTGCCTTTGTTGAATTTGGATAACTAACTTAGTATCTGTATTTGATAGTTTGGAAATTCATGTTTTCCCAATAGGTCATCTTCGTATTGCTTTAATAATTCCAGGGCAGGAAACAAAAACAATATCTCAAGCAGCAACAATTCCAAAAACAAAAATAAGCCTAAAATGAAATATAAATATTGTCCCAAACTGTATTTTCTCCTGTCTTGATAATGTCCAGAAGCACTCGATCATAACTAGTGTGTGAAGGTAGCTGCAATGGTGCGACTCTCTATGAAGGCTTTGGACGACATTGCTACCAAGACAGAAAATAATACAGACAAGTAATTAAAGTATGCATTACAATAATACTATTGCATACACTCAACAGGCTACACGTGGAGAAAAGTTGGATAATTAACGTAGTTTTTTGAACAGCGAAACTCATAGGATAATTTCGTTTGTTCGCTTAATGTGGGACTTGCGAGGGCTTTGTTCTGGCACAAGTGGACTAGACATAGTATTGCAAGGCAGTAAATATGGAAGACGACAAATGTAATTGAATCCACACCGACCGAAATCCTTATGCAAAAAAGGAATGTGCTGTAACGAATTATCATCAGCACAGATCGAACGAAGATAGTAAGGGGGAAGAAAAACAACCTACTAGAATGCGAGATTTGCGTTTCGTTGGTTCGATATCGAGATTAAAAAAAGTTTCCGACGAAAAGTTATAGTTGCTACAAGATTATAATTTTCACTGGTATTGTACACAATGTGACGAAGCGACAAAACAACTTCGCAATAAGGCAACTGCGTAACAAATGGGGAACAAAACTTCTCCAGGATCTACACTCACAAACAACCAATGTTGAAGTCATTTAAAGAGGACTTTAAACAGACCATGGCAACAAATTTTGCCAATGAGAGGGAAAAACTGGGTAATGAGTTGATGTCAGAACTGGAAGATGAAATTAGAACTGAAATCGATGAGGCAATTACCCAATCGAATGGAGAGCATCGTAAAATCCAACACCTCACGTAAGAGAAATGATAGATTAAGAAATGGGTGAGCGTAGAGAAACTTCGTGAAGGAGAACTTGGTAACGCCTGTGATGGCAGAGTGTAATGTCGAGAGGACACTATCATAGAACAAGAACTAAGAAGTGAAGCACAGATAGAAAAGGCTGAGAGATGTGGTAAAAGAAAACCAGAAGATCACACTAAACTCAGACTTCCAAAACTATTTATAAAAAAGAGCCAAGATAGCTGTAAGAAAAAACCGCAAATCAACAAGTGAGTACATCAAAACGTGAGTATTTATCAGCCCAGATCAAACCAAAACAAAAAAAACAGCAGCTTGAATCAAAACTCTAGAGACCAGTTCAGAACCAAGCGACTAAAGAACCCAGACAAGGTTTGCACAATTGAAGTTGCACAGCAATGAATTAAAACTGCATCAAACATTGATAAATTCCTAAGCCTAAATCCTTTGAAAAGACGAAGTATAGAACGAACTGCCAAACAAATTTGATTCTAAATCTACGAACTAATCTTTCGGTGGCGAATCTCAATTTACTAGTTTGATTAGTCAAAAATAATCAAGGTCTAGGCGAGGAACAGAAGAAACCACAATCACAGCAGGGCTTATCACCAGGATATAAATTGGCGACTTCTGCCGTAGATGAGATAATGCGAAAGTTTGCAAGTAGATATTTCTGCAACATTTTGATTAGAAAACGGGATAGATGACTTACATAAAATTCTTATGTCAATCTCACTCGGCAATCGGATCACAAAGGCTGCAATAGGGTTGAGTAATTCACCGTAACATAGTTTCTTTTAAAAGAGTTATTTCCCTTGAAATCGTTCATCGCGACGAAAAATCAATGCGTCCGTTGCAAAAACACCTTAGCTCACAATTCCATTATTTCAAAACACATGAAGAGACCAGCGTGACTGAAATACATAGAGTCTCAAATCAGAAATATATACCATCCGATTTTCCTTCAAACTGCGAATAATGTATTTTTGAGGTTGTTGTTAGTGATGGTGCCAAATGAAATATACTGATATGTTCGTTGAACGGTCAGCGATTTTTGTCTTGGTTGGTGGAGTAGTAGAAAGTACAACGGAATACTATCCTTGCAGTTGACAGTTCTATGGAGATAGAATAAGAAGTTTCAAAAGGTTTCTTTCTCAGTCAATCAAGGAACATATTTCATCTGAGCACCTTCGACACCTAAAATGGCGTGAATGTTTAAACTCTCTGACTGCCTTACGTACTCAGTCTTCTGATTGACCACTGGGGCTAGCTGGTCGTTTTATACATGTTTTCATGGTTGGAGCCACGTAATCCTATTCGTATGTTTAAATTACGAGACTTGCTTTCGTTCGACCACATGTAAAATTTATGTATTCTTTTGAACACTCTACTCACATGGACATTTTATGATTAAGCTATGCCGTTGAATATATTACAATCAGCCCTCGATTAATCATTAAGCTTTGGGTATCAATCAAAGGTTGCTAGAATCAGCAAGTCACCCGAGGAAGGCTGGAGAGCACACAGGTTGAAATTTTATGATGAATACGAGAAAAATATTATAGTCTTCGAATTTCTCAGACAATTAATATTTTTTCACTATTATTTCTTCATTACTATTTTTCTTGCTTTTGACCGTAATTCGTTGCTCTAAAATCGTTAAGTAAGAAGCACAAATAAAGAAAATTGGGCGTATGTAACGAATGAGATACTTGAAGCAGGTTTTACTCATAAAACTGATTTTTAGAATAGAAACGTACTAATCGTTTAAGAAGCACGATTCTTTCGACAGCAATCGTCCAATATACTAAGTTATTAATAATTAATCAACTTGGGTAAGTAATATCGATTGTGTGGAACTGAACAGATGTTTATTGGTATGTAATTTAGCAAACGTGTAGTAATGAATCATTTTTATTACCATAATACAAGGAAGATAACGCCGGTAGTGGCAAGCTGGGATGTGTTTCTCTGGAAAGAAATTGTGCCTAAATTGGCTACATTCATTCCATACCAGTTTATTCGACTCTTGCCGGGCTTTTAACCCGTAACTGATTTTATGGCGCAATCGGTGAGACCAGCGAGTGCGGACGGTTAAGCTTAAGCAAGTGTATAATTATAGTATCTGGAATCCCATAAAAAGTTTGTTTTAACGATTCAAAGAGATCCCTTCTGACAAGAGCATTAGAGAACATGGGTGTTAGCTTCATTACAGTAATGCCGCTGAAGGCCTCTAATGCGTCTCTATTAAAATGCCATGAAACTCTCAGAGAAATTAGATTGAGTTTAGACAATATACGATGTGGTTCTTCTTTACAGTGATGTTAGGCATACATGAATGTATCGCTTAACGTGGACGCGCCAGGTCAGAAAAAAGAAAGGAAAATTGATATAATGATATTAAAAATTAGAGAGAAGCGTGAACAAACATTGAAAAGAGGTTATATTGTTACTTTCTGGAGTGTTGGGGAATTGTTGTTTTTCTGATGTTTGGTTTTTGGTGTTGAAAAACGCAAGGGAAAAATGAAACAGAAAGTGAGAAAGCAATTAAATACAATAGTTTCTATTTGCTTGTATTGGGAATAGAAACAAAATAAAAAATATATTTGGAGAAAAGGATTTATTCCCCATTTAGAATGAGAATCAGAGAAAAAAAAAGTTAAATGGTAAAAAGAAGTAAAGGAGAAAATAAATAGAAACTATAATGCAAACGAAGGAAAAATTACAGATGAAAGAAAAAAAAATTAAAAGACCAGAACAGAAAGAGTGTAGAACGAAAATGAAGAAAAAAAAAAGTAGGATCGAAAAGATAAAGAGTAGTAAGAGAGAGGGAAATAAATAAAGAGATGAAAAAAGAGAGAGAAAGACAGAATGAGGAAAGGGAAAGAAAGTGTTAAATGAGAAAGGTATAAAAACAAATGAAGACCAAAAAAGGAAAAAAGAAAAAGAAACAAAAAGAAAACCTCAATTTGCCATTGGCTGGGTAAAAATGTGGAAAATGAAAAAAAAAAAAAAAAAAAAAAAACAAAAACATAAAATACAACTGTAGCCCAAAATAAACTAAATGAAAAAATGTAAAATGTGAACAAACAGTGAAAAGAAACAAAACAAAAAGTATGAAGAACGAGTCCAATTATTTTAGACTCTTTTCACTGCATGGAACATTGAAAGGCCAAAAAGCTTTATTCAGAAACTTTAGAAAAATTGATCCATTGGGCTGTTTCATTGTAAATCGGTGTTTATGCAGAGAGAGACCCTGAACCAAGAGATTAATATCGCCTTTAAAGGTTTATATAAAGCAATCGTACATTTTACCCTCCGGCACTTGATCTTCAATTGATGGTTTTTCTATATCCATTGTCAGATAGGACTTAATTAATAGAGGGTCCCGTGCGCTTAATTCTTACGTATAGATCTCAGCTGATGCGCTTCTAAAAGCACTCAACGTTTTGTTCTTGCCTTTTGACCGGCCTGAAATGCTTGGCCCAAGTCCAGACAATTAATTTCTCCCGGCTCGAATCGCTTGCAACGATCAGTGTGAAACGTTCACCGATATCAAGTGAAACGATATTGTGCTTTTGCTGGATGTTCTGAATTTTACAAGCTCATACACGTACATATTCAACCGTTCATAAATCGTGATAAGCACTTGGATATATCGATCAGAAATACAGTTTTACTTGTTCAACTCGTAAAAGGAAACTAATACCAGACCAGATTAAAGGGTGCCGCGCCGTATAAAATCCAATGGTCCAGATCCGGAAATATCAAATGGGATTAGTTTTAATTTTTACAGGTTAACCGTATCAATTAGGATGAAAACCTTCCATTTGAATTTCTTTATCGTGATCATAAACATAGTTCAGTAAAATATTATGAAGTTCAACTTCATTGATCATCCCTGAAGTTTTGACCTCGACCCCAGTGGTGTAGCTAAAAATGAGGGAGGAATTAGAGTTCCGGGGGTTTAGCTTCTTCAGCCACCATACCGACATTAAAAGGGATTTATCAGTATGGATGCAGTTAATGAACTACTGTTTGTAAAGTTTGGTGGCTCAGGGGTTGTTTTCAAATAGCCAATCTCTCCAGTTCACCTACACCTGTGCTCTACACTATTGAAATAAAATTCTAACTCCAACACCAGACGCCATAAAAGTATATTGTCAGATCAATTAAGTCTACATATATCAATCAGTAGGTGATCTGGGGTGTGTTTTACGGGTCGGTTGGCCTTGCAAAGACCTAACCTGACTCACTTGACCAAAACAAGAGTGGTAACAAGAAATGCAGTTTTTTTATGCTTGTTCTGGCAGAAGGTGAATAAGGCAAATGTCTTACGGGGGGATGGGTATCCGATCGGAAACTTTAAATTCAGCTTGCAACGGGTGAAATTTTAAAATGCATTTTTGTCTTTAAAGGAAAGTAAGAATACTCGACAGTATCACTAAACTGTCAATGATATTCACACTTTGAGCGTTTGAACATTAGACTTACGGGTACGGCACATCATGTTGAAGAACTTTCCGAAAGTTTTCGAAAGTCTCCTTGGTTGGCTTGAATCTGCAGCAGACAAATTTATACTACTAAAATGTATAGATAATTATTTCATGATTATTTCACCTTCAGCCATTGTGGTTGAGTCTTAGTAGCTCAGTTGATAGAGCAAGCGGGCTTAAACTTTGTTGCCCTCATAAGGATTATGGGTTCGAATTCCACTTGAGGCTCATTCTTTATTTTCTAATCAACAACATTTACTCACTACTGGGAGGGGGGGTCATCAGGCTGAACAAAAGATGCTATAAAAAGCAACTAATAAATTAAGATGACAGTGAAGGGTAGTCGTAAATATGAAAATAATGATCTATAATACTTATTCTAATAGAAAAAACATTTCTTTAAATTAGGAAGGTTCTCCCAGCCCAGTGAACAATGTATCCGGTGATGTCTTCATTGATCAATATTAAACATATAAAAACTGAAAAGTGGGTATACGTCATACCCCATAACACCCTTCCATTTCCACCGCTGTCCTGTCATTCTGAAACAAATTCATCATGCATTTTATGTAAATTATTTCTCGTATATGGTATTGTTCAATAGTTATCTACTGATTTTACCAAAGGCCACAGTTATGGGACGTTTAGTGATAATCGAACTTACTAACCTATTGAATCGGTCTGCAAGACGAGCTTACTAGCTATCGTACTACGGTAGACACCTGTACTTTTTGACTGTATACAAATCAGCTTGGCATAAAGACACCCAGCGATGATTGAGTCACTCATACAAGCGAATTGGTCTCATGAAACAAGCTTACTAATCATTGGCGTCCGCTGCCACTTTTCCAGGAATAAGAGGGGATATATTTCCAGAAGACAGTGGGGAGGGGAAATATATGGTCATCCCTTGCTATTCGCGGGTTTTCCATTCGGGATTTCCATAAATCGCAGTTCAGTCTTGAACAATTTAAATCCAACGTTTTGGCGTATCGCAAAAAAAACACTACAAAAATAAGCTTTGCAGTATGAAAAACTAGGAAAGTTTTGAAAACCATGAATTCATCGTATCTGTGCTAATGATTTATTTATGTAGTCAAATAAAACCAGTTGAAAACTTAAACTAGTTCAATGTTTACACCCTCGAACCGATTAGTCGAACGGTATCTAAGACGTATTTCTCCAATACGCAGCGCCGTGACAAATTCATTTGTTTTTTAGCAGATAAAGTATTTGAAATCATTAATGTTTTTTCTTTCTTTTTTACGCTATTATTTACTTTCATCCTAATCATTTTGTTTCTTATTAATCCAACTTTTCACAAACCAGTTGAAAGCAACGTAAATATGTCAAAGCAGATTGAGGCTGTTTTTACGTGATTGACTAAAAAACATATCGATTCAGTCATTATTGACGGGTCTGTCACCAGTGAATAAAACTAAGTCTATTTTCAAAATTGTAATTTCTCACTTTATGCTTCATTGTATTTATTCATTTGTACATTCACAATTTCGGAATGAGAAAGTGTTTGTTCATTGTTTATGATACAAAATTTATGTGTGTTAAGGAATTTTCGTAACCCCGTTTCCGGGACCTTAACCATTGCGAATAGCCTGAGATAACTGAATTCGGAATTTATCCCAACGACACTGGCGTACCGGTGCGGGGAGGGTGCGCATATTGACACCATCAAAGGGTGACACTATGATGACTGCCTATTTTTTCTATCTTTTAATTAATACATATGGTTATTCAATTAATTCAGATTCATTTAGTCTTATTAACTTTGAGATGATGCGCATTAATTTGCTTCGTCCTCCACGGACTTGAATCTAAGGCTTTGTAGGTTCTTCAAAACTTTCACACGGTGCCATTCTGATACTTTATTGGGGACATTTCATTAGTGAAATGGTCGAAATTGTAGCCAACCAAAGCCCTAGCGAGAAAAAGTGACACGCTTGTAGATGAAATGCGTTCGGTAAAAAAGAAGAGAAACGTTCGTTAATTAGCCGCATTTAACGAACATCGTTCAGTAAATCTGATGGCAGTTCGGTTGCACCTCGTTCCCTTTTCGACCTTATCTTATTTTGTTTGGTAATAAGAAGGAACTTTTTGGTACGATCCTGGTGTCGTGGTTCAGACTTTTGCAGCACTTAGTTCAATATTAAAGTGTAGTATCTGCTTGCATTACATTCTTAGGTAGCTTTTCGCCGATGCAGTACAGTAGCCAATAATGGCCTACCCAGGCCCAAGAGGCACAGGATTCATCCTCAAAAGTAACTCGGCCCGGTCTTAGGGGAGCAGTAGGCTATAGGCACAACCTTCCCATCGCACCAAAAGGCATGGGTCGAGCTTGCTATGACGCCTTCGCATCACTAATTGCGGGACTTTTTTTTTTCTTTTTAGCTGTCCCGCTTACGGAACCACACATTAAAACAACATTGAGTCACATCTTGCTCTTGTGGGGAAGCGAGTAAATAAGGAAGTGTAGCATCTGTTCTTACGTCAACGAAATATAGCATCAACTTCCTGTTTCCACTGTGAACATTATTGTTTTAATCACTGCAACCCACAACACTGATTTATTTGGTTTAGGTTATTCAAGTGTCCTGACATGTATATGTATCTATCAATGTATCCGGACTTCACCCAGTCCTAACCATTTATAGCTGAAACTTGAGATTATGCACATACATCCCCCTTAATGAGTAGGGAAAATGTTTCTTTTGTGTTTTTTTTTTAAATTACCCTTCAAAATAAGGTTTTAGTGGAGGCCTCTATTTTCAATGTAAGTTCATAATAAATTGGTCCCTTACTTTGAGCCCACGCTTGTTTTACAAAAATTTGGACATTTTAATGCCTAACGATTCCTCGGTTGTTGACAATTAAGTTTAACCACTATTCCATGCCCCTGTTCTTCTCTCACCCTGTCTGTATCTTCTAATTATTTCCCTTCTACCTCCCTACTCTCTTCATAAACAACATAAACTCCTTCAACCTCTCTCTCCTCTTACCCCGTCGATGAACTTTCTTTCTCACCCTCCCTTCCTTCCCTCTTATCAAATTAACAAACTTCTCTTTCTCTCATTGTCTCTCCCTTAACCTTCAGTAAACTATCTGGATTTGTTCTCCCTTTCCTTCTGAAAGAAATAAGGAAATTTCAAATGAAATAAGTAACATTTGGATAATTTTGAAGTAATAAAATGAGAAATATTCTGAATAGAATGTCTTATATTTTAGTTTATGAATCTATATAATATCTCCATTTGTTGAATCGAATAAGAGAGAAAGCAGCAAAATACAGAATGCCACTCACTGTAACATGGTTGACTTAAAGTAAACCTTCAACTCAGTAGGAATCTCCAAAGTCATCGATGCAATAATGTAATAAGGAGTAAACCCCGAATATGTCAGAGTTCTGCAACATCTAACAAATTAGCACTTTCATCATCGGGCTACATTTTAGAATTTGAGCCCTTCCTGCTCAAAAAAGGATTAAGACAAGATGATACCTGCTCACCTAAACTCCTCACAGCCGGCCCCGAAAAGATCTTCAGAAATTTAGATTAGACAAATAAAGAAATCAGAATCAATGGCGAATCCCTAAGTAACCAAGGATTTGTTTACGGCATCGTTTTTTTGCCGAGACTCTTGATGAACGCCAGATAATGTTAGACAAACTGAATGAAGAAAGCAAGAAAGTAGGTCTTCGCAAGGACTTCAATGAAACCAAAATCATGTGTAACAAATATTTTTAGGGAAGAGAACCAATGATCAAGTAGCGTGATGATTCAGTCAATTCCAGGAGATATTGGTGTCACAACGCTCACGATCTAGAACTTTGGGAGGTTAGGGGAACGTTTTAACCGATGAGCTGCTCACATTCCGGTAAAACCTAATAAAATGCAGTTCGGGGGAGAGTACGGGTGTGAATGAAATGATACAAGCATTGGATTAGAGAAGAGCAATGGCACGTGATAGAATGGATTATCTTAGTTGTCAATGCCCATTGAGTTTTAGTGGGTCCGGTCCTTTAAAATTTCTTTATGCCAAAAATGAGCTTTGCTTTAGCTCTTTTTTTAACCTTAAAAGTGGGAAAGAAAAAATTCCCCACGATTTTAACCCCCCCCCCCCTCAAGAGAGAAAAAAGATCTTTCTTGGAAATGAATAAATGTTTCCCAATCGATTTTGACCCCTAAAAGTGAAAAGGAAATTGCAACTTGATCTTGACCCCAGAAATGAAATATTAAACTTACCTTTCGATTTTGACCCCGAGATGGTAAAAAAATCCCCTTTGGAAAAAAGTTGCTCTTTAAAAGTGTGAAGAAATGTTCCCTTCTGATTTGTACCCTAAAAGTGAAAAATCAATTTTAAGGTTTTGTACTCAATGTTGACCCCTAAAAGTTGAAAAAAAAGTTTCTTCGAATTAGACCACTAAATTTTGACCCTTGAAAGTGAAAAGAATTCTGTCTTGATTTGATGAAGAGTAAAAGATTCCTTATGATTTTGATCTCACAGAACCTTCCATCTCTACATTTTGTGTTTTGGAAAAATGATTTATCGATTAGTTAAAAAGAAGTAGCCAACATACTTGAAAGCTGCAGTTTCATGTAAAGGACGAAAACTAATGTCAAGTTCAACAATATATCTACATCGTAAATAGATCCCCTCCCTCCCTTGAAAAAATAATATTGTCAAAATTTTGAAGTCACGTGAAAAAAATCTTTCTGAGAATAAGTGTGGTCAGAATAGATGTTCTATGATGACATAACCACGACATCACAGCATTTTCATTCGCTGGACACGAATTGACTGTCTAGTTCAGCATTATAGTCATATAGTAAATAGCACCCCCTCTTAAACCCTTGAAGTCGTACAAATCACCCGGATTTTTTGCACTACTTAGCGGCACCCTTGTTATCAGTGAAGATTGATACCATCTTTAAATACGAGTACTTTGAGTTGAGGTTACATAAAACAATCGTCAAGCAACATTATTCATGATAGTTATTTATGAACCAAGTTTCAAACCTCTAGGCGATTGCATATGCGTTGGGGGTGCGAGAGTATGTCCAGTTTGACCCCTTCTCCACTGGACACCCATATTACTAACTATTCCACTATGGCATGTAACTTTCATACTGCTCATACATGTTACATATAGCGCCCTTGAGAAGAACGCTATATGTCACTATATGCATGTATACGATATTTACCAAAATACTCTACTATTTACCGAAATAACCACAGGATATCGCGAAATGATGTGAAATGCCCCTGGGATATCGCGAAATGACGTAAAATACCCTCGGGATATCGCGAAATATCCTGAAATATCCTCCAATTTTTCCGGAACTAAATGAAATATCATGCAGAAGTCAATATTAATAAACATTTTGGTCATGACAATATAAAAAGAAGCTCTTTAAATAAATCATTATAATTACAACGGTATCAACGATGATGTGTAATTACACGTTTTAGTTAATAATCGATGTTACTAAAAAAAAAAAGACATCGTCAGTGTTGTAATTACAGCACAATGAACAGAAAGTGATCCCATTGTGAAGTTTCACATCCACAAGAGTTAACAGTACCGGTACCCCCCTTCCCTGCATTTTACCGTAATTAATCCAAGGAATTACTATGTTTTTATAACAAGTTCATCATGGGTGTCTATAATTACAGCAATTACTAAAAATGAATAACTAATTGTAGTTATCATTATCATTTTTTTACACAACAAGAAAAAGTTTTCCATCGATTATTTTTTACTACTAAGTTTATCATCTCGTAATTACTTAACCACATTTATCAGCGATAATATGTAATATAAAGTCATAATTATTAATCGATGTTACTACGTCTACATCATCGGCATCGTCCATTGAGAGAATCCGGAATGCTGCAACGTGTTGAATACCAAGCAAGAGTAAAAAGACGAGTATTTCAGCGCTGACCAATGCTAGTTTCCATAGTTCTATTCAGATACCATTTTCCTAGCATCCGGATATTTTGTAAGTCTTGTAGACGACGTATTATTTTTTGACTGATAGCACAAGCAATAAAAATTGAGTCAACTTCAAAGACATTTCCGAGATTGCCCTGACTGGCAATGGGAACTTTTGCATCAATATAATACATGCTGACTAAACACTTGGTAAAATAAAACCATCGATAGAAATGGGTTTTTGGAACTAGCTATGTGGATTAGCTGGGTATTGGGAACAAGGTATTTGACAAAGTTTTTCATTTATAGACATTGCACTACCAAAACAACTGGGGATTAAGGAGTATATGCCGTATCCCCGAATCATCATCATCATCATCATCATCATTCTTTTAACGTCCGTCGTTGCCAAGGATTCGCCACGTCTCTCTATCGTGGGCATCACGGAGTCAATATTTATGTCACTGGATTAAATTACAAAAACTAACTAAATAAACATCAATGTATGATGGCGGAAAGGCTTCTGTATTTTATGACAAATAAAACCCACAGGAATGAGCGTATGGGAACTCTTTGGTTGATGGGGTACAGAAGGCTTACCACGGAAATTTACACAGTTTTGCCTTAATCATACTGATTTACTGGGAATTTTACACTGTTTAGCACGACTTTGGAGGGTAGGTATTCATCCTTCTGTACCCAAATTCGTGCGCCAATGTACAGGTATATGTAAGACATTCCCATTCCCGCAAGGAATATCAAGAAAAAAATTGTTAGTGTACTTACTTGTAAGGGTTTAATGTCAATAGAATAAGTAGTTACAGTATAGTAGGAGAAAAAAAAACTTGGACAAAACATGCAACAAGACATCAGGAATTAAAAAATAAAACAAACGAAAAAAAAACTATTCTACTGTTGCAATTTACAAGAGAAAATAAAAGCAGCTTAGCTCTAGCAGAAAACATTTTTTATAAAACAACCTGTCTGTAGACATGCAACTATCGATAGATAGGGAAACTGGATAAAAAGAACAGTCATTCACCCGTGATAATGAGACCATGCATACCACAGCAATGCTGGGATCTGCAGGAATACTGAGGAGACTAACAGCTCCCATACATCAAACCTAGCCTCAAAACTAGAATAAACATGGCATAAAATTTAGAAAAGCGGGTAGGGTTGGGAAAGTACAAACCACAGCGCTACTGTGATCCGTGAGGACAGTGGGTGGTGGCCCAGTGACCAAAGGAGAGATACTCAAGCGACAACCACCAGACTTATGGTGAGAAATTGCAAACCAAAGCGCTGTTGTGGACTCCAGAAATGTTGAGAGGGGGGGGCTGAAGACAGAGGAGACTTGCTGTCACTCAACATTCAGACTTGCTGTCATTCAGCGATAACTACCAGGCATCAGGTGTGAACATGCAGACGCATGAATAGTAATAATAATAATAATGATATTATCAATAATAATCACAAGAATGTTTGGGTAAATGATCTTACAGTATAATGGAGTTAGAACTCTGGTAGTCTTTGGAGTCTTAGTAAATTTTTGTGCCATTTTTAGGAAAGGTGTAGGTTGGTACTTCTTCGTTATCTATACGCTAATCATATTGCGATTCCCACCTTCAAAGCAAATTCCGATAACGTAGACCAACGCAGGATAGACAATGAATATGAAAGAATCATTAAATGATGGATCCTTCAGCGACGTACTCCTGAATAGCATTAGGAAGCGTTTGGTTAGGGTTAGGGCTTATCTAAAGCTAATCCTAAAACCCTTAACCCTACCTAAATCAAGAATCAGCACCCAGTCTCTCTACGCCAAACATGACTGGCGTATAGATAACGAAATGGTACCATTGGGTTTTAAATGTCATCAAATACAGTACCGATAGTTTAAAAATCAGCAATTATTCAACACCAGAAATGTTATGTAAGGTCCATTGCAGTGGTAGTTGTGTATTTCCCTCCTGTAACATTGATTTTATTTATCAAATGCAGTTTATTCAAGTACAAGACCAGGATAGTTGGTTACCCAGTGAAGTTCAAACTCTTTACATTAGCTTTGGTCAGTAAAAAATGATATTATTGTTACTGTTGTTGTTGTAGGTGGTGGTGGTGGAGGTAGTACTAGTAGATTTGTTGTTGTTGCTGTAAAGTAGGTTATAGTGGACAAAGCCAGCTTTGCTAGCAGATCATATTTCTTGAACTCACAGTGTAAACCGGGCTCATCCTCAGTGGTCTTCGAGAATACTCGCTTACTATAGCATTGAAGAGAAGGTCCCGTGAAGGATCAGTTTGAATCCAATCGTTACTGCGGCAGCAACAACAACAGAAATAAACAACTGGGATACTTCTGCAGATGATTCTAATGGTGGAAAAACATTCGATGTGCAAATTTCAAATCGTTTATTTCCCTGATCACTTCGTTCAGAAAAGAAAAGAAAGTGAGGAATTGTTCGGTTAAAAAGTTTATTATCATCTCCATTATCAATTTCAGGTCCATTGCTGGACAGAGGCTTTTCTAAACTCCTCCTGCAGCAATTATATGTCCATGTCTGTTGGGAGGGTGTTGAGGCTCACTGAGCTCACCGACCTCTACTATTTTCTGGTTAGTACGGTTTGGAATTCAGTTGTTCTTCTCCTACACTGGTTGCGTCCCAAGGATAGAGAGCTCAATCTGCCCTGCTATTTTACGCATGGATTCATACCTTTCCCAAGGGCACCGGTACGAATTGAACGTAAACAATCTCGGTCCACCGATTTCATAATCTGTGCCATTGACCACTATACAGTAGTCAGATTATTTTCCATGATGAAAAAGGAAAACAAATTGGCTCCCTTCAACGTTTAGTGAGCTTTGTCAGTAGAAATGCCGTGAGTGAACTTCTATTTATAAAGCTTTGGGGGGTTCCGTCAGGGGGCCCTATGGCATTTTCAAATAGCTCCCTCTCCTCATCCCCCAGCCACGCCTCTAATATTTAGAACCATGGAATATAAGCAGGAGTGGGGAAGAGGAAGTCTAACAACCGTCAGCGTTCAAATAATGAACCCACAACATAATTCAGAATGAAAAATGTTTTCCGTTATCATGTTAGAGACCAACTGTGTCAGTTTGATTGACCGGAAGCATTTTGCATCGTAAACTGTTTTGTATTTTTCTAAAAGTAGAATTCAAACCGTAAAGGAAGGCAAAAATAAGCGAATACAAGCGGATTTGAGAAAGAAACGAAATAAAATTGAAAATAAAATAAATAAAAAAAAGCCTCAAAGCAGAGCATTTTAATGTCTTCAGCTGATATTTGTAAAAAGTGTCAGTTTAAACATGGAGGCCGCGGTCTTTAACAGCAGTCCCTGCCCTTTTAACAGACGCAAGATGCCCCCAGGAACAAATATAATGCCCATCATAAAATGTGTAATAATCCTAAGATCTTTCCTGAAAGTTCATTTTTGAAAGGCAATACGCGCATAAATTTATAATTTTTTTCATTTCTTTATTTTTAATGCCATATTTTCCGATTTTCTTCTTTTCTGGTTTGTTTGTATTTATTTTTTGAAAACACATAAAAATATAAATGGAATAAACGCTAAATAAACAAAATACACCGGAAAAAAGCGTAATAACTCAAAGGACAAAACTGTCGGGAGCAATTTTGAAACTATTCATCACAACTGTATGGTATTGATTGATGTTTCTTGTAGTTTTATTGTACTCCTGGTACTGATAATATAGTGGAAATATCTCTAGTTTCATCTGCTTTCCTCATTTGTTTCTTCTTTTGTTTCCTCTTTTCTTTCTTGTCTTTCCTCCTTTTCTTCCTCAGTTTCCCCCTTTTCTGTTTTCCCCTTTTCTTTGTCGTTTTCCTCTTTTTCTTCCTTGGTTTCCTTCAACTATTTCCTCTTTTTCTTCATCTGCATCCTCTTTTTTCTACTTTCTCTCCCACTTTTCTTTATTCCCTCGTCTTCTTCTTTGTTTTCTTCTTCTTCTTCTTCTTCTTTGTATTGCCTTCTCTCTTCTTCTTTGTTTACTATTCCCTCTCTTTCTTCTTCTTCTTCTTCTTCTTCTTCTTCTTCTTCTTCTTCTTCTTCTTCTTCTTCTTCTTCTTCTTCTTCTTCTTCTTCTTCTTCTTCTTCTTCTTCTTCTTCTTCTCCTTCTTTGTCTCTTTTTCCTTCTTCTCCTCGTCCTTCTTTTCCTTCCTTTTCTCTTGAACCATGCCTTTGCACTTTAACCTGCCCCGTTTTATTTTTCAAGCCATGCCCTCTAAATCCATGACAACAAAAAACAAAATAAAAACAAGGGTAGCAACAATAAAAAAAAAAAAGAATATGATAATGGGAACAGTGATAATGATAATGATGATAAAAATGAAGAGAAGCCATTTTTTATAATAAATTCTTCAGAAATTAGTCCCGACATTTCATTGCCGGCTTCTTTACGATGATGCCAAAACAGAAGAAACACATCCGGTATATCATTTTACAGTGGGGAAAAAGAAAGGACGTTATGGCAGCGAACATAGTCAGCGAGACATTTTTGTTCATTTGTCAACCACAACATCGAATCGGATGTTTAAGGGCAATAATTGTTTGGTTTCTTGCGTATCAAATGTATTTAGTGCGTTTCAAAAAGCTTCCGAACTGCAAACAGTAAAAATTTGATATTCTTCTTTATCCGCTGTCTCGTTAAGTGCCATCTACACCCGACGTAATGTGGCAATTAAAAGAGCGAGGGACTTATTTGATGTAGTGACTTGAGGTTTGTCTTGACTTGCACATTTCTCTAAGGACTTTGTATAAATCATGCCATGTCCTTCAAAAGTAAGAAAAACAAAAACAAAAAAAGAACATGGATTATGTTGACTAGCAAAGAAAAGTAAAAAAAGAAAGATTAAAAAAATCTTTTTAAAAAGATCTGAAAAAAAACCCAAACGTTTTTATGCAAGAAAAGAAATGACAAAATAAAAAAGATGGAGCGACAAATGATAGCAAATACATAGAAAGAAAAAAACTAAAAACTAAAAAAAGATAGCCTTTAAGATTGAGAATATTGTTTGGGTTCTATTAAGCTCAATACAACGACGCTTGGTAATCTGGTGTTAAAGGATTAAAATGTGTGACCAGGGAGACAAAAAGTTCAACTAATTGGCCATGTTGAGACGCAAGATTTTGATCTTGCCTTTCCCTTTTCTTTTCGTTTTTTTTTTTTTTTCAATTTCATTTTATTCTTTTTTATTCTTTAATCATTTAAGGATCAATCTTTCTTTTACATTTGCTCTTTTATTGTCTTTACCGAGGATTTTCACTCTGTTTTTTTTTTCTTTACTTTTTTCTCCTAATCTTCACTTTGAATTAGATCTTTTCTTCGCCATTCTTCTCCGTTATGTTCTTGTATATTTCTTATATCATTTTTCGTTATTTCTTTTTATTAATATCAATCTGTTTTTTTTTTGCATGCTCTTTTTCTTTCATTTCTTTCTGTTCCCAGTTATTTCTCTCATTCTTTCCTTCTTTCTAACTATCCTTTTCTGTCAGTTCCTTTCTTTGTTTCTTTGTTTCTTTGTTTCTTTGTTTTTTGTTTGTTTATTTGTTTGTTTGTTTGTTTGTTTCTTTCTTTCTTTCTTTCTTTCTTTCTTTCTTTTACCTAATCTTCTTTTCCTGTTTGTCACTTTCTGTCTTTATCTCTTTTTCACCCTCCTTCTCATAACTTTCCCTCTTTCATTATGTAAGTTGGTTTGTTCTTTCTCTTTCTTTCTTTCTTTCTTTCTTTCTTTCTTTCTAAGAAGTATAACCATTCCTGAATTGTAGCATTTTTATGAAGCACATTTTACTTTTTCTAAGCTTACACTGGTATAACTTGTTTGGTGTGGTTAATTCGATTCAAGATTTTTTGTACTGAACGCATCATCTTGTATCAAAACCGAACAATTCGAGGCATTCGTGAGTTGAGCTTGGAAAATCATGAGAAATAAGCCAAAATGCATGTTTCGAAAATAGTACGCTTGTATTGACGTTTAAATTCAGTTTAAGCGTTCCAGACTATTTTGATAGAATATTTGAAATGTATTTGAATAACCTGAAATGTACTTTACTACTTCATCTTAACTTTTTAAAGCTATATCCTTCTAAACCATTTCCGAGTAATTTGAAAAATAAAGCCAACAAATTAATAAAAAAAGCTTTCACATTTTAAAATACAGCGAGCAAATTAAAAAATGCAGCAGCAAAATTAAAAACATGTACAAGTGTAGTATGAGATTTGGGGAACCTAGGGGATTGCCCCCCTCAAACATGTAGTGAAATTTTTCAGTAGAAATTCAGTGGGTGAACAACTATTTAGGGTCCTATCTCTATTGGAGACCCAGGGCGTTTTCAAATAGTCTCACTCCTCTGGCTGTAAGCCTCTTTTCTATCTATCTAGTCTTTACTCGTTAACTATAACTTTGTTTCGCTTTTCTCTCCCTTCAGGTTAATCAAGTTTGTCTCAATATTCCTATTTAGATATTTACTAAACGTAACTTCGTCTACCACAAAGATAATGCTCTCTCTGTCTCACACAGACGCACACACACACTCTCTCTCACACAAAAACACACAAATACACACACACACACACACACCAAGCTGAGTATTTCCCAATGGTTACTTTATGCTACTTCATGTTACATTTGCATTCTGTCTCTCACTTTTTCATGAAACACACCTATCATTTTGGAGAAAAATAATATTGAAATTTGGGTAATTAATAAATTCAATATTGAGGTCTTTCGTTCCACTATAACTTTATTTTTCCTCAGGTTGGTGCTTCAGTAAACTTGTAATCAATGATTTGATTTATCTCTATCAAGATCTACATTGGCCGTGCAAATTTGATAAAAGCAACAAAAACTAAATACTTTCGTTACTGTGAATGCAAGGAATGTATCTTTCGTGTTCCCCA
Source organism: Thysanoteuthis rhombus (assembly GCA_963457665.1). Classification (NCBI taxonomy): domain Eukaryota; kingdom Metazoa; phylum Mollusca; class Cephalopoda; order Oegopsida; family Thysanoteuthidae; genus Thysanoteuthis; species Thysanoteuthis major. The sequence continues at coordinate 19,383,588 of OY735210.1, read as the reverse complement.
ATATTGCAGCTAAACTTTGAATGAAACATTGCTTAGAGTAACTGGATGGATTCACTGTGCCTCTAATGACTTTTATTATCGACTTGAGACAAAGTGAAAGTGTCTGGGTACTTAGTGAGGAAAGGACGATCGCCAGATGTGAACTGGGCAGGATACCCTTGTTGCTCAGATACCCACTAGTTGCTTCCACTCACACATTCATTAAAGAGTTTTTAGTCCGGTGCTCAACGTTATAGAGTTCAATGGACAACCTGTAACCTGACAAACAAAAGAAGATAAATAAAGTGTGCTTGATTATATGTTGGGTTATGAAAGGTTAATACAATTATTTTATACTCTTAGCTGAAAACAGGAAAACATCGATAATGCAAACAAAAAAAAATATTTGCTAGCTTACTTTGAAACTTTATATTGAAACCAAACGTTTTTTATACGCCTTATAGATAATTGATTTATTGAAACTTTAAAGAAATTACTAAATAAATAATAACTTTTGGATGCATTGCAATTAGCATTGACAGTCGAAACGACAAAAACTCGGCAATTCTTTCCCTTTCTTACACGACGATGAGCTTCCTTAGCAGAACAAAATTTATGCTAACCCCAAGTTAATGTTTCCTTATAAAAAAGAAGACTATATAATCATTAGCTGGTGCTCACCCCCTTGTGCCAACCCGGGGTCAGGTCATGCATCTTCGTCAACGGTCAGGTGCTCCATCTGGATGATGTTTTGGTTCGGACTTGCTCACACAACAAATGGCGGATGGTATGCTTCTCGTCTAACAGGGTTGTCATCAAAATTTATTCCTAATATACCATTTTTCTCCCCTTCCTCAAAATATCAGCTTCTACTCCCCATCCTTTGAAAAATGGTAGTGGATGCCTATGATCAAAAGAATTGTCTTCCGCTATTGAATACTATAGTCATCTCCTGTATTTTTCTTCAAGAGGTTTCCTCCTGCAACATTTCCCCTCTTACTTATATTTGCTATTGCTTCTTAGTCTATTTTATAATAAATTTACTCTAATTTCATCTTTTTCATACTTATGTATAAAGAGAAGCATAAATCTAAAAGTCTCACCCAGAACAATGGTCACAATGAAAATGGCATTTTGCAACGTAACTTTATTTCAACCAAAAGGATTCTACTTGTCATAACAAATATCACTAACCTAGTTCAGGGATTCCAAATTCCTGTCGATCTGCAATCATTATACCCTAACTGCTGTATAACTCAAGCAAGTGTTTCCCCTAGAATAAAATGAAATCGATCTGAAACCGTCGCAAGTTTACCAAAAGCACAAAATTATGATTGATTTCGTGACCAAAATCTAATTCTAATTCAAAATCAATACATTAGAAAGAATGCATAGTTATCCGGGTGGAAATTGATGAGAAAATTATCTTTCTAGGTTGAGTTGAACGAAGGGCTTACCTTTTCTGAAATATCGTTTTCTCTCGACGAAGTCGATCAAAAAACTTGGCACTCCGGAGCACTCCTTGAAGAAAATTAAAAAGAAAAAATAAATAAATCGGTTTTTGTCATTAAATGAGCAGAAACAATAAGTAGCTTAAATGGGCTTGTTGAAAAAAAAACAATTACTGTGAATTTATTTTTCTATTTCAATAGAACCTTTCAGCGTTTAGATTTGGCAAACATTCGTTTATCTTTCTTGGATTCATGGCCAATTTCACTTGTGTCAGCGACAACCTTGATTGTCTGGCAAACGATTCACGCATAACTGACACCCTGGCAAATGATGAACTTTTATTTTATTTATTTGTTTCAAAGAAAAGAAAGAAAGAAGACTAGTAACGCATTTTTCATCATTATCTCGGCTCAGCTTTGCTTCTCTGTAAATAAAAAAATAGCGAATGCAAATACGGTGAGCGCAAAGATACCCGATACATTACAAAAAATTCATTTTAACATACTTATGCAACTTCAAAATTTACAGAATTTATCCATGTTCAGTCTTGATTCAATATAATTTTTGTAATAATCTTAGGCTCAAGTTCAGTCAATTTTATATAAGGATGTTAAAATCAACGTTTTGGATACTTTTCGCACACATTGGATTTTGAAACGACCTACGTACGTTCATTTCAAAGATTTCTTGCCTTGAATTTTTTTAGCACCTGATAAGGTTTGAATTTCATTAAAATGATTGAATAGCCGTATTATGTCATTGATGCTTATATCAATTCTTCATCACCGGGCATCCCATCATTCTATAGCAAAATCATTGCTCATAATAATCCTATTCTGTCATTAACACTTGCCGTAATTCCTGATCATCGATAGCCCCCTTCTTTCTGATTTCCTATGTACAAAACAAATACTGTACTGGCTGAACCTCACTAATCCTGCAAACTTGTCACCTGATAGATGCCGAAATGAAAATTATTAGTACCGAAAGTTTTATTAAAATCCGATTATTAGTGGATATTTGGTACATTTTCAAAATCGATGTATTTTTCGGCAAAAAATTATCTAATGAAAATTTTTGCTATCAATTTTTTTTTTTTAATATAAACAACTTTTCACGCTATTATTTTTCTAAAATATCTCTGGTTCCATTGAGTGAATACAAATAATTTTTGTATCATAATTCTCTCAAATATTGAATTCAAATGATCCCCCTGAATGATCGAAGTCGTTAGACAAGTGAAACCTGGATTTGTGAGGTTCCACCTATTCAACAAATGGATTGAGTGCTGAAACATGCTTAAAGTTCAGGTTTCCAAAAATTACAAATCCAAACCTTATCATGTGATATTTCCCTCTATCACTAGAAATATTTACTTTATGCAGAAAAAATGGTTTAAACTAAGCGAAGGGTTGTGAGAAGTAGTAGTCAGTGAATAGCAATAAAAACACAACAAAACGTAACCTTGTTTGTGAATCTTCATTATCAGCCTGTTAGCGCCCATCATTGGACAGAGACCTACCCTGGGACTACACAAAAACTCTTTCAGTTGGAAAATGGGATAAGAAGACAAGGTGATACCAGCTCATCCATACTCCTCACAGCCTGCTTCGAGATGATCTTCGGAAACCAAGACTGGTAAAATAAAAAAAATCAGAATGAACGGTGAAGTAATCTCAGATTTGCTGATGACATGGTTCTTTTTGCTTAGAACCTTCATGATCTCCAAGTAATGCTGGACGAACTGAATTAAGAAAGTAAAAAAGGTGGTCTTCACATTGAAACAAAAAATGCAGTAAAACAAATGTCATGTACGACAAACAACCATCAAAATCGAAAATGCAGAACTGAGGAAAGTAGATCATTACATCTACACAGAACAACAATTCTCCACGAAATCCTCAAGGAAAGAAATCGAGCGGAGAATCTCTCTAGGTTGGCAACTTTTCAGAAGAGCCAGCTCATCCTTCAAGTTTAAGAAAATCCCATCAGTCCCGAAAAGAAGGGTACATAACCAATGCAACCCTGTGATAGTCATCTAAGGGCCTGAAACGTAGGACCGTTAAACTGAGAACCATGCAACGTGCAAATGAGAGAATCGTGTTCAACATTGCATGGAGAGATCAAGACAATAATGCACATTAGAGAGAACAGGAGTCAGAGATATGATAGATTCCACCAGAAAACTCAATGGACAGGTCATGTTGCAAGAAGGTCAGACAACCGGTGGATGTCACGACTCACAACGTGGATCCCCAGAAATATGCAAAATTGTAGCCGGCAAAATATAAGATATCGAGATGAACTGGACAAGTTCAGAAAGTATTGGCTCTGCGACGCCCATGATAGAAGAGTCAGGCGAACCTTGCTGATAATGTAACCGCTAAAATACAATCAGCTTTTTGACTTCTTGGTACAGACGATATGTATTGTGTGTGTGTTTTTTTTTCTACTGTCACCTCTTAAAAAGCCCAGGGCCTCTCTGGGTATAGGGTTAAAATAATATCAGGTTCACAAGATATTTATTGACTTGAAAAGATGGATATTACATCCCGCAGGAAAGCACTTTCGGGGAAGTTTGTTCCTCAAAACAGCCGTTCGGAAGAAGCTGTTTAAGTGGAAATTGCAACGGGTACGTGGAATGGTCAGAAAGTATAGATGGGATTTATCAGAGATAGCAAATCGTATTTTGGCAATAAAAACCTCTTATTAACGGAACCAAGTGATAGAGCTCCTCCATGAAAATAGTGATAGGTGTCAGGCTCGCTAAATGGTGTCATGGGAGAGTGGTTGGAGAGATCAGAATATTTCATCAATTAATCCACGCACTCTGTTCTGCACCCTATCGAGGCTTGATAACACCTGCTGGGTGAAGCGTGCCCAGATGTATGAGCAATATCCCATCTTGGGTGATAACTGTTAAGATACAAGATGGCAGGTTGGGTCAATATTTTCTGGGACGGTATAATAAAACTACCATTTTCGCTGCGTATAGGACAACAGATGAGACATAAGTTCCACGTTTATCACAGCATGACCGCCTACCCTTGAAAGTGGTTCCATCCATCTGGATTGAGGGAAATTGAGGGAGTGTTACAATGATGTTGGGATGGATGAAGCTTAGTTTAGTTGAGTGATGCAAGCCACTTTTTTCTCAATTAACTGTCAGATAGATTCAAAGAAAGATCAGATGTCATTTCCTAGTGATTAAAGCCCCAGAAAAATGCTTGTAGAGCGTAGCATCATCGGTAAAGCTTACAAATGACCTGATAATATTATCAGGCAGGTCATTTATGAACATCAGGCTGGGAGTAGGCCCAAGGACAGCATTGATACCATGAACACCCGAGGACTGACCATTAACAGCCACCTGCATGGTTCTCTCAGACAGAAAAGACCCTACGAATGAATGCACTCTACCACAGATGCCATACCCGGGGAGCTTGTGGAACAATCCCTTGCGCCACAGTTCGTAAAAGCCTTGGATATCCAAGGCAATAGCACGTGCGACAAAGCTGCCAGTCAGTGCTTCACTGATTTGTTGGTGATAACAGTCAGTACACCAGCAGTGGATTCGGAAGATCGAAAACCATACTGGATGTCATTCGGGATTATCTCTGTCAAGATGAATCAAGACATGCCGACTGATGACAGACTCTAAGGTTCTACTAATGATGCTCGGAGGACTGATCGGTCGATATTGAGAGGGACTGGAACGTTCACTGGCGTTTTTGAAAACTGGGCAAACAGAACACGGTTTCCACGAACTCGGAAAACACCTCTCCTTAAGACAGCGGTTGACCAACTTTCCTAACTTTGGGGACAGGTTTTTGCGAACAACTACTGGAATGTTACCAGGTCCCGTAGTCTTATATGACTTTAGATCAAATTGGAAACCTCTTTAGCTGATAACCGGAAGTTGAAAAGAGAGTGATCAGAACTTGATAGGAAGTCAGGAAGCGGATGAACCAGATCGTTCAGAGTTGACTTAGAAGCAAAGTTATGAAAGTTCGAGGATATTGAGACAATCTCAGGTTCATTTATTATGGTGGGAATAAGCAATTTGCCTCGATTCAGAACTTTGTTAATAATTATCCAAAACTCATGAGATCCAAGCCTTTCCTGATAAATCCTAGCTTCGACCGATCCGGCATAACTGGAACAAAATCCAGTTATCCCTTATAAACATATGACAATGGTTTCTTGCAGTTCTAAAAGCAGCAAGAGTTTCACTGCACCTATTCAGTTGGTAGACGCAGTAAAAATGATCACGGGTTATGGATGCCACTCGTTCTGGGGTTAAACCATGGTTGACTATTATGCTTTTGCTGATATTTCCCTGTGTGGGATGAAGTTTTCAATGCCAGTTAATATCCAGTCTGAGATGAAAGAAGCAACTGGTTACTGAACTGTTGTCTAGATAAATGTCTATTTCATCCAAGGTCAATTTTCTTACTGCTACCTTGATTTATGCACACACACGTGATACGGAAATACATGCATGTAATGACTAATGTACATCATTTTCGCTCTTTTCAACTTCCATAATTACAGGAAGATAAGCTAGATGCTTAACCTCTGAACTCTGCGAGTAATTTAATGTTGTTTATTAATTTGTTTTTTAATGTTGTATACGCCTCCATAATGCTGAAGCGGTCGGCAAATTTTGTCCTGACTAGTTGCCAAATTAGCCATTTTTCGACAACGTATGACTAATTTTGCCATTGCCGGTAAAATCCAGTGAGTTTGATAAACGTTAAATTTAAAGTTTTATCAGTAATTGATTCTGGGATCTTAGATTATAGTTATTTTATTTGATGAATTGTTTTTTGTCGTAAAGCCAAAGATTCATGCTATAGACTTGCATGTGTAAACGAGAAAAATCCCTGACTTGCAGGTAAAACAACAGGGTAAATTCGGCTACCTAGCAAGGCAATTATAATACTGCTAGCTCTAAGTAAAGTAATGTGATATGAAATGTCTTTTTTTGTTGTTGTAGCCTGCACGGATGCTTCAGTTAGTAACTTATACTTTAGCGTTCCGTATACGTTCGTTTCACATTCAACGTTTTCGAAGCCTACGAACTGACTTCCAATCCTGTTGAGATCTCGATGAGGAGTGGGATGACCAAAGGGTTAACGACAAGGAAATTGGAATCGCTATTGGGAGAGGCATGAATACATCACTTCTACCCCTCCAAGCTTTGGGAAAATAGTGGGCAGATTGTACCCTCTAGCCATGACTGGCAATCAGTTTAGAAAATGGGAAGCTCTGATTCCCAGCCAGCCTTTCGAGGGATAGCTCCATCAGGCTCTCTCGCCCTTGACACATCGTAGGTGAAATTCTCTGCGCTACACCAACGAACTTACAGTAAGTTACGTGTAAAGGCAAAGATAAACAAATTTGATATAAGGTTGGAAGGTTTCCGCATATTTAGAGCAAATATTAATCAGATTACATCGATTGATATATACAGAGCCATATTTGTCGACCAAACACGCTGCCAATGGTTTGTGAGACAGGCACACTCACTGACTACTGAAATGAGGTAGGTATTGTCTGTATATTCAGTGTATCTTTATTTGTCCCTTCCTCTCCAGCTGTGTGAATTTGTGAATAAATAAGGCACACGCGTGCACATTTTATACATAATATATTATACATGTGATCATCAACAACGGATAAAATCTGTTTTCTATTTCTTTCTTTTTATATTCTTACAAATTGAAAAATACATAATGAACAATAAATATATATTTATACACACACACACACACACACACACACACATATATATATTACAAAAAATTAGGGGAAAAAGAGTTCATTACTTGTATTTCATTGATCAATCATCGGTAACACTGTTGTTACAAAAGTTAAACCCACTCTCTCTCTCTCTCTCTCTCTCTCTCTCTCTCTATATATATATATATATATATATATATATATATATATATATATATATATATATATATATAATGTGTGTTTATCTTGAGCAAAATACATCCCTGAGCTAATCCATTGCTCTTCCCATAACCTTCATCATCAGACGGAAGATGCAGTGAGGATGGTTTCGGTGGCTATCTCTGGTAGCACTCGCACAGCCACATGATACGACATGAAGATAGCAGATTGTTCAAAGGGGAGATGACAACATGTGACATGCGTGAAATGGCACAGCGATCATTGTCGTACAAAATATACTTAGGAAATTGCCAGAAATAGCATGGACGTACACATTCATACACGTATATTGTGTATACACATTATAAATCAAAAAGAAAAAGTGTCTGAAACCAAGAGAAATCTTCATTTTAAAGAGTTTTCCATGATTCAAATGGGATGGTTCTATCTATGCGAATGATTGTGTTTAGGGTGGAATACTGTGAAAGAAGTAAAGAAGAAATCAAGAATCACTTTAGGTTGGCAAGCATTCGGGAGGGTAAGTTCGATCTCCAAGAACAAGACGTTCCTATTGGTATTGAAAACAAGAGTGTGCTGATAGCTATCTGTGCAGATGAAACATAGACAAGCCAAGATATTGGCTCTGGAACTAAGAACCATTCAACGCGAACAGGAAGAGAATAAACATCGCATGGAAAGATCACGAAGTGGAACAATATATTAGAGAAAAACGGGTGTCAGACAAATTCTAAAAGTCGCTAGCAAACTTGAAATGACATTGAGCAGGTCATGATACAAGGATATCAGGCAACGGCTGGACTCAAAACACATATCATGGTTCTCTCATGATCATGGGTGAAATTGTGGAGGGTAAAAAGAAAGATGGCGTGATTAGGTTTGAAATGTTCTGGCACCAAAACGCTGAGAAGCGAAAAAACAAGCAGGCGATGAAAAAAGCCAATGTCCAACAACGGACGATGGATAAGGATGATAAAACGAGTGAAAGTGACAACGAAAAAAATTCAAAATAAAACGCAGAATTGAAAATATACACAAACAGAGATAGAGTGAAAAACAGAAGCAAAAAAAAGAAAAATTATCGGAAGAAAAAGGGGGTTTAGCTGACCGTTCTCTTTTAATGTTCTGTTTATGAGAGAAAATTCGGTGTTAAATTTTGGCATCAGATAACATAAGGAAACTCTTAACATGGCCATATAAAACAACAAAATAAGTGTACAATGTACTTTGCACAATTAAAATAAACAAGAAAAAAAAGAAAGAAAAAAGAAAATATGCCATAAAATCTTGGAACTCCTCATCCCAGTACTATCCTGAATTCATCAAAGCCCATCATGCCATTAAAAAAAAAAGAATTGCACCGAGTCGTTTATGCCGCTGTAGCCTGTATTTTCCAATGACCTTTTGGTTAATATAGATAAAGAAAAACATATAGGTCTACCAGCATCAAAGAACAGGACAGGAAGTAACTTGAGTCATACAAGAAGAGGCAGGGGATTATGGGAAAGCTAACTTTTAGAGAGAAAAAATTAAAATATATCGGACACAGCCATTAAAAGTGCATAAAACGCAGACCAAAAGAAAAAAAAAGGAGAAAAGAGAAGAACATACACAAACACACACAGACGTGCAAACACACACACACACACACACACACACACACACACACACACACACAGATTAGAAAATGTGGATTACTACCATGATGATTATGATGGGAATAAAATAAAAATAAACCTGGTGTCATTAAAAGTAAAAAAAAAAAAAAAAAGAAATGAGAGTGCAAAGAGAGAGACGGACAACCTACATACATACGCACAATTATACGCGCACATACACGTGTGCACGTACGCTATTTTTACCAAGCCACAGCTTGTGATTTCGACCCTTTGAGAATTTTCTGTTCATTCCTCTGTCCGTAACAATGGGCTCTTCCATTTGAAAGTAGTATTCTAATGGAAAAATATCTCCAACATTTCAAACAAAAACGAAGTAAATCATAAAGATATACACGATACAAAAGTTTCAGTAATCATCTACAGTCAGAATCGAAGGAGTGAAGCTTCCCCCTGCTACAGCTAGGCTTTTATATATATATATATATATATATATATATATATATATATATATATATATATATATATATATATATATATATATACATATATATATATATATATATATATACATATATATATATATATATATATATATATATATATATATATATATATATATTGGTAAACACTCAACAGAAGTGACACGAGCACAATGACTCACTTTTTGGGGATAACCTACGTAAATAAGTCCTTTGTTTAAAAAAAAATCAATGATTTGTAGTATAAAGTGACACAAATTATGATAAAGTCCAATAAAAAAAACACACTTTATGTATCTTAACACAAGCAAAATATTAAAACCATAGCTTGAGGGGAGCGATGTTGATATAATCGTTCTGTTTTTAAATACCCAAAACAGCAGCATGATCCTAACGAGAAAAATCGCCAACAATACTATGATACCCAATTCTGCATAAAAACATAAAAGCCGAGCATGCGTACATTCCTCAATTTACCACTGTCTCGTGGTCTGACATATTTTGAAAATCTTCATTTTTCATAATGAAAATAGAAATCCAAATAAATTCGGATGCAAACGTACTTGAAGCATTCATTGAAAAACTAATGATAATGATTAACACTCGAAAATAGAACTATTTAACGATTTGAGTTGGTTGAAATGACCTCAGGAGTTGTTGAAAGAAAAAAGAATAAACGATTTTTGTCGAATATTCAGTTAATAAAATTCAACGTTGAAATGTGCGTTTTTGTTGCGACAAAAAATCGAGACATTTGAAATAATCCACTTGAAAATCTTGCTTTTGAGAATTATTTCTCAACCGTTGATAACAAACCATAATGTCTATAATGTTGTGAAAAACGCAAAGACCGTGTGTCCGCATAACACAAATGTTTAATTGCACCAGATCTTGAAAAGGCTTAGTTGTTAGTCGTTTCTTTGTTCATTCAAATGTCTAAGTTGAAAAATCATAAACTCAGTCGGATGACTTAGCAACCTGCTATCATTTGAAAGATAAAAAAGAAAAGTTCAGTTAAACATAGTTGAAATCATTTTTTAAAATAAACGCAAAATTGATCGTATATTTTTTGCCAAACGCTACTTAATGATTTAAAAGAAATAACATTGTGAATCTATTGGGTGCTCTGCACTTATTCAAGACTGAACAAAATGAATCAATCAATATTTTACATCAAATCAAATTCAACAGGGATTTCATTTCAGTCGTCAATGATCAATGTCAACTGAGGTAGTTCATGCTTATTTTGATTACAAGCGAAATACCATACCATACCATACCAGATGTTGCTTTGGGACCACGGGCTACGGCCCAAGTTCTACCCCTCTAAATTTGGCTGAATTTGGAATTTAAAACTGTCAATGGATGTGGTGGCAACGATGTGTTAATTCAATAAAATCCAAGAGTTCACAACACGTTGGCTGAAGAAATTGTCAAAGTTTAATTCATAATGTTTTTCTTTCTGGATTTTACACCCAAGTCGTCTAGTTCTACTTTTGTTAAATTGAATGAACTTTTCAGTTTCTACATCTGAGCAGCCCCTTATCAACTTGAACGTCCTTTTTTTTTCTCTCCTCCTTTCCAAAGATATGAGGTTGCATTTCTGCATCCTTTCCTCGTATGTTAATTCCTCCGCTCCATTCATTATTTTTGTAAACTGATGCTGAACGTCCTCCATTTTTTTCAATTTCTTAGATATGGACATGTTTTTACTCGTTAAGATTCGTGTATTCCTAACTATTTGTTGGAAGATAGGTGAGAAATATTTGGATGTCGAAATTGAGATGTCTGAGGTCACTAATATGAATTAAACGTTTGTTGGTTTAGGAGAAAGAATTGATATTGAATGTTAAACAGTCATATGACTTCATATACAAATATTAATCTAGCATTTATGTGGTTCTTTGGAACGTTACCATGTATATATTTCAATATTATTCTGATATTTCCTCGTCAAACATAACATAATACATGCAATAGAAATACCAGTAAGAGATAAATCATGTAAAGATATAAATAATTAATCATTTAATACAGAATGGTCAATAATATGAAATACATGCATGCTAGATACGGAACGAAAGCGATGCAGAGTAATTTTGGCAAATGATTAAATGAAGCATAGCGTAAGATTGAATGAAAATTTAGGTAGACATAAAATGTATGTTTAGAAGAAGAGAATTTCAAAGCGGGTTTACATCATGACGATAAAAAGAAATTTAGTTTGAAACTGGAGCTTGTGATGCAAAGGTAAGTTAGAAAAGGGACGCCAGTCATTGAAAAGAGATGTTTTACCTTTGTTATTCAGAGGAACTTCATTTTAACAAGACGATCACAATAATCCTAAAAAAGAGGGCATACGACCAATGCAGCCTCCTGATAGCCACTTATGGAGCTGAAACACAAAACCAAACCAAAAGACAAACCTGCAAATTGAGGAGCGTACAGCGTGCACATGAAAGAATCATGCTCAACCATAAATGGGAAGATCACAATACAACACAGTATATCAGGAAGAAAACAGGAGTCTGAGACATCGTAGAATCTAGTAGGAAACTCGAATAACAATGGGCTGGTCATGTTGCGAGAGTGAGAGACAACCGATGGACATAACGACTCGCAACATCGATCCCCAGAGACCAGATGTAAAACCAAGACCGACAAAATACAAGATGAACTAGGCAAATTCAAAAAAATACTGACACCACAATGCCCATGATAGAAAATTGTGGCGGATCCTGGGGAAGGTTTATGCCCAACGACGGACGTTAAAATGAGCTGAGAATCAGTAAGGTGGCGTCTGTTCCAAGATTTTATAAAAACAATATGCCGACCTCGTAGTAAGTATGTTCCGTTTTGGCAGCATTACAGAATTTCGTCGAAGAATTTTGTGTTTTCCAATAAATTTATTTTGACTCGTATGAGTTCATTATAGAAGCTATCCAGTATAACTGGGAGAGAAAAGGTCTTTGTATTCGTTCTAAAAATGTAAGTTCCATTTATCAACGCGTAAATCTTATTCCAATCATTACAGAACACATTGAAAAGTTATACGAAGGCAGAACCGAAATTGCAACAAAATAATAATATTCATAACACCTACAACCTGGATAATAGTTAAAAATTTCAAACCAAATGATTAATTATGTAAACTGCATGAGCTTCGATCACTTCAAAATTTGTTTCCATGGCTTCGCATTCAGAAAATTTGAGTAGAAATTTAAGATACTCATGGATTCGAAATTAGTGAGTTTTGTGTTAGAAGCTTTCAATGTGCACTGAGATTAGAACTTTTCATGATCGATTTGAGATTCTGATTTTAAACAAGAAATTCGTTTGATCCGATGCATGTAACATAATATCGTTGAGAATATCATTCATTATGTTATGAGAAAATGAGCAGAAAAGAAGAGGAAGCAAAATAGAAAAAAAATGGAGAAAGGAAAAAGGATGAATTATATAATGTAGAAGATAAAATATTGAAGAAAGAAAAAAAAAACGGAATAAATATGAAAGGAAGTAACAGAAAGAAACGAGAAATTTAAGAAACAAGAAATAAAAATACGGAAAGAAAAAAAAAAGATAAAATATCTGGATAATTGCTGCCAAAGATGAGAAGCATTTCGCTTACTCTTGATTGATCCACTTTCTTTCCCTTCTCTTCCAGTTTCGTCTGATATTCACTGACGAGCGTTCTCACTAGCATTTGAGAAGTCACCGTTTGATTTTTCCAGTTAGAATCATTAAAACGCCACATCTTGGTTATTCCAATAAGGCGAAATGCCAAGGCCTTAGTTAAAGCCGATAGAGGTCAGTTCGACTGTAGAGCAAATTGGCTTGAGAAAATAAAAACTGAGAATAAAAGCAGTGGTCATTTTCGTTTCAAAAGATCGAGCGAACCCATTGAATAGACTTTTTCAAAAAGATACTAATGGCCCCCTATTGCACATCTTAATGGTCTTTGTGGGTGAGCAAAAACTTGCTGGTTCTAGTCCTGACTTGGTTAAAAAAATGAGAGGATACTCATAAGGTTTGTCAATCAACAGACTGGAAGTGGAAATGAGAATCAATCTTTTGGATTCTGTGAAATCCTTCTACAGAACAAATCTGTGTGTACTCGCTCATTTTGAACGAAGCTCGTTACTTTTATAGAATGCGTATTATACGGAATCTGCAAACTAAGTTCGAATCTCGTCCGAGGCTGCTTATGTTCATGTCAGCCTTGGAAAATATATCAATCTACTTCTCCCTGCGCTTTATCACAACCCTAAAGGTCAAGTTACTACCGCACAAGATTATTGGAAGTGTCTGTATTAGTCTTTGTTCAAATGTATGAACATGATGTGTGTGTGTGTGTGTATATTGAAAACGTAGTGTGATGACCGTGAATATGTATTGTTTCTATGACACTTCCACCAATGTATCTTGGTCAGTGCACATAAGACCAAATGGGACTTACCTTATAGTTGAGATAGCTACGTATTTCCCCTTCGTCAAGGTAAGAAGGCCAGGATTTCCAATGTTGGTTTTCGGAGCAGGTATATCTCGATTTTCATGCTACCCTTACCTCCATCTGTTCCTATACCAATCATCATCATCATCATCATCATCATCATCATCATCATCATCATCATCATGTGTCTTTTAACGTCTGCTGTTGGTACCACCACATCTCTCTATCATGGGCGTTGTGAAGTCAGTATTTTCTGAATTTGTCCAGTCCCTCTCTCCATCTTGTATTCTGTCGGTCTCAGTTTCGCATGTGATCTCTAGGGATCCACCTCACGAGTCGTGATGTCCATCGGTTGTCTGCCATTCTTACAACATGACCGATCCATTGCCATCTAAGTTTTCTTGTTGATCCTATGATATCTCAGACTCTGGTTTTCTTCCTGATATACAGTGCTGTCTTGTGATATCTCCATTTGATGTTGAGCATGATTCTCTCATGCACGCGTTGCATGCTTCTCAGTTTGCAGGTCTGTCTTTTGGTTAGGTTCCATGTTTCAGCTCCACTAGTGACTATCGGGAGAGGCTTGTTTGTAATAGTCCTCCATTTAGTTCATTCAGCACATGTTGGAGGTCGTGTAAGTTTTCTGTAGAAAGGATGGTGTCGTCTGCAAATCTGAAGTTGCATAGATATCCACCGTCTGTTTTGATTCCTCTATTCTCTCAGTCCATGTTTTGGAAGATCATCTCGAGGCAGGCTTTGAAGGCTTTGGGTGAGCTGGTATCATCTTGTCTTACTCCTTTGGGGCTAGATCGGCCATAAAAAACAAACAACTTATACCAATAAGTTCCGTAAATACAGTGTTCCCCCGCTATCCGAAAGCAGAGCGTTAAAATCTTATCTGAGCCGAAATGTTGTAAGACGAAAAAACAGTTACCATTAATTCATATCGGATAATTTTTGTAGCATTCCAAAATTTCCCCAAATGGTGACCGTATCGTCGGAAGTTGGGCTGGTGGGACGTATAGGTGACTGGTGTGTAGGAGAGTGAGAAAAAGGGTGTGTGCTTCCTCAATAACGGCTCGCAGAAAAACATACACTAAACGCTATAGTTGCTTTTTGTCTTTTTTTTCTGAAAGCAAAAACTAAAAACAAAAAAAATCGGCACAAAGCTAAATTTCGAAAAGCAGGGGGATATCTGTATCCGGATTCCTGTTATTCGTTTCCTGGTCAGTTGCTGGTGTCAGTGATGAAAATGTGTTCAGGGATGTAGGTATATGGTAAGGCCTTGTTTTGGGAACTAGGTACACGATAATGTCGTCATTAGTAAACATGGAACGTATAAAAAAAAAAAACGCTGGAAAATGAGAAGTAAGTTCCATCCCTGGTTGGTGCTTTTTCATTGTCATTTCAGATAATTTTCCAGTTAGTAAACGTGATATCTCGAACACCATAATAACTAACCATTTGATTGGTGTTTGGTATAAAGTCCGTTTATTTTGCAGGATTGCTTGAGCTAAAAATATAGTTATTGAACTTGCGTGATTGAACTAGAGACTTTCTGCTCATCGCATGTAATATCCCTCCACTAAGCTATCACCTAAATCATGAAATAAGTATAATTACAGGAAATTTATTTATCAAAACTGCAGCGTTCAACCTTTGTGTTTTGATTTCACAATAGTTTGAAATAGTTTTGTAATCATCTTCAGGTGCGGAGGTGTAGAGTGGAGTCGGTCCATTCCATTTCCAACTGTTATTAAAATCTCTTCAACATCCTAGAATTACTGTCGATCAACAACAGTCATTTGTGTTTGTAATCCCAACAAAGCAGATCTATAAGTTAATACTTACATTACCTATAAACCTAAGTCCATATTAATCATAGTTTTGCAATTAAGGAAAGAGGTATCATCAACAAAGTTGATAATAATGGCCCAAGAACATCAGGATGTATGATATTTACTTTAATAACTTGAGTGTAATGTTTTGACTGTAATTCATTGTCTATGATAGCTTTCTTTTCAAAGAGATATTTATAGCCTCTTGGTGTCATCACTGACTTATGAATTAAATAGATTGTGATTGGCAGAAAGCAGTATCAGATTATTTCAAGAATTTTTTTGACTTCTTAATTTGAGCCTTTAAAATTCAATCTTTTTTAAAGCAAACAATTTATTTTCATTTTCTTTACTTCATTTTCATGAAAGAAATGATCTGGTATTTCTGGGAATGAAGTCAATTCTAGATTATTTTGATTTTGTTCCCTAATTTAATCTTTTGTGATAAACATTTGAGATATTCAATATATGATGAAAAAATTAAATCTGGAGACATTTTGTTCGAACAAAATAATTCCATAAAGCTTTTTCAGAGCTTTTTAACAATATCAGCATTGAGTGTGTTTGTGTATATGTGTGTGCGTATGTGTGTGTGTATGTGCATACGTATGTGTATGTGTGTGTGTGTATGTGTGTGTGCGCGTGTGTGTGTATGTGCATACGTATGTGAGTGTGTGTGTATGTGTACATGTATCTATATCTATAAGTATATTGTGGTACCAAGATGGGGAATTTGAACAGCAAGGACAGATAGTATGGACTTTGGCTATCACTTTTAGTGAGCAGTGCACTTTGTGAACTTGGTTTGTAAATTTCTTTTTTTGCTGATTTGGCAAACTCTGCTTTTATCAATGGTAATTTTCCAAACTTTTAGGTAGCACTTAGCTTAAAAGTGTTTATATGTATAAGGGTGTAGCAATAAGTCAGCAGCTTGAGGTGTAGTTATTAGCTGAATTTGAATCTAAAATTTTCTCTGTATAATGTTAGATCTTTATGATTAATATCCACCACTGAATTGAGTGCATTGATGAGGAAGGAGATTATGTTGAAAAATACATTTGTGTAAAGTAAATGTTTTTTTCAGCATTAGACCATTGATCAATTCATTTACCTGCGTCTACATATGTATTCAGGCAATAGCACTTGATGATCGTAAACAAGGAATGTTTCAACAAGGAATGTTATAATCAATTTTTCTTTTTTAGTGAGTGTAGATATTGTCCAGATGTTTCGAATGTAGCACTTTAATGTTCAACATCACATGGAGAGATCACAATACAGTTCAATATATGAGGGAAAAAAACAGGGATCCAAGACATCATAGAATCAATTAGAAAACAAAAAAAGGCTATGGGCTGGTCATGTTGTAAGAATGGCAGACATCTGATTGAAATCACGGCTCACAACATTGGTCCCCAGAGATCACATGCAAAACTGAGGTCAGCAGAATACAAGATTGAGAGACAAACTAAACAAGTTCAGCAAGTGCTAGCTCTGTGACACCCATAATAGTGAGGTATGGCGAATCCTAGGGAATATCTATGTCCAACGACGAAGGATAAAAGACTGTTAATGATGATAATGATGATAACTTTAGACCACACTTCCGACCGTTATCAAGATCAGGAACAAATAACATTTGCTTTTGTTATTTATATTCATTTAATCTTAGCATTATAGCATCTAATTATGATTTTATTGAAAAACATTCCATATCTACAGTTTTTTAAATCAAATTTGGATTACATAATCGAATTGGGACCTTGTTATTCCCCTTTAAAATCCTAGAACATTTAATGACACATGTAGTTTCACCATCAGTACAGTAATGGTTACCAAGCTTGTGATGTTGACCATTACCACTGCAATGATTTTGATACTCACTGGGTGCACGACTACAGTGACCTTGTGTTCAACTAGGCTAAAATTAGTAAATATCAAGTATGTTCTGCTTCAATATTTACAGTGTATATACAGCTTAATTTGACTCATAGTCACAGTATTAGGGCACCAATTTAGCAACAACTCATTACATTAGTAATTGTCAACATCACAAACTCGATAGCCTTTACTACATGGATTGTGAAACTAAGGATTTTATGAGATTACTGGAATATTCTGGGATTTCATAATATCCTAAAGGATTTCACAGGATCACTAGTCGTACAATCTTATTGTAACATATATGTATTCAAGAAGGATATCCATAGCTAGTATTTTGTTCCTCTGCCAGACCAAGTTGAGCCTGTCTACATCAAAGCTCTGCTTATAAAAAAAATACCAATAATTGATCTTACTTTAGTAGCAACTATGGATGATTTGAATGACATTATTATACCATTATTTTATTCATCATGATATGTATGTATAATCTTCACATATTCCTTGATGTAGACTCTGAATTATTCGGATGGCAGATCTGACTGCAAAAAAAAAAATGAAATGCCGAGAAGGGAGATCACTCATGTTTTGTATTTGTTTAGAGTATGTTGGCATTTAATCAGTGTGTGTATTTTTCTGGGTATAAAATCTTGCAATATTTACTCTTGGTTGTGGAAAGAAAATGTCAAGTTCTCAGCTATGACCAACTGACACTTTTATTACAGGTGTGTGATGAATGAGAGCCAAAGCTCCATTTTAACTATCAAACATGTTGGCCATTCATTCTTGATTTTTTTTTACACATGAGGATATCTGTTATTGTATGAAATTTGCCTATAACTAATCTTTTTTCATAATCCTTATTCATTTTCATTTTTTCTCTGCTTTACATACAGTTGATGAATGGTAGTAAAGAATATATTTTATAAAGGATTGCACCACTCTGAGAGAGATGTCATTGTCAAGGCTTGAAGATTCAGGTACTTTTTAAAAAAATGTCTTTTATTATCATGATTATTATTTTGTTTTTAAGGATTTTACTCAAAGGGAATCTTATTTGAGATATATATCATCACAGAGTCACTGAATTTCTTCTTATCTCCAGTACTTTGAATCTTATGCAACTGTTTTGATTCTTCCTGAGCTTCTAGTTATGACAATTACTTATTACATTTTATTTTTTCAATTCAGAAAATTGCATGAAAAATGGAAAGAAGCTGAAATGGATATTTGATTAAAAGAGAAAAAAAATAAAGGAAACAGCAAATGAAGAGACAGAAAAATAGGAATTGAAAATAAAGGGAATAAATGTGAAAAAAAGGATTAACCTAGAATGATAAAAGAATGTTGGAAAAAGAAAAAAAAAGAAACAACAAAATATAGAAGGAAAAAGTAGAGAGGGGAGGAAAAAGTGAGATGAGAGAGGGAAAGATATAGATAAGTGTATGAAAGACAATGAATAAGTCAAATGAAAGAAAGAGGAGTAAAAAAAATACTGATGGAAGGGAAAGAAGAAAGATGTAAAAAAAAATGCAATAAGGCAAGAAAAAACGAATTATGAAAAAAATGAATGAAGGAATGAGAAAGTTAAAGAATTTTATGATGGGAAACAAAGTGATAAAAAGGAGAGAAAAAACTAAGCCAGAAAATGGAAGGAGAGAAGGAGAAAAAATGATTGGTTGGAGAACATTGAAAACATGGACAGAAAAATTATGGAAATTTTAGGAAAAAAATTGAAGAAAAAATATTGGAAAAATCAAAAGTAGAAAAGATTATTAAAAAAATGTAAAAATCTTTGGATTAAATCAAAAATATCTCTTGTTGATCTTGGTTTATTATTCTTTGCAAATTCATTTTCAGCTTCCATTGAACAAATGTGAAAGAAAGGTTACAGAAAAAAAAGCAGTGTAAATGGGAATTTAGAGCTCAGTCATAAAAAATAGTTAAATTTCTGGGATTTTGTCACCCCAAAAAAAGCAAGGCCAATAAAAATCAGAAAAAACAACGACAAAAAAGTAATTGAAAAGAGATTGAGCAGAAAATCAAGTTAAAAAACATGTCAATTTCATTTGAATTAATTTCTATCAAGTTTGGGTTTTTCTTGCTTGCTTCAGCATTCCCATTTATTAATGCAACAAAATTCACTTTCAGTGAAATCTTTATGTTGTGGCTTGCTCTCGTATGCAGTGTCAATGTTTTTTACTGATTTTAGTGCCGAGGCCTTAATGCAGATTCTAAGGATTATAGAGAGTAATTTCCTCCAATGCATAAATATTGGGAGGGAGGAAAAATGTCTCCCATACAATATTCTATCCTAAACAATAACATGATGCTTGCCTAAAATATAATCAGATATTTATTTTATTGAAAACGTTATCTTTCCCAAAATTGATTCTTTTTTTTTTCATTTTAAATCATAGAACATGGTGTTATAACGTTGACAAAAAAAATGAATTTAACTCAAAAATATTTCGTCGTGATTTGAAATGATTTTTTTTCTCCATCTTTATGAATGATTAGGAATGGGTATAATAAAACATGGTCTTCATTGCTGATATCAGAATTGCACCTTTTGGAAACCAAGTACTAGGTCTATCCGGAAAGAATCAAGCTATTTTGAATACCTCAAGATCCAGTTGTGCATCCTTGTGTAACTTGACGAGTAAGTAGACAGAACCTTACTGCATATGCATGAACAGACATCTCCTGTGGAGTTACCCAGTTGGCGATTAGATACCTTTGAGTGAGCATGTGTACCGTGTGAATGTTGCATTTACAATGTTAGGGCCAGCTCATTCTCTACATCTTTTGCAGGGTTTTTGGCGAAATATCACATCACTAGCTTTTCACTGTTGAAAAATATATTAAGTCCCAAGAGTACTCTGATAGGGAGACTAAGGTGACATTATTGTTGGTCGACTATTCTTTTGGTTATATTCTGGACATTCCATGTCTGGGTTGGATATTATAATGTTGCCTTTGATGCTCATTACATGTTGTTAACAAATATTAGAATCCATGGCCCCAAACTGTCAACATAGTCTATATTGGTTCGTTCATTTTCAAAGTGATTCTGCCTTGCTGGCTACATATGTATGTGTTGTGCATACCAGCTGCATGAATGAAGCTAGAGGGCTGAAAATTTAAACATTTACTCTTTATTATGTCTTTGTTTTTTTTTTCTTGTATCCCCCTAATGATAATAATTTTTCAGGTGTGGGAGTCAATCTATGTATTTTTATGCTAAACTGGTTTCTTGGATTGTGTCTGGCAGCATTCATGCTTGAATATTTTAACTTTTTTGTGATGCAACAAAAGGCAAGAGAAGTAACTTATTTATTGAACATCCCTTTTTCCAATTTTTAATGGATCACCCCAACACAGAATGTTACCAAAAGACATTGGTGATGTGGTGGTTTCTTTTGAATGATTAACCAGACCTGTTCTGCTAACCATGAAGGGAAAAAAATCTCTCTTCTAGCATTTTCTGTGGTCTGGCAATGTCAGGGTCTGAAGGTTGCCAGATTAAACAGGTACAATTGTATTTAGTTTTCTTTTTAAATAAGAAATTATTTCATTAATTCTATCAATTCAATTTCTCTATACAGGTAATGTCAAGCCATAAAACATTAAAATGCCTTATTTTCTGAGCAAATAGGTAAGCCTCCCCCACTAGGAAGATCGGTGTGACACAATCTTCATACCTCATATTGAACTTATTGACAATAAGCTAGGTTTGATAAATACTGAATGGTAGTTTTAAAATGATGGTCCGGAGAAACCACAGCATTTGTATGAATACAGTTTGGTCACTTCTTTGAATCTCCAACAAAATTGAAATTTACCAATTTACTCATTTATTTCAGATTGATGTAACCAAGTATTCTTCAAAGTACATATCCCAACCAAATAATTTAAATTTAAAGATTTTGAAGTGGTTCTTTCTTCAAAAGTATTATGTCTTGAATCTGATGTAAAATGAACTGATTATCATAGATGAGGTTATAGTATAAAATCTGTTGAAAAACTTTGAAGAACCCCTGATGCAACTGCTTCCTTTGATAGAAAAAATGGTGCCATTGTAGTTACAGTTCAATACCAACTCTCTGATGGCCACTAGTTAAAACTATTATTCAGAAAAATATTTCCTTACGTATTCGTAGAGAAATAAGTTTATGACCCCACCTTAAGTTAAGACACTAAACATTTGGTAACTACCGTTCAACTATTATAACAGCTATTACTGAAGGATCTTTATGACCACATAATTTCTATACCATTCCTTACGTTCAATTTTCTCTTAGAACTTCTGTGCCTAATCCATTTCCAATTACACTAGCATGGATCATTTCCAAAAGTCCAGGCATTAATCATTTTACACTCAACTGATTTCATGTCAGATCCATATTCAATCAAATCCTCAGACTATTGGCAAAGTTCTGTGCATTTCTAAATGATTTTATAAAGAAAAATACAAAGCTGATATTTGATGGGAAAATTATAATCTGCGCAAGTCAGAATGTGTTGAGTTTTCTGAAAGACAAGTCTTGTTCAATTATCCATTACAAATATAAAGTCATCTTTCAACTTTTCACTTTCTGTAACACATGGCATTCTTCTCTTCGCTTGGGTTCATCAATTTTAGAGCCCATTTTAATAACAATATTTTGTCTTTTTTCTCGCTCATCTTACATCATAATTTGACAGTTGGGATAAAACTTTTCATATATTACCAATATATGTTATCAAAAATTGGTGAAGTGAATGCTATGAGCAGACAAGACACTATACCAAATTTATGCAACAAATTGAGTACAGCTTTTCTTTTATGAACCTGAACACAATTTTTCTATATTGCCTGCTTCACTTATTGTTTTGTTTCTGGTAACTAAGTTTCCAAAATAGAATAAAATTATACTGCCTGAGTATATTGTAAAGAAGTCTTTATCTGAAAAGATTTTATTATGAATTCAATAACTAAGCAAATCAAAATCAATGGCAGAATGCATTTTATATCAAACCATGGTTCAGTTGACTCTAATATTATCACTTAGTTATTTGTTTTTTTTTCATTCTGTCTATTTGAGTCAGGCTCTTTTTACTTCTATGATTTTAATTTTTTTATGTCTTTTCTTATTGTATTCTATTTTTTAGTGGAGGGAGGCGTGCATTAAAATATCGGCCAAGATAAGCAGCGTTGATGAAGATGAGGTAAAGGTTAATACAACTCGAAGTGCATTCATCAAAGTCTTCGAAGCGTGTATGCTACCTTTCAG
Organism: Thysanoteuthis rhombus; assembly: GCA_963457665.1. Lineage (NCBI taxonomy): Eukaryota > Metazoa > Mollusca > Cephalopoda > Oegopsida > Thysanoteuthidae > Thysanoteuthis > Thysanoteuthis major. The sequence continues at coordinate 19,360,689 of OY735210.1, read as the reverse complement.
CACAATCACTTTATGAGATTATTAACTGAACCCTGTTGTTATTCAACCAATTTCTAATTAGGTATTTTCAAATCAGAAGTGTTTGCTTGTTAACAATAGAGAGATACCTTCCATTGAGAAGTTCCATGGTATGATTCTGTATATTGCTATTTTTTAAAAGTATTTTTGATTCAAGTTGTTTTCTTTGCAGACTATTCAGAAATTTACAGCCAATTTTACTCTGTCTTGCTTTTATTCTATTTCAATTTTTTGTCTTCCTATTATGATCATTATATTCTCCAATAAGCTGTAGTTGATATTGGCTGAAAGATTAATTTTAAAAGAAACACAATTTGTCATGGTAGACAAATTATATGACAGTTTTCATTTTTAAGGGTAATCTTGAAGGCATGGGATGTGGGCAAGGATTAGAAACAATGATAGTGTCTGCCTCAAAAAATGAAACATTAATATATTGCTTAGGAGTTTTTTTCAATCATGTATGCTTAGAATGTTCCAGGCTTCAATGATATCTTTCAGAGGTGAAACGTAGTTTGAACCTTTATGTTTTTAACAATATTTATTGAATTTTGTTTTATAAAATATGTTTGCTTATTTCGTTGCTCAATGCATTAAATCATTGTATCAATTGTTCACTTGTTTCATATTCCTAATGGATAATTTCAATGAAAAATGGATTGCTTTAAAAAAAAATAGTACAATGAATATGTTAACTTATACTTGACGAATAGCACAAAATCTTATAAATATTATTTAATTATTTCATAAGAAGAGAAACAAGCCTTTATACCATTTTAACTCATGGTTATATAAGGCCACAGTAGTGAGGTATTCAGTGAAGATTAAACTATCTGTACAACTGAATTGGTGGAGTCAAAGAGTCTTTGAGACACTTGAATTCCTCCTTGTTATCTATGTTGTTCACATGATGTTTTGGCCTACATATCACTTTTTCAGATGTAATTGCAACTGAGCTGTAGCGAGGTCACTTTTATCAAATGCATTTGTCACAGAACTGCCCTATATCTCAGGAACTATTAAAGACTGGAGCATGTGGTTTTTCACCGTTTGATAAGCATTTTGAAGATTCATTTAGATTTAGATAGATGGCCTCATCTGACCAGGCTCAGCCCGTTCATCATGCTTTTTGAAGCCCAATAACTCAGAAACTGATGAAGATAGAAACATAGGGTTTTCACTAATCGATAGCTCATGATTCTGAATTTTATTACCTGTGCAGCAAATTTGATAGTTTTCAGTCGCTGAGGAATTATGGTGGTTTATCTAAAGCAAATCATTTTTTGTAATCCCGTACTTACACAGATTCAAAATATGGTAGCTAAAAAGCATAGAAACATTTTTTACATCCATATAAGTAATGATTACCTTTTTTTAACTCTTGGGAATGGATCATTTTCTGATATCCTTTCACTAAATAATAGAACATCAACTAAGTGAAAAGTGAAATTATACAAAATTGTTATAACACAGGGAAGCTGTACTATAATACTTTAATAGTTTTGACCCAACCTGACCTACCTTTAGTGCTTAATAATTCAGAAATGGATTAAGTTTATTCATCTCTGCAATGAAGTTGAATATATATATATATATATATATATATATATATATATATATATATATATATATATATATATATATATATATATATATATATGTATATGTATATATATATATACACACATATATATATATATATATATATACATATATATATATATGTATATATATATATATATGTATATATATATATATATATATATATATATATATATATATATATATATATATATATATATATATATATATATATATATATATGTATATATATATATATATATATGTATATATATATATATACGTATATATATACGTATATATATACGTATATATATATATATATATATATATATATATCATCATAATATGACATCCGTCACATTTCTTAATGAATTGCAAACTTTATGGTTCTTACAAAAGAAATAAAACAAATGTATTTAACTTTTGACGGTTGGTCATGACTGTTTAGGGATTATTATCTAGTCAATGCAATACATTGTTTATTTTTTTTTTGTGACTATTTATTTGTTTACCTCTGCCGACAAAGTTGGCAGCAGTAAAGATATTCACCTGTATCTGACTTTCCACCTTATCTTCTTTCTGTCAGTTTGTCCACGTGTTCTCTCTGGAAATCTTTCTGTCTATTTGTTTACATGATATCTCTGAAAATTCTCAATAAATTCCAATGAAATCATGTGGAAGGGTGGAATATATGATACAAAAGAAATGATTGAATTTAGCAGCAAATCAAGGAACTTTACCTGCCGTGTATAGAAGCTATATGTCTCCCACTGCACAATATCTCCAAAATTTCTCATTGAACTTCAATCAAATTTTGCATTGCTCTGGGCAATGGGCTACAAAGAACGTAATTGAATTTTTGGGTGGATGCAGAAATTTTTTCCTCCGTTTGATTGTAGCTATATAAACATACCACGCAATACCTCATGAAGTTTTCAATGAATTACAATGGAATTTCAGGTAAAGCTGAGCAATCAGCTATGGAAAAATCAATCAAATACTGGGACAAATCAAAAGAATATTTTCGATTGAGAGATACTTTTTCACTTTTTTCATACGTTTATGTATTCATTCATGTTTGCTCACACTCTGTCTCCAAAAGTTAGCGATAGATTCCAATGGTGATTCTCCAGAGGGTAGGCCTTGGGCTAAAGAAATTTTAGGATCCCAGGATTATTTTTTGAGTTACCTCCCCTGCATCGAAACAGTTTCTGAACTGATTTTCATTCAGCTTTTAGTGACAATCGAGTTGGCAGAGGTATGCATTTTCTCGATGTTTTCTAGTTTGAATGTTTTGCCAAACAATAAAACATCATGAAATAAGTAAAAACAATTTTTGTAAGTATTTATCAAGTAATAAAACAAAATGGTGAAAAATTCTTGTTCAAGTGGAAAATCATCACATCATAACCAGTTTTTTTACTCGTTTTTTAGGCAAGAAATTGCAATTTTTCCAGTTTGTAAAAGAACTTGATACTTTTCATTATAGCCTTTGAAATTTGCTAATGATTGCTTAACCTCATTATAAATAAAAAGTATTATCAAAGTATGAATTTTGTTTTTGCCAATGAAATATTGGATCTTAACTAACCATATAATTGCATATGTAGATGATTCCTTCATTGATCTGAGCTTAATAAATATCAAGTTATTTGTGAGTAAATAAAACTAAGCTTTATGAGAAGAGAATTATTTAATTTCCTCCACATCCCCACTCCCCACAAAAAAAATCATTTTTTGCATATCATTTTGGGGAAAAAAAAAACTCTTTTGAACTTTTGGGGGCCATGTTTTGATGGGTTTATCAATAACTTTTAGATTATCTTGTCTCTAATTTGGATATTTTCGCATAGAAAATGCCAGTAATGTCACAAATAGGATTTATTCTAACCATATTTATTCTTTGATGGAATTTTTTTTACTTGACTTGGAATTTTTTTGACGCTATGGTTATTCAGTCAATGACTGTGATTGCGAGTTCTGGGTTCATTTTAATCTCACCATAAAATGTTTGGCTGACATGTTTGCATTTTGAATATATCATCATGATTGAATAGTGAGAGGTATCAAAACCAGATGAAAAGTATCAAATCTCAAGCTTTTTTCCTACTCATATACATGGTTGTGTAATTAAATAAATGATTCGAGGAGTGTTCAGAGATTTATTGCAAGGAATTGTTTTAGGTTAGATTTATTTTAGTTCAATATATCGGGCAATGTCAAAATTGGCAAATATTCAGATTGTTTAATTTATCATTGTGATTTAATATCAAGCCATGAATTAGTTTGTATTCGTAGATCTATGTATACACATAAACATCTTTTCTTTTATTCATCAAATAACAAATGTAATTCATTTATGAACATATATGGATGCGTACTCCTGTGAAAATATAATTTTGCATATTTGTATCTAAATGCAAGTCGGCAGTCAGTCTATTGGTTCAAACAAAAACACAATACATGTGCATAAGTAAATATACATATACATGCATATAGATATTTACGATGGTTAGCTTAGTCTAGTATAAATTGTGTTGTCACTATTTCAAGTGGAGAGGGGCCCGGAATGCATTTGAAAATTATCATGTACTTGGACTAACAAATTGACCCTTAGAGACAGTAGGAGATATACAACTACCTCAGCCACCAACTTGTAATATATACATTAGACAGGAAGATAACAAATACATGTGTACATGTCTCTATTCAAATCAAATGATTTCCTGATGGTCGTAATGTATCGTTTTATTTCACTTTCATATTGAAAAGCTGATTGCCTCTGTGCTTGAAGCATAAAGTATAAAATGAATGCATAATACCTGTGACTTATGAATGGATCAGATGGAGGACTAAAGAGAAGGCTATCACACAGATAGTTAAACAAGAAGAATGGAGATGGGCTGGACACATAGCAAGAAGAGATGAGAACAGATGGAGCAAAAATATAACTGATTGTTGCCCATAGTACAGTGAACATAGTAGGAAAAGACCAAACACAAAATGGAGGGATGAGATTGAAAGGTTTGATGATGAAGCATAGCAAAGGTTAACACAATCGTGATTGTCATGGGAAGAGATGAGAAAGGCCTTTGTCCAGCAGTGGACTTGGAATGATGATATATATACATATATATATAAATATATATATATATATATATATATATATATATATATATATATATATATATATATATATATATATATATATATATAAATATATATATGTACATGAAAGAAATGTTTGCAAAGTATAACTTAAAAAGGAGAGAAATCCACTGGTAAAAAGTTCTTTTATGCCCAATATTGATCTTGCCATGAATATTAAAGCACTAAAAACAGATCTAAGTTACTTCAAAGAGATTTATAAGTAGTTCTTTATATCTGTAGCAATTTACATCTTTGTATGAAGAAAAAGCACATCTACAGTTACAAAAGTGAAGGTGGGCATGAAAGCAATATTTTCTATATACATATATATATCTAAGTTTTTAATGCTTTTATCATTCAATCACCATTGACAAATAAAGATTTTTGGAAATCTACTCCAAACACTGAATCGCTTTGGTCACTCTAGCCAAAACTCGATTTCATTATCTTTGAAACACTTTTCTTTTCTTCTGTTTGTCAAGCCACAATTGTTATTCATTTATTTCACTTCTTCCTGCACTTAAGTCCATTCCTCAGACTGATATTTTTCATTTCACGGCTCAGGCCTCTTACTTTCTAAGACCAACTCTTTTTAAAACCGATCTCCCGCTTAATGGGCTGATCAGATTCTTGGAAAAGGAAAAGCCAGGAAATCGCCGTGCACTTTCTTTGATGCCATTCACCAAACCAACTCGATGCTTACACTGTGCATCCATTTTTCAATACAGCTTGGCAGATTTCAGGAATCTTAAAGAAATAAGCATTTTCAAGTGGCATTTTATTTTCAGGGTTTTATTGCTTTATTTTTTTCTGTTCTATTCCTATCATTATCATTGGCTATTTATTTGTTATTTTTTTCTGCCATTTGAACCAAGCCAAACCGAACCAAACCAAACGAGTAATTTCTTTGAAGATTGTTCAATTCCAAAGCAGAATCTTGTTTTTCCACTGAGGAGGCAGCAAACAAAGTGACCATCTCTTCCTCAATCCTGTGTCTATCAAAATGGTCAGGGCTTTTGTGTAGCCAGTCTATAGAAATGTTAACAAAGCCAACTGATGTTTTTATATTTTTTATCTCAATTCCTTACGGCTTTCTTTATCATTGTTTCTTTTGTCTGTTTACAATTTATTTTTCTTTTGGCTTTCAAGAATGCTACCCACCAGCTTCTTAGAAGTGGGGGAATTTTGCAGTACTGAACACTCTGTCACGTGTCAAAAATTATCCATCACAGTTTGTATATGACATTAGGGGACTAATCCACATATCAAACAAAGATTCACAAATGGCTGCACTTTGCGTGTAATCGGATTTTTCTCTTGTTAGCTTGTGAAAAAGGCGTTGTGTAATTCGTAAAAAGTATCAATTCACTTGTCTTATGATGTTCTTATGCCTCTTCCAAAGAGATATGTAAGATATGTTTGGATAAATACTGAGGAGCATTGTCATTTGAAACAGTGTTTACCAGGTGGTTATATTGAGAGTAATACTTATACATACACTTCATATATAGGTGTGTTTTTGTGCATGTGTGTATGGATATTCATATGTATATAAATATATATGTGTGTGTATATAAATATATATGTGTGTGTATATATATATATATATATATATATATATATATGTATATATGTATATATGTATCTGTGTAAGTATGTATATATGTGCATGTATGTATATAACTGTGTATATGTATGTATATATATGTATATATATATATATATATAACTGTGTATATGTATGTATATATATGTATGTGTAAGTATGAATATATATGTATTTATGTTTGCATGTACGTATGTATGTATATATATGTCTATGTACGTATATATGTAAGTATATATATATATATATATATATATATATGTATGTATATAATATATATATATATATATATATATATATATATATATATATATATATATATATATATATATATATATGTATATATATATATATATATATATATATAAATATATATATATATATATAAATATGTATATATTGTGCATGTGCATAAATATATAGGTGCATATATAGATGTGCTTTTGTGTATATACATGTATGTGTATAGGTGTTTCTGTCCATCTGCATGTCACAACTATTAAGAATCTCTATAAATGAAAAGACTCATATCCTAATGAGTAAATAACTAAATAAGAATTTTTTGATGATGGATATGATCTTTTTTGTAGTACATTGCCGTAACTAAGTCTTCACTGAAAATACATAGTATTAAAAAAATATCAAATCATGTTAAAAATTTAAGATGAAAACATATGCTCAATTTTTAAGTAAACAGCTCCTCTACAAAAATTTGTGTCACTCTTCAAGAGTCAACAAGATTAACAATGTCAGGGGTTGACTTTATTTTACTACCGTAATAACAACAAAACTATCCCCACCAAGAAGAGGGCTGTAATCCAATATGTAAAGCTCACATTCCCCTATCCTGATTTAAACTCATGTCCAATTGATTGCCAGGAGGCTCTCTTACTGACTGAACTAAATTGACAAGTCTCAGATATCAATGAGAATTCATACAGATATGCACAGATTTTTTTAATTCTAATTGATTAATACATTTATTCAAAAAATATATATTTTCAGGATATACAATGAATTATAGATAGCGTTGTATTGTATAGAAACTCATTCAAAATGATCTCACATGATTTCATGGTTAATACATCACTAAATTAGGACTATGTAAGTAGAAAAAACCATTAAAAAAACTGGGGCTGCAGCAGGAGTCATTTCAAATAACTTTCTATATAAAACAATTTAATGCAATTTACAATTCATTCTGTCAGACCAAATATGTCTATTTCTCAATACATATGTATACAATATAAAAGTTTCAATAATCATCTTCTGTCAGAATAAAAGTTGGAGCAGAGTCGAGTACTATTTAGTTCCATAAATGTTGGTTAAGAAAGACCATTTGTTATTTCATTCCAAACAGTAACATTAAATGAATCTTATTTCTCTATTCATGTTTTCCTTAATATAAGCATGAAAAAAAAAGTTCAAACCTAGCAATAAGACATCCATCTTATGAACAGCCATATTTAGATCAGACCATATGTATATTAAATGTATATAAATCAAACTATTTTGCATCTAAATACTTTTTGAAATGCCAGGGCGAGACTTTTAAAAATGTGCAGACATACGTGCATATAAATCTCTCTGAGTATATAAAAGCTTACATTTTTGCTTATTTGCTTATGTATATATATATATATACTTGATATCTATTGCATAAACAAAACAGTAAAACTTTAACTGGTTATTTTAATGAATGTCAACATATATGAAATCGCATTGGTTTTTATATATATATGTGTGTATGAGAGGCATTTTGCAATAAGTGCACAGATACTACACTCTGATCCTGATTGACTCACTTCCCACAAGAACAAGATATGACACAAGGACAGTTTAATGAGTTGGTTCCATATGGAAAGCTTCTGAAATTTCTCCAGTCCCCGCAACTGGTGTTGCAAAGGTATCAGGGCAATCCCCTAGCCTTTCAGTGTATTGGGAAGGTGCTGCCTCAGAACCTGCTGATCCCCTGAGACTAGGAAAAGTTATTTTTTGAGGCCATAGGACAAATCCTAGGCTTGTTGTGCTTAGCAATACCAAGCCTCGGCAGGCTATAATCAGCCACTCCATTGCACTGGCACAAAGCTACCAAAGAGTGTACAGCAAGCAGATACTACACTTTCATCAGGTAAATAGTCAGGGAGCAACATTTCCATCTTAGGCAGAGTGTATAGATACTCCTATTCAGAAATCCAGATTCACACTCAAATAATCCCATCACTTTTGGCACGTACTTTGCTAGTTATATTATAAAAGGAACATGTCTTTCTGCTGAAAAAATTTAATTAGCAAACCCAAAATTGTAGTCTCAAGACAGCAAATATTAACAACCAAAATCAATAAGTGTAGCCATTATTAAGGGAACCCCAAAAGAAATAACAAGTGCAGCAAGATCATTTTATGTCATTAATTAAGTCAGACATTTAAGAATTTATGCGACTCATAAACATGGTTGCAATGTTTCAGGGAAGGCCATTGTACTGCTTGGGCTCATCCGTCAATATATAATGGGTCATTTTCTGACTGCCACTCTTCTATTGTCCTGGGTTTGTGGTGTTTATTATTTTAAATTGCTCACTTGACTGAAATATGACCACATTTAAAGAATTAAGTAAAAAAAAAACAAAAAAACAAAAAACAAATGCTACAATCTCAAGAAAGTGAAAAGAAGGAAAGATGAAGAGTTCAATTTTCAACAATGACAGGCAGAACCCTAAACCTGCCACAGGGCATGTGAGAGAGGTTAAACTGGCAATTGGGTAAATTGTCATGCAAATATGTACAATGTGCCTGGAAGAATAAGAAGTGGTAAGGGGCAAATTAGCTGAAGGAGGTTCCTGAATTTTAGAAGATAGTGAAATTGAACCCCCTTCCCTTCCCCACATACGCACTCAAAATAGTAATGATTGCTTGAAATTGAAAAGGTTCTGTCTCTGAAATATGAAAGCTGAGAGTAATCTCCTAAACAACAATCAGCAATCCTCAGATGAAATTCAATTAGAAATGAAATAGTCAAACTCAGTCGTCAAAGTGTTGAAACAACGTTCTTTCGAGAAAAAGAGTAAATCTCTCTCGTTCCATCCTGGCTTTATTTTAAACCATTACTCAGATGCCTTCATGAAATAGGAGAAATAAATTAAGAAAAGTTTTCTAAAAGGTCAAGAAGTTCACATCCTAAATCAAAGGAATATTTGATATGAATAAAGCAAGAAAAGTCAGGAGAGGTAAAAAAAAATCCCCTTTTTTTTCCAGTTATACTTGTCCATCGCTCTGTCTGTCTGTCTGTCTGTCCATCTCTATCTATCTATCTATTGATCCATCGATCTGTCTATCTTATCTTTACACCTTATATCTATATATAATAAACACCCATATTTTGCAAAGACATTTCAAAAAAAGTTTTACTCGCATATTTAACCATATGTTTGGTGTAATTCTCAACCCTTCAGTGATCAGCCTCCTGACTATAATCTGGGCATATTGGATGCAATATAATACTTGGATACATTTTTTTGTGCATTTTATTAGCTTGAAAATATAGTACTGATAGTTTTTCTCAAAAATGGAAGACTGTCACCATATTTCTTATTAGTAGCCTGCTCTGTTCACTGGCAGTAGGCAGTGCCATAGCAGATAAAGGTGTGATAAAGTAAAGAATAAATTTTGTCAATGGCTTGTATGATTTCTATACAAACCTCACTCTATTATTATCCTCGACTATACAAAGTCACCTAATAAGTATTACCTTGAATTAGCCAGATCTACATCCCACATTATAGTAAGCGTTCTTTTCACTTATCAAGACCAATGCACATGAAGAACCATTTCTCTATCAAAAGACACTATTTCTGCAATCATTCTGATGCTGAATCCTTGACCATTTCAAATGATTTAATCGTTTTTTTTTATTAACATTCTCTCCAGTTCTTGACATGCATGGGCTACAACAACATTTATCATCCTCAGCATCCTTGTGGCTTACATAAAATCCCTCAGGTCACTCAAGCTCATATGCACATGACATGCATTTCCTCCTATAAACTTCAGTTAGCATACAAAAAGATTAAGTCGCCGTTAAAAACAAAAATTATGTGCATTAGTCATGTTGAGAATAAGAACATCACTGTCAAGATAGAAAATGCTAGGCAAGGTGGACCACTACATCTACCTAGGACAACAAATCTCCATGAGACCCTCAAAAGAGGAGGAAATCAAGCGAAGAATCACTTTGGGATGGCAAGCTTTCGGCAGAGCAAGCTCAACTTTCAAGAACCAGATGTTCCCAATAACCCTGAAAAGAAGAGTATACAACCAATGCAATCTCCCGATAGTCACTTGATGGAAATGGAGAGATGAACTGGACAGATTCAGGAAATACTGGCTATGCGACATCCATGATAGAAAATTGTGGCGAATCCTGGGGAAGGTCTATGTCCAACGACTGACGTTAAAAGACTGATGATGATAATGATGCTGATGATGATGATGTTCTCCAAATTGTTCTTTCAAATAGATGCTTTGCTCTATTTTGGAACTGATTATTTCTATGACACATCAGGAGAACATGTCTGCCCAGCAAACAATGAACTGGAAATGTGAGCAGATTGAAACTTTCAAGGGTTATTTTTCCTTGCCCATTGGTCAGTATATATCAAATGCACCATACATGTGCACTGTGGTTTGAGTCACATAATCTCAGTCTTGTTTTATAATAGCAACTCTTTAGTATAAATAGTAAATAGTATAAATGATAAGTGAGGAACAAGGGAAACATGAAAAATAACTAAGATAGACATATTAGTCATAATAATTGAATCAGAAGCAACTATCATAGTCTATGTTTTTTTTATAGATTATAGATATGCAACATATCACCTAAAGGTGGTTTGATACACAATAAGGGAGATAATGAAGACATGGACTCTGGTTTCAATAATAATAGTCTTAGTAACCAGTCTAAAGACTCTCTTTAATCAGTTCCACTGATTTGTTTTATAGTGTTGACAAAAATATTGGGTCTATTGAAGTTAGAAAGTGTGCTCGGAATCTTGTTGACTTACTCGCAATATTTTTTTTTTTTCCGAGTTGAATTGTTAATGCTTTGTTAGAATAATTGATTGGTTGAGAATCCTTTTTTTTTTTCATTCAAGATTTACTGGGTAAGTAATATCTATCTCTCAATCTACATATACATTCAAATGTATATGAATCTTTCATGTCTCTTTTACTCCCTACCAAAACTGATTTCTTTATTTGCTCTTCATGAGAGCACATCACTTTATGTAGTGTGTAATCTTTCATGGTATTTTTGTAAGACATTCATTTACATTTTGTATTTCTAAGAAGTCTTTCTGTTTCTTTTCTAAGTGCAAAAAAAAAATCAAATAAATGTAATTGATTATGTACCAAGTTTTTATAAGCATTTTTCTCTTGGGAAAAAGTGGGTTTCAAATGAAAAGAAAGAGTGAATTTGTCTCTCTGTTTAGCATTCAGACAAAAAATTTGAATGGTTTTAAAGAAGAGGGTCTGTGAAAGTATGTTTCAGAGATAGTTAGAGATGCTTGAGAGATTTCATAAAAGAGAAAAATGATAGATATTTAAGGAAGAGAAGGAAAAGTTGATATTAGATAAAGGTTTTAAAGAGAGAAAGTTGATACAAAATAAAGGTTTTAAAGAGGCTGTTTTCGAGAGAAAGAGAGAGAGAGGGGTTGAAGTGTAAGTGTCAGCAATAGGAATAAGTGGGTGAATCAAAGGAGAAGTAGGAGAGAAAGTACAAGATATGATGAGAGGGAAAGTAGTGTCGCTTTTTGGATGAATCTTTGAGTGAATGAAAAAATAGGAGAGAAATGGGATCAACAAAAAATTTCCATCTCTTTTTACAAAAATATTTTTTGCAAAAGACACAAGAAACAAACTTGTTTGTACATGTAATATTTAATAATAAAAAAGAACATAAGTTTTATGTGCAAGGATATGTTTTAGGAGAGAATAGAATAAAAAAGGCTTTACGGCTGGCACTGTCCTATTTTTTAGAAAAAGGACAAAAAGTTGCTGAAAGTGGAAATGAAGAAAGAAAAGCTAAATCATGTGACAGCCAATACTGACATGTTATATAATGTTTAATATGAAAAAAAATTCTCAACTATTGAAATAAATGTAAGTAAAGAAACTTATCAGAGTTAGCATTGAAGCTAGTATTTTTTCTTTGTTTGAAGAGAGAGTGTAGCCTTGTTGGTTGAATTTTTTGTTGACGCCATTTTTTTCTTCATATTACACTCTAAGAAACAAAAAAGTGTTTTTTTAAAATCATTTTTATTATTTTTTTTATATCACAATATTTACTCTTCCTTTACTGGTTGCTTTTCTTTTGCCGCACAAAATATATGGACAGCTTTGATTTAAAATGATAGGGAAAAAATCTGGAAAACTTCAGTGGCAATATATCTCTGCATAAATAAATTAGCCAAAACAGATGGGAACAGCAAAAGAGAAAAAAGATTTTGAAAATGTTTTTTTTTTCTTAAAATACATCCTTCTCTGCTTTTTTTTTCTAATATAGATCAACCCATACAAATAAATTAAGGATAAATACACAAATCTACATAGAATATAGATAGAATAGATTATGTATACCTGAAATAATTTTACATATAAATGCATGCACATGATTTCAATTAGTGGATTGTTTGATGTAAAACTATGTATTAAATATTTTTTGAGAAAAATTGAACATACCATGTTTATGATATGTACATGACACTCTTCCTGTCCCTAAAAAACAGAAAAAAACAGCTGAAAAGGTAAACAGACTTCATTTTCAAGCCCTATTTTGGCCAGGAGTTTAGATGGAGTTAAAAAAAAGTGGGTGATAAATGAGAAAAATTCAAGGAAAATGTGTTTTTTTCTTCATCTTAATATCCCCCTCATGAAATAAAGGGTCTCTTATATGCCAGCAAATATAGCAACTCAGAGGGCTGATAATGTGGATACTGATTGAAGCAAAGTTTGTTTTATTTTTTATTGGCAGAAGGACACAAGGGTGGTGTATCTCCTCAATTTGATTCTCTCAGGGGATTTGTAACTTGTAGCTTATTGACATATTAACTCTCAAATTCATATAAATGCATTGACTATTATCAAAGGGAATAACTGCTGATTTGAATTACCTCCCTTCCACCTAAGTAATTTCTTTTTCTATTCTATTCACTGATTATTTCTTATTTCATTCACAGAAGAGTTCCACTATCATTTAGGAGTGGTATCTAGTTGAGCTAAGCTGAACTCTACAATTGATAAGTTAGAGTGGTTGACCGAAACGGTGATGCAAAGAATATGAACTTAAGATGGTTGCTGTTGGACAGTTAGTGGCTATGTTTTTCGAAAAAAGATTTTACAGCTAATCTGTTTGTATATGTGGAACAAATGAGTATATTTCTATACAACTAATAGAAAGAAGGGTATAACACCAATGTATCCTACTAATAGTCACCTATGGAGCTGAAACATGGAACCTAACCAAACTGAGAACCATGCAACATGCACAAGAGAGAATCATGCTCAACATCACATGGAGAGATCATAAGATAGCACTGTATATTAAAGAAAAAACAGGGACATCATAAAAATTGTTAGAAAACTCAAATGGCAACGAGCTGGACATGTTGCAAGAATAGCAACTGTTTGACATCACGAATCACAACATGGATCCTCAGAGATCAGGTGCGAGGGTGTGGCTGACAGAAAGTACTGACTCCACGATGCCCATGATAGAGAGGTCTGGTGAATCATGGGGAAGGTCCATATCCAATGACAGATGCTAACAGGTTGACGATGATGATGATGATGATGATGATGAATATTGATACAGAGCATATATTCATATTAATGTATGTCATGTGAACATTTTCAAAATGGCTGTAGTTGATGGAGCTTGGTAAGAAGCACAGCTGCTCCTGTGTCACGCTACATAGTAGGTAAAGAGTTTGTCTCCATTTCTCAAATGATCCTTGGAGACCCAAGCATTGTTTGTAACAACTGTGATTTCCTTCCTGAGGTTAGGATGCCAACTCAATATGAGATTCGTACATGAGTTTTCCTCTCTATGTGCATTGTATGTAGGCATGTATGTATTATCATTCTCCATTTATACTGCCATTAAAGATGGGGGTCAGGAGGGTAGGCACACTTGAGCAATTGCTACTAAGACCCATTCCTGGCTTGTAAGGCCTGTCAAAGCTTACAGCACCACATATCCCATCTAGATAGTGATCAGGTTTGATGTTACTCAACTTTGGTAATCTCAAGAATACTAGTGTATACAATGCAATTTAAGTGTAACTTGTTAGAGGAGAGGTTCTTGAATTCTAGTCTTCGTGTTTAGTACTTAGCGGAGAGGCATTGACGACCATTTTTATAGTGATGGATTGAACCTTGGCCTACACTCCACCACTGAGTTATTGATTGTCTGTGAGTGTATCTATCTATCTAAAAGTAGTCTGAAATTTATGCTTTGGAAAATCTTCCCAATAGTCACTTATGGAGCTGAAACTTGGAACCTAACCAAGAGACTGGCCCTCAAACTGAGAACCATGCAACGTTCACATGAAAAAATTATGCTCAACCTCACATGGAGTGATCAGAAGGCAGCACAATACATCAGGGAAAAAAAAGGAGTCCGGGACATCGTAGAATCCACTAAAAAATTCAAATGACAATGGGCTGGTCATGTAGCAAGAATGGCTGACAACCACTGGACATCAGAACTCACGAAGTGGATCCCCAGAGATCACATGCAAAACCGAGTCCAGCAGAGTACAAGATAGAAAGACAAACAAGACAAATTCAGAAACTATTGGCTCCATGATGCCCATGACAGAGGCCAATCTTTGGGAAGGTCTATATTTAATGATGGACTTTAAAAGATTCATGAAGATGATGATAATGATGAAACTTATTTACGCAGAAGTTTCTCTCACTCTCTAAACAGGATAATAGTTTTGTACTTATGTTGGCATAATCATATGTGAATGAGTTTTCAACTCATTATACCTTGTTGAGCCAGTATATTTTTATATTCATAAAATCTGCATCACTAGCAATATAAGAAGCAAATGTAATCATCAATTAAATGATCCAGCATTATCAAGGCCTGGCCAGGCATTTCACACGTCTCAAAACCACTCCTTCAAGAAATGAAGAACTTGAGGGTGATTTTTGTTAGTATTTTGAAATTTATTCAAATTATTCTCAAAACATTATCAGTTAGTAATATGAATAAAAGAAAGCAAAAACCTCTCTAATTTGCTAATCAAATATTGCTTACCCAAAACCTGTTTCTCAGAGCGAACTCCATTCTTACAAAAAAAAAAAAACACTCTGAGGAACAGACTCACCTCAAAGCCTGTCCATCAGAGCTATTCCATGGAATATCTGCACATTCTGACCAACAGTAATATGGCCCAAGTTTCATGTCTGTCCACACAATATCTCCAAAAGTTCTCAATGAATTTCTATAAGAATTTATCAAATGGGTGGCTATGAAAAATTCTTGGATGGATCTTTGCACAATTTCTTCACCTGATAATGGCGATGGCAGAAATAGGTGCTCTTGGGAGGCTTTCTAGTTTAATGGTGTAGATTGTACTAAATACTCATATATTTGATGATAAAACTGAAGTGCTAATGCCACGGTTCTTGAGATTAGTAATAATACTAATGATGTTGGTCATAGCAGTAACGATCAAAGTGATTGTAGTGGAAATGATTTGCATTACTGGAGTTCTAAGAAAGGGTTTACACAGTTTAAGCAGTTGGTTGGAAGCTATTTGCAAACAAAAATTCCTCCACCAACTCTAATCTGTCTTCTGTTTAATGTTGCTAAAATGTATTGGTATTTCCTACCATATTAGTTATTTTTTGAGTTTGGGCTTTGTTGGTAGAACCAGACTAAGAGATCGCGTGATGGTTATCAGCACAAAAGATGTAATCAGTAAGCCAAGTTCGAACTTTAAGGTAACTTGTATTCACTTAGCAAGGGAGAAGCATGAATCAATATACCTGCATTTTTTCCCATTGATGCATATCTATAAAAAAAAAATTGAGAAGAGAGCCAGTGAACTTGAGCAAATAACTTGCTACCCTAGCAGCCATGATTGTAAAAAGCTCTTAAACCCATTGTCAACCATAACAGGGGCGAGTCAGTTAATACTAACATGAATGTGGTTAAAATAGAGACTCATTAAAGCCCTTATCTCTATTGCGCTGTTGTGGACATACCTTCTCAAGTCTGTAAAGTGTCAAAGGCACGTAACCAGAAGTACTTTGTTTAGATTCAAATTATAGACATGGTCTGTCTATGAAGTATCCAGGCACTTAATATCAAATAATGCCGACCGAGTGACCCCACAGGAGAGTGTATGTTCATGCACTGTGATAATAATTGAATGCAATTTTTTCTAGGCTATTCAACCAGTTTTCAAAATGGCTCAATACTTTTTGTACAGACCTTGCAAGGCTTGTGGTTCAGTGGTAAAGCATCTTTATGGTTGTATTTATAAAAATATCATTAACAAGTGCATAATGTAATCTTGATTAGAATGATAATGGCTTGACATGGCTGAAATAGTTACATATTTTCCACCAAGGTCAGAGGTCAGTGCCTAAGTCCAGGTAAAAGTCAGGATTTCAAATGCCTATTTTCTAGGCAAGTATACTCTACTCATTTGTAAGATTTGAATAACAGACTACTTCTCTACATTTCTCATAATCTAACATTGTGCCATATTGATACAAAGAAGAAGTGGCATGTTTTGCACCTGAGATAGATAGATCTCCAAACAGTGCCAGGAATTTGTGTTCAAGCCCAGATAAGAACTGAGATTTGGTTCCTGGTTTTCTAGGCAGGGTGACACTACCTCCACTGGAGGATTAGCGTAACAATATTTCTATTACCTTCTCTTTGGCTCATGTTGTACTAAGGTGGGCTTTGTTAATATCAAATACATTACAGTGGTTATGATGTTGGTGTTATTATCTTCTCATTGGCAGTAGGAATGCTATCATTATTGATAGTTGTGTGAATGATGATAATGGTGGAATAATGCAGTTTCTCACAAAAATTGTCCTTTCCCATACAAAATTTAAATTCATATACCATGCCTTCCCACACCTCGAAATGTGTTCCCCCTAAAAATTGACAGATGCCCCCAAAACTGTCTGTTCCAACAGTATATTTTAATTCTCACCAGGACACAGGCCTTTCTGCTTTTCTTCAAAACACTGTCAAAACACAGGTGGCTATTTTGAATTTGGCATTTCTCAGCAAAATTTCTCTTTATTTTTATTCATTTGATAACCTTTTCATGAAACATATTTCATAACTTTTATTTAAATACATTTTTGTTTTCTTGGTACTCTGCACATATGTTTGCAATTTTGCCTTAAAAATTTTCTCATTGCTTCTTCCCAGCTTTTGTGACCTTCTGAAATAAGTCATGCTTGGTTTTGTTTCTCATTTCTTTGATATATATATATATATATATATATATATATATATATATATATATATATATATATATATATATATATATATATATATATATATATATATGTGAGTGTGAGTGTTTTCATGTTTACACAAACATACACATGTGCACCCACAAAAACAGAAATGCATTCAAATATCTATATGCATATAGCTTTATTAGACAGTTACATATGAAATGTCAATTTGTGAGTAGTGAGATAAGGGATAATTTAAACAATAAAAGAGTTAAATATCTAATCAAAATATGACCCATTTAAAGCAATAACCTTTTTCTAGCAATTCTTTCATGATGATATTCCATTTCTATTAAGTTCTTCAGGGTTAAGTGGACACAAATTCAGTAAAAGCACAAATTATGGCTGCCCTACACAGTAGACACCTGAGGAAGAATGGATGATTTATGAACTAAATGTCATGAAAAAACATACAACAAAGAAAAGGAGTCAGATTAAACCATATAAAATGATTAAAACACTCTATCTTATAAATTTCAGACAAGAAATTCCCCAAAATTTCCCAGCAAGATTTTGTTTCTTTGGGAACAGTCATTTTAAACCCGGCAAAGCCATTGTATACTTACCAATTTGTATCTAAAAAATATATTCCTAAAAAAATAATTTTTGCACCAATGTGTATGTAATTTTTCAAATCATTATTATAACTATTATTATAATGATTTTTTTTGTTTATCGAGAGAACAAAAATTGTTCTGTTCAATGTCTTTCTCTCCAGAGTATAAGGTTTTAGAAACCTTTACTGATTTTTGATGCAGATTCCATCACGTGGTGTATCCTCCAACTCAAGTTGTCAATCATTTTGACTTCAGGGGATTTTTATCATAAACGCAACTCATATCACAGTCACATTCTGCATCTCCTCAAAGTGAGGCTGATGGCCTTTAAGCTTGTTTTACAACTTTTATAGAATCTGTCATAGATTTCCAAGTCAAGGACAAACTATATTTCAGTCTGTTTCTCACCTCTTATGAAAGACCCTGTTCAACCTATCCTAAAATATTCTCTCCACAGGGAGAATTCAACCTCTCCTCTTTGCTAGTACGTCTTTTGGTGAAGTGAAGGACAGACACTCCCTGGTACTCTCTCATGAGCAAGAGCTGCTGATTCACACCCACCTAAAAAAATTAATTTGAACATAAAGTTGAAAAAAATTCATAATCCAAGTTCTATTCATGATATCTCTGTGGTATCTGTACTTGCAAGAGCAATTACAACACTCGAGCTTAAAGTTGAAGTGTTGGCATGTATTAAATTGGTACATGAATTGTTACATGAAATGTCATTATTTTAATACCTCGAGAACAATGGTAGGAGTGGAAGATTTTGTAATATAAATGCACTTTGTAGATTGAATGTAATAGAGATATGCCATCAAAAGCAATGGTGTCTACCCAAGAAGTTCAAGTAATTTCCAAGTACAATTTCAAATTAGGACATGATGCTGCTCAAGCTGCTGATAACATCAGCTAAACATTTTGAGGAAACGCTCCTGCATTGCGAAATGTTCAGTGTTTGTTCAAGAGGTTTTGATTCAGAAATACCAATATCAATAATAAACCTCAGGGCTGACACGAGCCTGCTCTTAATGGTGAAGAATTCTCAACAGCAGTGACCAATGACCTCCTGACAATGTTTTGAGCACTTTCAGGAGATTCTACAACTTAAACAGCCACCACATCATGTTGTCGCATGGTAATAGAAAGACTCAAAATGTTTGGAAAATTACTCCCGTTGTTTTTCATTATTATATTTTCCATTATGCATTCCTCCCCTGACTGAAATTTCTCCCCAATTCCTCTCCTAGCTAAAATCAAAGAATGAACTAGTTCAAGTATTCAAAATTTTTAATCATTCAGTTTATTTCTCAAAAATAGATCTGTCTGTGAAACACGTCTTAGGTACAATGATCTTAATATAATATCAGCATGTGTTTTTCTTGGTTTTGAAGGTTTTTGTTTTTATCAATATATTCTGATTTCAAGATGAAATATGAATGATAAAATTGAGACAAAAAATGCTATTGATAACTCAAGATTTTATTCAAAAAACAATTGTGGTTGATGTTGTTAATGTATCAGTGATAATCTCTGTTTAGTAGATGATAAGAATAAAAACTATGATTAACAATTAAGTAAAGTCAATTATACTTTGTCATTTGTTGAACAAATATTGATTAACCATAAATGTTTCTTTCAGGGTTCTTTTTATTTCTTCATATGTTTAAATTGTTTGATAGACTGGGTTCACGGTCAAGGTTTCTAGCAAGGCACATTAGGGTAAACTGACCATACACAATCAATAGCTGGACATTGTGCAGTTACTTTCATCCTTTATATTTTCAGATTGTCTGATGGACAAGGTTTTCAAGATGAAAATATACAGCATTTTCAGCCCTTTATTTGCTATTCTCTTTGTCCATTCAAGTTGTCCCTCGTTAGAGCCAGCTTTTCAGCCAAATTAATCTTTTATCCAAATAATCCGGAATCATCCAAATTAACACGCATACACAGGATGGGAGAAAATGAATGGTAAAAATGAGAGATAAATAGATATTCCATAGATAAGAAATGGACATTGTGGAAGAAAGAAACGGCAAATTTGCACTGAGCTTACGTGAACAAAGTGAGAAAGAGATAGTAAAAAAAAAAAGAGAAAGACATAAGCAAAAGTTTAGGACAAGATATTGAAGATAAAGAACCCCCCACACACATACATACAAAAAAAAATGAAAGGATAAAGAAAGAGAAAAGCCAATTTCTTTTTTCCGTTTTTAGATAATGAATGGTGAAGCTCATTACTAACTTTTAATACGGTTCCTTTTCAGTAAACGACTGTCAGTCATGGAATTTGTCGTAAGTTGCATGGACTGTCATTATTCATCATTGCGCCATCTCCACACTCTGGTCTGGTAGATAAACTTAAGTGGGTCTCTTGTTCTGATGATTATTTTGTGCTGTTAGTTTGTGACAGTGACCAGTTAATAGCCGGGTTTCAGGACGGATGGTGGAGGACAGATACTGAGAAGTACGATGAACTTGTTTGTTAATGATGATGGTGGTGGTGCTGGTGGTGCTGGTGATTGGGGTATTGTTGTGGTGATGCTAGTTGTAACCCAATCACAAGAAATGGTGTTTGTGACCGAGCGGTGGTACTTCTAGGATGGTGGTGATGGGTGTTGTGTTTGTTGGAGACGGAGGGGAGGTGACGGGGGGGGGTAAATTTGATGCTGCTGGTGGTCAGAGATGTTGCATAGGTGTGGATGGGGGGGTATATCATGGTTGTTGTTGTAGTCATAGTAGTGAAGCTATAGTCCACACTACGATTTTATAGATGGCCGGGGTGGAGATAATGAAGATATTAATGCAAAGCTGGTGGTGGTGTTTTCGTCAGTTAAGTTATGTCAGGCAGACAAAAAGACAGGGATCACATGATTAGCCAAAAAAAAATATATACATACATACATACATATATATATATATATATATATATATATACATATAAAATGAAGGCAGCCTAATAAACGGGATAAATTGAAGTAAGATATCCAACAGTGTTGACCGATGATAAGCGTGAGGTTTTGATGAGAGATTATACGCCCATCTGGCCACAAGCAATGAGCCGCTAATGGAGTATAAATGATACTAGTTTTAACGGCAGAGCTTTGCATTGTTGTCATTAACACTAAACGGTACCATTTCTTTCTCTTGCATTTTTCCCTCTTCCCCCAACCTCAGCTATCAGTACCTTCGTCATCTGGCATTACATATTGAGTTAGTGAGACAATAAGAAGCTATCAATGTTACCAAGATATCAACAATTACTGTAGACATCAAACCTGAAAAAAAAAAAAATTAATGATTTGTTCTGAGTGATAAGGATACTAATATTAGCCGTGTCTGACGAATCTAAAAGACAGCATCGAAAAAAAAAAAAATGACTTGGGTTGGAGGTGGGGGTGGGGGTGAGGAGAAGAAACTTTTATCCGCACATACAAGTTAGACATGACAATGTGTCTCAGTAAATACAACATGAACAAAAAGCAAAGAAAGTTGGAAATGAAAAAGAAGACATCGAGAATGTTTTGATCAAAGACGAAATTCTCAAAGAGTGAAATGAAGGATCAAGATGTACTGATTGACAACTCAAAATGAATTTTGGACAATTGGCAAGGCAGGGTAAGGGGGGGGGAGACGTTTATTTATTTATTTATTTATTTATTTTTTCTTTTCAAACAATCTGGAAGTTTCTTTGTAAATCATCCTAATGTTACAGTTGCAAAGAACTTGGAAACAATTATTCGAGTCATTTCTACTTTTGTTTCGTAATGGTGGACAGTTTTTCAGCTGCTGTTGTCTATGCTCATTTTCTTCACCCCCCCCTCATTCCCATTTTGTTCATTAATAGTATGAACCTCTGGAATTGGACGTACAAATGATGGTTCCTTGAATTTGCCACAAGCATCCTATAACTTTACAATCCTCATCCCCCACTTTACTGATACTGATGATGATAATGTCCATCCTTCATAGTCAAAAATTACCATGGCTTCAGTTTTGAATAAACAGTGTCTCAAGTCTTGATTTATACTTAAGATGGATTAAAATGAGTGAGACTTGCACATGTCATCAGCCTCAGTCTCTCGCCCCTGTCTGTATGAGTCCAGAGGCAATATAAAGTCCGTAGACAAATCTGGGTGCTCTGCATATCATGCCATGCTCTCTGTATTCCATTACATACCTCATTTTGAATTCAGAATAATCCATCTCCTAGACTGGTTGCCATCCAAGGGTGAAGAGCTAAGTCCTGCCTGCAATTTTCCCCATATTCATTCTTCTTCTTCACTTTTTTATTAATCTTAGAAATAAATTCTAAGAATTCACAACAACTAGATATCTAGTGAGCTTTACATTGTTTGGCACAGAGGAATCCAGTGGAGAGGGATTCCAACAAACAGATACACCTAAAGAGCTTCAAAAGGTATTTTTGGGGATTTGAAGTATGCATCTATTTGCCTCCCCCAAAAAGTAAACGTCCCAACTGCAGATGTGACCCTTCTCCATTACTACAATACAGTATATACAATATTTTGACACTTTTTGCCCAAAGCTTCACTGGTTGAAATCTGCTATTCCAATATCTGCCTCATCATGAAATGAAAAGTAGCTGAGCACACTATACTGGATAAAATTGGAAGCCAAGATTTCACATTTGGATCAGAGCTTGAGGGAGAGGCAGATTAATATTGTGAGAATTGACGGTTAGGAGTTTTGAAATTCCCTGGGAAGTACAGCGGACATGATGGGCTTAGGAATAAGAGCACATACCCTATAGATCTGAATGATTTCTGATCATGACAGACCCCTGACTGGGGAATAGAGCTGTCGAAACACTGACAAGACTAGGGAAGCAGACCTAAGAAATCCATACTATTATCTTGCTATTTGAGTCTATGACCATTATGATTTTCTACCTAGGATCAGAGTGTAGTATTTGCCTGATCCCTGAGCCTTTTAGTCTAGAATCAGTTAGGCTTCCTGGCTGGGAAACCTTAATAATGATATCAAGCAGAAAGAAATTGGAAAAAGTGAATTGAAGAGGGAGAGGAGAAAAAACAGGTTGCAAAGGAGAAAAGATAAGAGTTAAGTAAGCTGAAGAAAAGCAATAACTATTCCAGGTGACAAGAAAAAATTGATACATATACATATACATATAAAGAGAGGGGGAAGATATGGCTGGATATCAAAAGACAGCAAATGAAAGATTGAAATGTAGGTAGGGATGAGAAGACGTAGAAGTGATACTTTGAAATTTCTTTAGGAGAGATAGAGCAGAAGAAAGATGAATATATTATGACCCTTAAATAAAAAACATGGATAAGTAATAGTGATTGGAAGGTGGCGTACTTTTAAAAAATGAAGTGAGAGAGCACAGGGCTGGTTTGAAATTTAACACATTTTAAAGACATTTGAGATTATATAGGATCCCACATTCCTACATGTTTCCACAGCACTGCACCACCATAAGGGAGAGAATGAGTAGATTCAGGCAAGGGGAGAGAATAGACTGGGCCATAAGATAATCTTAGTTGTTAACACCCGTGGAATTACAACAGGTCCTTCTAGTCATTGTATAATTGTAACTACGGCATTAGAAATTCAGACTAAAATTAAATGAGTAGAGTTCAGTCAGAAAGCAACAATGTTTTTGTTGATTATCTCATCTATAAAGAAAAAAGAGTGTAGGAGAAGAAGAAGAAACAATCTTAACTTGGATATTGGTTTAAAACATTGGTGGAAATGAGAGGTAGGCAGGAATATGTAGAGCATATACCTACTTCTCAATTCCCAGTTTTTTTGTTTGTTTAATCTTTACTGGTGGAGCATACCTAGATCCTAAAACCCAGCCTTACCGTATACCTGGTTCCAAAGACCTATTTCCATAACTGATTATGAAGAGCCTTAGGTAGGTAGTTGGCAAATTTATTCCTTGTGCAAAAATCATTAACACATTTTATATATTTCTCATTTCTCTCAGTCTCTCAGACACACACTGATTTTGCTACATCTTGCACTCTGGCCCCAGCCCATCAGCTGATGGCTGACCCACAAACCTAAAAAAAACACCAAAAAATAAAATCTGTTTGTTGATACAGTAACTGAATTTTATCCACTTCATAAACAAGATTTTAAAAGCAAGCCAGCAAAAAGACATTTTTAACTCTCTCTCCAACCCTCACACCCAGTCAGTTTTCCTGAACTGCAGTCAGTCTCTCCCTCCCCTTGCACCCGGTGGTAGTGTTTTCTTTATCATAAAACACAGGAAACGGATGATTTGCTCTCAGTAATTAGACACAGAATTGGAGACACACCCTTCACTAGCCAAAAGTTTTTCTTTTAGTGAAGAATGTTACAGTTTTGTGCTCTCTAATTATTACTGATACTTTACATACCATTAAGAAAAGATGAAGAAAAGTAGGAGGAGAAGGTAGAGGAGGAAAAAGAAAATAAGGACAGCAGAGGAGAAGGAGAGATGAAAAAAAAGGTAAGGATCTAGACGAGGTATGAGACTGAAAATTTTTTAGAGGGACATGCACTGAGGAAAGGCATGAATCTACTTCTTCCCAACTATGGTTAAACAGCAGAGCAGTTCGAGACATTTAGTCCTAAGGGGCAGTCCATTGTGATAGCACCCTGTCCTCTTCAGACCTCTATTTGGAATGAAGATGATGGCTACATTTTTTGTATTGTTTACATGATGAATAAATATGAAGATGTGTAAAACTTGTCTGTTTGGCTCAGTCAGAGAACTGGCTACCAATCACTAAATCATGATTTCAAACCACGGTAGAGAACTGTTACTTTGATAAGTATATCTATTAATTAGAATGAAATAAGCCCTTGCATATTTCATAAATAGATTTTTGTACATAAATAAGATGTCAATTTAGTTCAATTGGTAAAAGAGCCACCTAACAATCACTTGGTCATTTTCAAATTACAGTAGGGCTTGTTTATTTTTCATGTTAGTTTGGTTCAACTTGACAGCCAAGACAAAGAGTTCAATTCCAAAATTTTGTGACGATTGATCTTGTCATGGTTGAGAAGAAAACTCCAGTCCAAGTCTTGAGTTTGACAAAAATCCATTATAAAGAAAAGAAAGACTTAAGAAAAAATGTTCAAAAGAAGAAACAAAAGTTACTGGACATATGAAACTGTCATAGGATGATATATAGAATGTGTATTCAAGCAAGTTAATGGATGGAGCACCATGAAAGCCAGTTTACAAGTGTATACTTCACATTGGAATCACATCTTTTTTGAGTTTTATGAATGCATAGTTGAAGTTCTGGTTTCATCAGCTCTTACTTCGGATGACTTTTATTCCAAATTAAGAGTGAACAAAATTATAATTGTTCCCAGATTGGACAAATCTCCCAGATTGCCCATTTTTTAAAAACTCATCTTGTGCAAAATCAGAGCTTTACTTGCATATTGGATGTATCCAAACACTGTTTGAATGCATTTCATTTATACACAAATCTGATTTTTAGGTGTTCACATCTATTGCAAATATGTAGGTGAAGTCCCTTAGTGCAAACGTACATGATTTGAAGGGTTATGAGTTTTTCTTTTGTATTTGATACAAGGGGGGCTGTGTGATCATCTACCTCTGTATAAGACTAAATGCTTTTCTGTTTGATGAGACAAATGATCTGGAAAAAGAATGTGATGATTAAACCTCAATATTAATGAATGATTGTTAAAGATCACTTTTTGTGATTACAGCAATACCATGATTAGTGCAGTCTCGAATAGAGTATGTTTTGATGTAGTACAGGCAAAGGATTGGGGTAAAAATTGATGCAACAAAGTAGAAGCTGAAGAAAAGCACATTGAATTATGATAAAGCCTTGAGCAGTGCAGTTTTGGACAGTACAGGATATTTCGGAATGAATTAACCACACTGATTGTGGTATACCTGTATTTTGTTTAACTTTTGGTGTCTTTTTAAAGGTTGTCTTTTTTCCTTTTTTTTCAGAAAGAAAACTGATATCTGAAACACATAAGAATTGAATGAGTGAGTCAGTGAAAGAGAGAGAGAGAGAGAGAGAAAAAAGAGAAAGCATTGATGAAAATAATGAGACAAGATTCTTGAGGGCTCCATCAGCCAGGGTTACTGGAGTGAAACTAAAGAAATAAAGGGAGGAATGTTAAAGAATTTAAGAACATGAAAAGTATGTGTGTGTGAATTAGAGTGATGAAAATCTTCATTCTTTAAGTAGTTCAACCCCAACAACAACAACAACAACAACAATAAAAACTTCAGATCCCTCCAAACCATAACTATTAGGGTTCTAGTGAGCTTTTGTCAGGGGAGGGGGGGGTCGGATGGTACGAAATGAAAAAAAAAAAATAAGAAAATAAAGAATGAAAATAAGAGCAGGAAAAAGTAAAGAGGAAGAAAAAGTGCAAAAAAAAAGACAGAGGAAGAAATGCAAGACAGATAAAAACAAAAGAAACATGAAAAAGAAAAGATGGAGAAGGAAAGGAACGAAAAATATTAAAGAGTTATTGAAGAAGACAGAAAATGATGATTCTGATGAAGTCTCACTTTGAACATTTCTCCCTCTTTTGCTCTCTCTCTCTCTTTTTCTCTCTCTAATCTATCCCTACCACAGTATGCAAATTGGAGAGAAAAATGGATACTATATAAAAGCCCACCTTCCCACTGATGGCCTAAAAGCTAAACATAACCCTTATTGTCCAGCTCCCTATTGGCTAGAACTTTGGAAAGCGATGAAAAAAAAACAGGCTGATAAATGAGAGGAATTTAGGCAAAAGTGTTTTTTTTTCATGATATTCCCTGTTGAAATAAGGCTGGAGGGTGTCTTATACGCAATCAAATAAAGTAGGTATAGAAATTTATGGAAAGTTATTATTCATATACACCGAATATGGATTGGAGACTGTGGAGGTCAGATGGTCAGGAGGTTTGTCATTCACTGGTGTAATGATTTCAAAACTCATTGGTTGCCTATATACTGTAGCCTTATACCAGACTAAGTAAAACTTGATAATAGTTAGGGCGTCTACCAAAGAGCAATTATTAGCAAGCTAGTCTTCCAGTCCATGGCTAGTTTCATGAATTCAGTCCTCACTAGGTGTTCCATGATGTTGGCCCTGTGCTAAACTAAACTAATCTAGGTCCTTCTGAAGCGGGTGAACAAATTATATTCAGGCCTCCCCATTATTACGTGGTTCATTATAGTATGGTTCACAATATAATTGCAATAATTTGCTAAATTGGCAACTGATTTTTGTGACTTGGTTATAATGCGACTGGCTTTATTGGACCCAAGCACCCGCTTCATAGCAGTGGATGCTTGTGCCAGCACCAACAGTCAATATTCAAGTAATTGTAAAATCTACACTAACATTGTAATTTTCAAGGTAACAAGCAAGCCCTCCCTACTTGGAAACCAGGGACAACATAATCTTCCTCTCTCCACCAATTTGATTTTTATCGAACTAAGTTAAGCTTAGTAAACATCTATGATATGTAAAGCTGGTATTATTATTAGATTTTCCAGCTTTTCAGTTATGTTTGTGTTGGTATGGAATTCTTTAGTAGCTCAAAGCTGTATAAGATCTTCAATCAAAGTATCAGGTTTTTGAATTTCCTTCAAAAAGCTGATTGATACATTTTACCAAGAGAAGAACCTTTGTTGTGTGAAGACTCATGAGGAATGTAATCATAATGCACAAACACCATCATGCCAACATTTAAAAAACGAATTTTAAAAAGCAACTAATATCTATTACAATTTTGGTTCCCAACCATGAAGATCATAGGTCAATGAAAAGCCAAAACACTTGCGCAAAAACTTTTTGATTGTTCTAATATGCTCAAAACATTGACCTATGTTCATATAAACAGAAAAAGGAAAGATAATTTTTGAAAAATTTCTTCTTCATGACTGTCAAATTACTCATAATATATATTTACATATCTCTTTCAAGCTTCTTAGAGGGTGATGCAGTTGGTGCATTTCACAAGGGTCAAGGTGGCCAAAGGTGGTCCCGGAGAAATGGAGGAGGCCTGAGAGTTAAACTTCTAAATTGACACGATATGTCCATCAATAAAAGGTTGACTATTGTTTAGCTGCTAGTGAATATAGTATGACATGCAAAAAAGGTTATAGCAGATGAAAATAGGATGCCTACTTGACGTGTGTATGTATATATAATAGAGAGAGAGAGAGAGCAAGGGTGAGCTCGTTCCTTAACAGGATAGATTGATTGAGGGTATATTTTAAGGGAGGGATTGTTTATCAGTGAGAAAAGTAAATGATAATGACTTTCAGTTTCTCTCTCTCTCTTTATATTATCATTTGTATAGATAGATATAGATAAATGTTTATTTTAACTGATAGCTATCAAGAGCTAAGGGATGCATAATGGGGTGTGTACGTATGTATGTCTAACCTAGTTTTGGCATCAATAAAATTTTGGGGAAACTTAAGAAAAAACAAAAATTATGGCACATAATTACCATAACTTATTGAAAGGAAGCGGCCCATCAATGAATCTGTGTATTTATATATGGGCTAACATTTTTATAGATGTTTAAGGATTTCTCAAGAGTTGATGTGTAACTGTGTCAACAAGTATCATTAGTGAATTTGGATTTATAGGTAGGAATGCTTATAAGTATGTTATTAGGTTGTTACGTATGAAATGTCGTTTTTTGAACTGTAAGATGAAGGATGATGTAGATAACAAATGGTAAATATTTCATCACAATATGACCTAAGAAGCCATGACCTTTTTCTAGCACTCCTCTGATGACAATATCTTTATTGAATCCTTTAGGTTTAGTGGTTACAAATGCAGTTAAAGCACTAATTATGGCTTCCCTATTATTTAATTTTTTTATGAAAGATATGAAATTCAGTATGCTTGAAGATATGCATATGAAAAATTTTGGTGAATACTGAAGATAATGCAAGACTTCATATCTCAATTCTCTCAAATCAGTCACATTCAGCAGACAGGTTTGGAACCTTACTTGTTAAAGGGGATTTCATCTAGTTTGAGACCCATTTTTCCAACTTTTGGGTTTTCTTCAAGGTTTATAATTGGTATTTCAAGACCTAAACATATTGAACCTATGCTGAACAGTTTGCACTTTAGTATTGTTCACTCCAATTGTGTTGTTGATATTATCAGCAGCTTGAGCAGCATTATGTTTGAATTTGAGATTGAACTTGAAAACCTATATAACTTCTTGGGTAGACATTGTTGCTGGTGAGAGCTCAAAAACCCCGAGTAATAATGAATTATATCTCTATTTACATTGAATCTGCAAAGACAAATGCAATTACACTTGAGAATCTTTCACTTTTAGCATTGATGTATGATCTGAGAAAACGACATTTCATGTGTAATAATGTAATGCAAAGCACATTTTGTGAATCTGTCATAATACACACATATGTAATTAGTTAATTCTGTTCATATGCAAAGCACTTGGAAAAATATTTGTATGCTCTCATTGCATGTAGGTTTCCTGAAATATTTTAGAGACTGTCAACCAACACTGTCAACATAGGTTTCTTCAGTTTTTAAGCTTGTATGACTGACTGCTTTTGTATATATTTATCAGATGTACAAGCAACACCTATAGAGCTAAAAGGCTGAAAGTTTCAATATTCACTCATAATGTCAAGAAAAAATATTTTTTCTTTGTTTTTTTAAATGCCTCCTAAATAGGTTTTTGTTTGGGTTCTGTTCGTAAGTTTATGCAAAATTGGTCCCTTAGTTTGTGTCCAGCAGCATTTTTGCTTTTTTTTTTTTGTTGTAAATTCTAACTTTCTTATTGATCAATGCCCAATAAAAGACAAGAGAGGTATTGGTCACCTATTTCTTTAATTTATTTGATCTCCCCCAAACTCAGCATGCTGGGAAAAGGAGTTGGTCTTATGACAGTTTTTATCAAGTGATTAACCAGACCTATTTTTTTTTTTCATTTTAGTTTGGAATGATATCAAGAGGGAATACAAAAATTGGAATTCTAAAAGTTTTCTAATGTCTAGTTATTTCAACAGAAAATAACACACTTTAATTAATTCAAAGGTTTAGACAAAAACAATTTTTGTATACATTTAAGAAAACAATCACCAAGGAATATATCTAAATTCCCTCTCTATTTTCTGAAATCTTTAGTATTAAGGGTAGAACTGTGATAAATCTGCAGGTATGAAATCTGGGAAAGGAGAAATTTCTAGAAAAAGAACAAATGTCAGCCAAGCAAAATTGAATGGTTCTGTGTGGAATTGGCTGGTCAACACCAATCAGTGTTCCCATGCAGTGATTCGCAAATGAACAGCCACTTTAATTAAACAAGAACAGATTCTATTCAAAACCTGCAACTTTGTCTAATCCTTCCTCTGCTCCCCTCTTCTTAGCTCTGCAAGCAGTTTTTTTTTCGTATCTTACTCTCTCATGAAAGTACCTATATTTTCAATACAAACAGCTTCCAAACTTTTTGATTTGGTCTGTTAATTTTGCTCTGATAGGTCTCTCTCACTCTTGATGCATTCAACCTTTTTCAGTTTTTTTCTGAAAGAAAGTAAATTTTGTTCTCATAAACTTCTCTCCCTCTCTCTTACCTCAGCTCTCTCTGTTTCTCTCTCTCTATGGATGACTATGAGAAGAGAGGTGGATTTCATTTCAGTGATTACAATAGGTTGGCATGTTTTGGGCATTTTGTTTTTTTTTTTATTTCAGAATACTTGTTAAGAAATCCAGCCGGTGTGTATCTACAAAATAATTTAATGATATAACAAACAGCTAAAATGAAATTGGTAGTAAATCTTCTGGATTTCAAAAAACAATTCAGTTAGCTTTGTACATGAATATATCCAAGAAACGTACATTAGATAATGAAAAATTTATATTTATAAAACACTTCCAAACTTGGAAAAATCAAAATTTACAAAATATTATGGAACTGTTAATGATGTATTATTTTTAATTCTTGAATAGGATTCCTTTATTGATACAATGGTTTTTTTCAGATTTTCCTTTTTATGTTGGTTGGTTTTATAACATTTTAGGACGATGAAAATGCAAGTTATAGAGAATAATTGTATAATAACAAGAATCGTTATCTAAAAAAATTCTGCCTGAAGAGTTTTTTTATTTCTCTTATAGTCGCTCAAAAGTTCTTTTTTTAGTGTTTCTCATTAATATCTATCCAGTGTGAAAGCTTGGATGTGTCTTTTTGGGCCAAAAATTGCCTAAGCGAGTACTAAAATACAGAAGCAGGATTATCTTGTTCTCATTGTTGAGAATTATCTGATAAAATTTTGCCTTTTAGTAATGCTTGCAGAACACCAAATCTTTTATCTACATCCCACAGTTATTGGATAGAGTTGCAGTATTGTATTATAGTTAGAAGTTTCCCAAATAGTTACATCCCTTCACCAGGCATTTGCAGAACAAGAGGGTTGACACTTAGAACTTTTATTAATTTTTAGATTACATTACTAGTTTTATGGAACTTTATTTTGAAAGACAGAATAAAGGGAGAACAAGTCCTTGCAAAAACTCAATATGTGATGAATTTGTTTTCATTCTGATCATGCTGAGGGCTGATCTGGTATATCTGGGGTTTCTGCTGAGCATTGCTATTTATCTACTCTTTTGAAGCAGGGTTTTTTTGTCATATATCCATTCTATTTCCGTCTTTGTTTCATTTTTATCAAACCAACCCAGAATAATTCTGGCTAGAAATAATCCTCTCCTTTTCTTAAGATGACCATAGGTGAACAGAAGTCTGCCATTTTAGTTTGTTAGGTATTTTCAGGCAAAAAATGACAAAATGAAAAATAGAAATAACAATATCAAAGACAATAGTTCCATTGGGGAAATTAAGGCCAAACGAAGAACAAATTATACAGATGGGTGATTCGGATGATAAATAAGAAAGTTCCAAACTGTGGTCAAGAGATTCTTTGGAAATGGAGTTGAAAAAAGAAATGGTGGCCAATGGTCATTTTGAGCTCATAAATATTTGAAAGACACATGAAGCAAATTATGGCCGAAGGAGTTATACAATGAAAAGGATAAAGAAGGCAGGAGATGATGGATAGATATGGTGGAGAGGTTATGTTGTCAGTGATCGATTCTGAAGGGCAGGGGAGGAGAAAATAGTAGGGATTGGAAGAGTGGATCTAAGAGAAAAAGATTTAGAGAAAAAAGAATCGAAGTGGAGATTGGAGTAAGAGGTTCAGAATAAGAGAGAGAGAGAGATGAAAGGATTTGAAAAGGGAGAAAGATTAAGAGAAAGTGTTAGATAAAGGAAATGTGACAAAAAGAGAAAGAGAAAGAAAGACAAAGGGAAGTTGAGGAGAAATATAAATAGATACCTTCTAGAATGTAGAGAGAAAGTAGTTAAAAGATTGATGAAACTGTGAGAAAAAGAGAAATAGAAAATCGATGGAAAGTGGTAAGAGCAAGATGAAATGAAAAGATTAAAAGAATTAAAAAGAAAAAGAAAGAACCATCAATGATAGAATCATAGTGAAATAAAATTATCAAGTTAATTTAGAAAAGATCAAATAGTTTTAAGGCATAGTGTTAGAATTATTAGAAATTTAGAATTATTTAAAAAGTAAAAACAGTATTAAGAAAATATGGATTGTATGAGAGGATGTTCAATTGTGAATACTAAAAGGGAGGAACACGTTGCCAACAACATGTTCCAAGTTGTAATCCATAGCTGACAACATGTTCTATGCCACATTTTTCTTCTGCTTGTGGTGCATCTGTTGACAGCTATTTGATGGTTACAACCATACAAATATTAAGCCAAGTGTGACAAGAACGAGGGAACATTTATTGAAACTGATATGCAAATTCATGTATCCATATGAGTGAGCAATATCTTCTTTAACTAAGTCAATGAAATTGAGCTTTTTTCCTCCGAAGACACTTTTAAAAGTGAGAATGTTCAACTGATGAAACAAGAGGATGATGTGCAAACAAGCATTTTTGAAGAGAGAATGTAGAAGTTGATCTAAAAATATCACATATATATTTATATATATGTATATATATATATATATATATATATATATATATATATATATATATATATATATATATATATATATATATATATATATATATATATATATATAAAACACATACAGGTGCATGTCAGTGGTTGCATTCTATATTCATACTCTCTATACGCACCCATACATGTAAACAAACATGCAAAAAAGATGCTAACTTACAGGTAGGAGAATTTGGACAGATTGATCGATCTGTTAATCTATCAAGATACCTTATCATTTGTCTATATCTCGCTGGACATTTCTTCACATCTCTTGAAATCTGTCTACCAGGAAATAAAGGAACTCATTTTATCTCATTTTTGTCTATCTTTGAGAAAGACATTACATGTTCCAAGTTCTACCAACTTTTTTGGTAACATCTTTATGTATAATGATATATAGTTGATCAGGCAACGACTCCACAAGAACTCCAGAGGTTTCCCCCAGTATCTGGTGCCAGGATGTTAAGTCCTTTAACCACTGCAAGTTATGAGGTGGAGTTTCTACGAAGTGAACTTGTTGGTCCAACACATCTCAATTCCAGTAACGAGTTTGGAAATGGTCTGTGAGACTAGCTTGCTGGCCACAACTCTACATTACTATGTATTTCGATCAACTTTCCAGTCTATTCACACACTGATTTATATATTCACTAGAACTTTTTCTCTCCTTCCCCTTTGTACACTCACTAACTCTCATGTCTTCTTTCTCTATACCTTAAATATACAGGTACGCAATCACTTATTCTAAAACTTTGGGCCAGACACTCGCTTGAATTCAAACTTTTTTCGGATTTTGAAACAATGGTACAGGTAATATATAAAGGGAGACAATTAAGTCGGTTGTTATGGAAAGGCAATGTCTCTTGTAAATATTTGCTCTGAGTTGGGTGAATTAAGGCTATAAATGATATTACAGTTTATTTCTACATTGATAAATTAAATGAGATAAAGATAGATTATAAAATTTCTGGCATACTTTTTATTTTTTAATTACTAAAAAGAAAGTTATAGAGTTTTTATTTTTTTAGACAAAAAGAAATGCTCTGGAAACCAAACATTTTTTGATGGAACAAAAATGTTCTACAATCTCTTCCAACCTCAACATACAATTCACTCAACCACTCACTTAATCACTTTGTGTGTTGGTCTGATTTCTCCTAATGATCTAACAACTTACAATTCTCGTCTTCTTCAACTTATTTCTACACATTTGTTATTTTGTTGATGTTTTAGAATTTTCTCCTTCTTGTTCAGTTTTATTTTTTTTCTGCCAAACTATTCTCTACAGGCAACTCTATCTTGCACTTTATCTTAAAGATTTGATGATAATTCTGGTGATAGAGAGCAAATGAAAAGAAAAAAAAGAAATAGTGAGAAAAGCTGTAGCTTAAAGCAAATTTTTTTTGTCATTTCTTTTTCTTGTCATTTAAAAGGTAGCCATTGTGTTTACAAACTGTCAGGTTGGATCATGGAAAAGATTTCAGTGGAGCATCTAAAAAATGCTTATTGTACCTTTCCACAAGGCAGAAAAAATCTTTAAATGTAAGAGCTTGCATCTGTATACATCAATATATATACATATACATATACACACACACACACACACACACACACACATATATATATATATATGTATATGTATATGTATGTATATGAATACACATATATGTATGCATATATGATTACAAATTGCGTCATACTATATAGAAACTCTTATTTTAAATGATCACTCATTACACAGTGAATGGACCATTTAGCCTAAACAATGTAAATAGAATAAACAATTAGAGATAATGGGGCTGTAACCAATAGGGTAAATGCTTCAATGTAGTGTTGCTCTAACCATTGAGCTACACAGTCGCTGGTAATGCAAAGACCCAAATAAATGTCTCAAATCCAAATTCCCTTCTTGCTCATTTACAGTTTATATCCGCTCTATTTGTTCCTTTTAATGTGACCATTAGTCAGAAATGGACTTATGATCTGACAGAATGATAATAAACTGTGTTATATCATAAAGAGACACTTATTTGAAATGATCATGATTATTACACAGTATATATACCATTTGGCCTCAACAATGTAAATAGAATAAACAATTCAAGAAAATGGGCTCCTGCTCCCGTAAGTTGTACCTATGTATGTATATCGTTATCATGGAGAGTCTGACGATTGCACCACAGGTATGTAACTCAAAGTCCCCATAAAGAATTGATTCTCCTATTTACACATATAAATATAAACATACACATGTGTGTGCACATGTATATATATATATATATATATATATATATATATATATATATATATAATCCCATTCAGCAGGAGGCCCCCAGTAGCCCTGACAACACAACTTACCCACAATGCATAGGTCCTGGCATTAGACTCTGGTTCCACATGGGACATTTTAAAACACACAGCACACACCACTGATGATGGGAAGAATCCCAAAACATGTATGGACATTCTACTTATAAGGATTAATAAACCTTACCCCCGAACACCTCACTCCCGAGTCTGTCTCATGTCTCACTCTCTACAGTACACATTATATATATATATATATATATACACACACATGTATGTACTCATTTATATACTCAAGTGGGCATATATATGTACACAGCATCGCTTTTTATTTCATTGTAATGAATCTTCATAAAATTAAATCATTTTCCATTATGAATTTTGATTAGTTTTTACTTTCATATTTATTTTCACAGCAATGAGTATACAGCATGATCAGGAATAGATACTTGCTGCCGTTGGATTACGGTCCAAGTAGTGATTAAAAAAAACAACTAAAAATTGAGATGATGGTAAAAACTAATCAAGATCATTGATAAAGACATTGTGTCACAATACTTCATCCAATCATGAAAATAAATTAAAATCAAAAATAAATTTAACAAATCATATTTGTTTATGTTTGAAAATCTGCTGACGTACCAAGTGACATCATCCCAGAAAGAGTCAAAATGCATTTTTTCAATTTGATCAATTCTGCAGTGCTATCTTCCTATATGGTACGATCTTTCCTTTCTCCTTTGAAAATACTAGAAAAATAAAGATTTTTTGCAAAATCATATTAAAAATTCAAATTATATGAATTTGGTAGAAACTCAGTAATCTTTAATGATATTGAACAGGTTATACAAAAAATTCAGTTGGTGCAATTAATCCTGACTAGCAGTGTAATTATTTTTTTATCTTCAAACAAAGGAAGCAAAAATAAATTAATAAGGACAAGAATATGAAAATTAATGCGTATGACCATATAGGAAAGAAATGTATATTTCAGGTACTTTCTAAACTCACCTGAATCTGGTTCAATGTCAAATGGTGGCGATGCAGGGAGGGAAATAGAAGGCAGAAAGAGAACCAAACTTTTCAGAGAATGTTACTTGCCTGCTTTCCCTGAAAATTAGCATATTGTGCATTTTTATCCAGGGATTTTGTATTACACAATATATTTGGCTGTTTTATTTTATTTTCATTTATCCTTTTAGATGAACTCAGGTAGGGTTCCCTATACCGGTAAGTAAATAATTGTGTTTAGTTGTGATAAAAAGCATTAGAAATAACAGTATTTTGCAGTTATATATGCAAAGCTGAGATATGAAAGGAAATTGTGCGCAGAAAAGAAATTTATAGAGATTAGGTTTGACGACAATCAAATTCTGAGGGGACAAAAATCAAGCATGCATTATGGTTGATATGGATCTTTTACTAAAAGCTCTGTATCAGCACAACCATTGGCAATGATAAACTACTGTTGTTATTGTATATTCTATGGTAATGTTCATGAAGATGTCACAAGGTATTGAAATTCCACAGGTATTTGAGGTCTATCTGAAAGTATCTTACCGTTTAATATCAATGAAAAAATGTCCTGTCAATGGTGCCTTTGTCATCTTCAAATTACCCATCTTGGGATACTGATGAGAAGAAAGTCAGTGATTGATTGCTTGATGCATTTACAATCATCGTCAGGCTTTTAGCATCTGCCGATGGTTATAGACCTCCTCCAAGATTTGCCAGACCATTTTATCATGAGTGTTGCTGAGCCAATACTTTCTGAATTTGTATAGTTTGTCACGCCATCTTATATCTAGCTGGCATAGGAATCCGTATTGTGAGTAATGATGTCCAGTTGTTGTCTGACATTCTTGCAATTGACCAGCCCATTGCCATTTGATTTTCTAATGGATTCTATATATCTGATTCATTTTTTTCCTCTAATACAGTATACTTAATGTAAGATAGATACTTTTTGGAGACACATGAATTTTACCTTTTCTAATAAATCATAATTTTTTTTTTAAATTCTGCTCCTACATATGAATTTTTGATTGGATATTTAGGAAGAAGTCAATGATATTGAAAAACATACTTTCTGATGTGTTGGTAAATTTGATGTTATTTCTCCCCAGGCAACACCAGGTATCCCAGCTAGTATGTACATACATACATACATACATACATACATACATACATACATACATACATACATAGATTCATATATATATATATATATATATATATATATATATATATATGTGGTCAGTTGTCAGGTTGGCTCATTTGGTAAGAGTGAGCTACCAAGCAATCATTTATTTCAAATCATGGTAGGGAAATATTAATTTTATCTATTGTTTTGGCTCAGCATGATGAGGTATCAATAAAGAGTGAGGAGTTTACTCTCCTTAATTCGATAAAGATTATCCTTGTTCTTGTTATGGAGGAAAAACAAAGTTAACTCAAACTTTGACTTGACTATGACAAGAAATGTAAAAGAGTATGATCAATTTCCTAATATAAATACAATATATCCTATCAAGAAAGCAGTTTTCATTTTCTTAGCATTAAAGATGAGCATTGTAGAAAGGATTCCTGCATCTCCAATCCTGCAACCCTTTGTTATAAGTCTCACCATTTCCTTAGATTGATCTCAAATCACAATTAGCAATCAGTCTGGTTGAATATTCTGTAGACCACTATCATCATAAGGAAGAATAATTAAATTGTAGGCGATAATTGACTTTAAGTAATATCTAAATTATATTAATGAGAAAGTTAAAGTCTGTAATACTAGATTATTCAAACATGAAGAGCTTGTGTGCATAGCACATTTTGAAGGATTTCTCATCAATTTTCTAGAAGTTAATTGGTTAATCACTGTCAGTAGGGTTAAGCAAAGTAATCAGTACATAAATGAAATTGAGATTATGTTTGTATATTGTTGATTAAACTGAGGTCAGTCTCTTTCCATTGAGTCTTTGTAGCCGTAATCACTACACCTCAGCACTTCTCTAACCAGAGCCCCCTGAGAAGGAGGTGCAGCCAATGCATTGAACTAGGGTTCAGAAGGATAAGTGGGGCCCAGAAGTCCAATGAAAGTGACCCTAGAGTTTCTTGGGTGGAGCTGTGAACTGAAACTCTAAGTCGATATGAACATCCATTAAAAAAATGGGTTGACCATTGTTTACTGGTGGGTGAATATAGTATGTCATTCTAAAAAGGTTATAGCAGATGAAAACACAATGGCTACAGGATGAGGATGCTAGTGCAGTGTATATAGGAGATCCATTGATGTATATGACTCCTACATTGCAAACATATCTGATATACTACTTCAAACAGTCTTAGATATGGCATGGTTTTAAGAGCAAAACACAGAGGTATGTCTTGGACTTATGCTTTAATCTGTATTTATGAATCTTGGTGTGGTGTCTCACCATGGGTTAATGCTTAGCAAGCTAGTATTGCAGGCCTTTATTACTGCATAGTAGGATCAGTCACTGTATGCCCCCATTTTTGAGGCTTTATGCCATACTAAGCTGAGTTTTTTTTCACCTTCATCCTAACTTTCAGTTGCTTTTTATCACAACTCTCAAGCGGACTGTAATCCTACAGCAATGACTGAACAGCTTAATCAGGGAAGAAAGAGCGAGCCTACTGAAAGATAGAATGCAGGTAAAATACTTTATCCAAGATCAAAATTTCAAAAGATTTCAAATATCATTGTATCAAAAATTCTGCTAGGTCTCTGTTCACAACATCAATAGCGAGGAATATCGATTATGAGAAATTAGGCTTGAGGTGTAAAATCAGCTTTTGGTTTACTATGAAGTCACTGTGGCTGAATGGTTAAAAAGTGCTTGGCATATAGTGGACCCCCTCTTGCGAGTGGGTGTGAGTTTGATTCTCACAGCTTGCTCTTTATTTTTGGATTACACTGTTTAATCATTGCTGCAGGATTACGGTCCAATTAAAATTTGTGATGAAAAACAAAGTTAGAATTAAAGTAAAAACTAGTAAATTATCAATAGTAATAAGCTAAACTTCTCAAATATCAATAATTACACTTCTATGTTTACCCTGTTTTTACTACAATTATTCATATGCCATAGGAAGGAGCAGTTTTAATAAAATAATCCGGCTCGTTTATTGCAATTTCAAAACATAATTGTGAGCACTTTTATAGTAATCTTAGATGCATTTTGATTCTCCAGATGGGAGTCTTTTAGAACATAAATACAAAGGAATTAGATTACGAAAGTCTTAAAAAAAAACACCATAATCTGTAAAAAAAACAAATCAGCAGAAGTAATAACAAAGAATCAAAAGAGATTGATGAAAAATTGAAAAAAACAAACCAGAAAAGGCATTATAAAAGAAGTTGATGAGAAGAGTTGAATGCTTTGCATCCATTTTTCATTTCTTTTCCTGTCAGCCTTAAAACAAAAGAAATATTTCTTTAATACAGACCTTTGAAAGATCAATAATTTTTCTGGCTTCAAAAAAGGTTTTCTAAACGGTCATTTATATTTTTCATTGCATTTTTTCCCCTATTAGAGTTGAAATGAGCAGCATTCCCAGAAGGAACATAAAAAAGTAAAGAAATGACAATTACATCAATGATGATGAGGAAACAATCAACAAACAAAAAGTAGCAATTAGAACAATGAAAACAAGAGGATCATGGGAGATCAGTTAAAAACTAAATAAAAAAAAAAACTTTAAAAGGATAAAACATCTCGGCACGATTTAAAAGTTTTAGAAATAAAACTGATAATTTCTGTGCCAGGAAGGAAATGGTAGTGAACAGAAATGCGCGTATGAAAACAAAAAATTCACAAAAAACAATAATGATGATCATAACAGTTATGACGCTGATGATAATGATAATCTAATTGATGACAAAAAGACGACACGGATCACGGATCCAGGATATGGGGAATCAAGACCCACCTAGCCTCCCTTGCTTGAGCTGAGGACTATAGAATTTTTTTTTCAAATATCTAGATAAAGAAAATTTATAAACAGAAAAAAAAACAAATAATCACAAGTCATCATAAATTAACCTTAAAAAAACAAAATATTATATCTCGTGTTTAATTATACGGAGTAAAAAAAGAATTTTTTGAAAGAGATCTCTTCTGCTCAAAATCTGGGATCCACTCCTGTTATCAACAACATTTTTGGCAGAAATATGCAATGGTGCGGATAAGAAAAGAACACCCCAACAACACTGATAATGGGGAGAAAATTAAAACATTTGAATTCCATTTTTTTTTCAAATTCAATCAAAGTGTATGCTTTTAGATATATTACAGAATAAAAAATGTGTGATGATAGCAGCATAACATGAGAAAAATGAAGTTGTTATTTTTGATAATAATTGAATGAATATATAAGACAGCAGAGGCATAGCTGGGGAGGGAGGGACTTGAATACGCCCAGCCCCCCAAAGGAGAGGGGGGGTCCCAAAAGCTTTACAAATAAGTTTTCTTCGCACTGCATTTCCATTAAAAAAATTTCACTAAATGTTGGAGGGGGTCCCTCAACGACCAAAACTCACTAGGGCCCTAAATTTCCAGTCACTCCTCTATAAGACTCTGTACAAGGGCATAGCTGGAGATTTGGGGGTCCTGGAGGCTTACCTCCTTAAGCTCTCGCACTCCAAAATTTGATACAGTGGTAGACAAC
Organism: Thysanoteuthis rhombus; assembly: GCA_963457665.1. Lineage (NCBI taxonomy): Eukaryota > Metazoa > Mollusca > Cephalopoda > Oegopsida > Thysanoteuthidae > Thysanoteuthis > Thysanoteuthis major. The sequence goes on along the minus strand of OY735210.1, from coordinate 19,319,147 downwards.
CTTAGGGCCATGGACATCGTACGATATTAATAGAAATGTAGTGGGTGCACTACTATTCATAAAGCTGATGACGGCCCCTCCACATTTAGGGCCTGGGGGGGGGTATTTAAAATCATCCACTCTGTCCTTCTGCTATGTCCCTAACTGTGTAGTAAAAGAATGATAATAATAAAAAGTAACAAAAGAAGGAATCACTGAAAAAGCAAAATAAATCAATTTGGTGTTCAGAAGTTGTAAGAAGAGACGCTTTCTTTCAATGTCTCTTGATTATTATTAACAAGGGAATAATGGCTTTAACATCCGACTGCCAATTGATGCATAGGGCATTGTTTGTTTCAAAAAGATTTCTAAAAAACAAATGTAAAATGCCCAAGAAACAAGTGAAACTAAGGCTTCGATATACTTTAATGGTTTGCCAGAGGTCTGAGGTGAAGAATGATGAAAGACAAGGCAAATGAATAAACATTCTCCTAAGGAGAAAAAGAAAATCCATTGAATCTTAATAAAATAGGAGAAAAAAATCTGGAAAAAGGCAAAATATTTAGTGTGCTTCTGTATGAATAGAAGCATTGAGTGTATTGGTTTAGATAAATTCAAGAACAGTAGACCTTTGATTTGATCAACTAATTGGGTAAAAGGGTGTCTGTTAAGATAGAAATTCCATTAAATCCATATGTAATCTAAAAGGCCATTTTTTATCACTTTTAAAATTATTAGAAAAAATGTGTTATTTACTCACCTTTATGAGTGTATAGTTCAGTGCTTTTTGACCGTTTTTGGTAGTGACACAAAATCTTGCCTAAAATATATCATGGAGACCTATGTTCTCATAAACGAGATTCATTTAAGCCATAATTAGGAATTATTGGTAGTTATAAAAGAAAAATTCAAGGTTATTTCATCATCATCATCATCATCATCATCATCATCATCATCATCAGTAGTCTTTTAACGTCTGTCGTTGGACATAGACCTTCCCCAGGATTTGCCACACTCCTCTATCATGGGTATCGCAGAGCCAGTACTTCCTGAACTTGTCTAGCTCGTCTCTTGATCTAATATTCTGCCGGCCTAGGTTGCGCATATGATCTCTGGGGATCCATGTCATGAGTCGTGATGTCTGCCATTCTTGCAACATGGCCAGCTCAACGCCATTTGAGATTTTTTATGGATTTTATGATGTCCCTGACTCTTGTCTTTTCTCGGATGTAATGTGCTGTCTTGTAATCTCTCCATGTGAGGCTCAGCATTATTCTTTCATGTGCACGTTGCATGGTTCTTAATTTACGGGTCTGTCTCTTGGTTAGGTTCTATGTTTCAGCTCCATAAATGACTATTGGGAGGATGTATTAGTTATGCACCCTTCTCTTTAGGATTAATGGGATCTTCTTATATTTGAAGATTGAGCTAGCTCTGCCAAAGGCTTGCCATCCGAGTGTGATTCTTCGCTTGATTTCTTCTTCTTTTGAGGGTCTCATGGCGATTCGTTGTCCTAGGTAGTTGTAGTGGTCTACTTCCTCCAGTTGTGTGTCCTCGATTTTGATCTTAGTGTTTTTATCCCCGATGTGGTTGTTGCACATGATCTTCGTCTTGCTGAAGTTCATGTGAAGGCCGACTTTCTTGCTCTCTTCATTTAGTTCATCTATCATTAGTTGGAGGTCGTGTAGGTTCTCTGCAAAAAGGGCAATGTCGTCTGCAAATCTGAGGTTGCTGAGATACTCGCTGTCTATTTTAATTCTTTTACTCTCCCAGTCTAGTCTTCTGAAGATCATCTTGAGGCAGGCTGTGAAGAGTTTAGGTGAGCTGGTATCACCTTGTCTTACTTCTTTCTGGAGCTGAAAGGGGTCCGAGTCTTTATGTAGCCTGATAAAGGAGCTGCTGTGATTGTATATATGTTTCAACACTTCAACATATACTGGATCTACACCTTGTTGACTGATAGCCTCCATGATGTAAAATACAAGTAAGCACCAACGAAGAATGCAGGAAAATGTTCCACACAAAACTGCAGCCTCTAAACATACCAAAAGAGCACGCTCAATCTTTCAAGCTCAAACTGAAAAACAGATTCAGAATTCTTACTGAACAAGACGACACCAACATCAACGAACTAAGCAACAAAATGACAGCGTCAATAATTGAAGTAGCCTCTACATTCAAACCAATGAGCCATTAGCAAAATCTCTGAAGAAACTAGAAATCTCATGGAAAAACGCAGAAACCCCAAGGTTATTTACTGTATATTATTTATAACTAATTCACAGATGTAAAAAAGTATGATGAGAATCAAACTTCCAAGTAATGGTCTGCAATATTTCCTCAAGTTTGATGTATTTCTGGGCTGAACCTAGGATCACTGGTGCCCTAGGTAAGCTGAGCTTTGGACCCCTTTAAAGTATAGTATCATTTATTCATTTATATTAACAGTGAGAAAAATACATATATTAAAATGAAATGTCTTTGGAGCTTCCTTTGCCAATTGTTTCTCTCAATTTCACCACAGAAAAAAAATTAGTTATCAAATATTCCTGAAAAATTTGACTTCACATCAAAGATTTTTCTTATTTTGTCTGTTTTTATTTTGGTTTTATCTATTCATATCTGTATTTTTCCATTTGTATTTGGAAAGTCCTATTGTCTCAAACGCATGACAGGTGCTTCAAGTGACTGCCTGTGCTGCCAGAACCAAGAGTTGGCCCTGCTATGTATTTATGCCGATATATTATTTTTCACACAATTACATAATCCGTCAGACAAGTGCTTAATCATGCAATGTTCACATGAGAGAAACATGCCCAACATTGCATAGAGGGATTCCAAGACAGCATAGTATATCTGGGAAGAAACAGGAGTCTGAGACATCATAGAAACCATTAGAAAACTCAAATGGAAATGAGCTGGCCATGTTGCAAGAATAGCAGGCAACTGATGGACATCATTATCCACAACATGGATTCCCAAAAATTAAATGCGGAAACAAGGCTGGTAGATTATGAGATGGCGAGACGATCTGGATAGGCTCAGAAAATATTGGCTCCGCGAGACCCATGACAGAGATGTATGGCGAATCCTGGGGAAGATCAGTGTCCAACAATGGAGGATAAAAGACTGATGATGTTACATGTCATACAATTAAAACATATCATACACATGCAAGAACATGCACAAATACATTTATTGCTGTCAATTGATCACTATCTTCAAACACTTCCAACATCATGGAAGCTTAAAGCACTCATTAAAATCAAAAGAGGAAGAGAGAAATAGAAAGACAATAAAATGAGAGAAAGATGGAGGTTGAAATAAGATGAAGAAAACGGAGAAAACCAAATGGTGCGATGAGGAGAGCAGAGGAAAAAAGATGAAAAGAAGAGAGAGAAAAAGAGAAGTTGGCAGTAGCGTTAGCAAGGGATTGAAGCAGGGTTTAAGTTCCCACAAGCTTCAATTGGTATTTAAGTCTTTCCTTTCATGATTGATCAGAAATGATGGGCCTGAAATGAAAAAAAAAAAAAAAGAATGAAGAGGCTGAAGAGGTTGCAGAGCTAAAGAGTTGTGGAAGGAAGAAGAGGGATGGGAATGATGGGAGCTATTTCAAAGACACCATAATCAAATGATTAAACTCATAAAAACACCACTTACACAGGATATTATGCAGACTTTAATTTCATATTGTTTTTTATTGACCTCAAACATTTTAGGCGGGAAAACTAAACTGCAGAAAGGAAGAATCGGATTTCAAACCAATAAACAAAATTAACTGAGAGACACGGAAACTAGGGATGATGACGGGTGGAGTAAGGGTGTGAAATGGAAAAAAAGAAAATCCCAAAAGAAAAAGCAATCAAGTCAACAAATCAACCAAGGGAAATAAAACAAGGTGAAAGAAAAAATGAATAAATAAATATCCTAAGTGAGAGGAAAACAAAGAAACAAATAAAGTCTCCTGTTAGAAAGTGAAAGATTTAAACATTTTAAACAGGAAAAAAGAAAAACAAAACAAAACACAGCAAATGCATTCTTCCTGTTGTTGCTGAATATCCTTTCAACTTTATAGCCTTTAAGAAAGATTGCTCCAGCACTCTAAAGGAAGATCTTATCAGCAAAAAAATTGAAGATGTTATAATACTGGTTATCTGAACAATGTTTACAGTTTTTGTTGTTGCTGATGCTCTCAGATGGTTCCAGAATATCAAATACATGACATTGTTCTCTTTTTGTTGATGCTAGATGACTGGTATTACACTTCCTGGAAGCCATTAACTGAATATTCACTAGGCTTTTCAATCTTTATTTTTCTTCATATTATTGTATAACTGTAATGTATAAGCTGGAAAGAATTATAAAGTAGAAAGAGGCTTTATTATTCAACATTTGTCTCATTTCAGCCAATTTCAAGAATTGAATGTTTGCTTTATTCTCACATTATTAACAAATACATGAAACTATTTTTTTTCAGTGATGCTTCAATGAATTTTGATATCAATTGTAAATGATTATTTTATGATTATTATAATTGTTTAACCAATACAAATGAAATATTGACTTGAGCTATGCATTTTTACTGACTGTTCATTTATGTTTCATGGTCATTTTGGGTGGGGGAGAAATTCATGGGATTTTTATATTCTGATTGATTCAAAACTGTTTTCACTGATTCAGTTGATTCAAAAAATAATTACCCCAGGGAAAAATAGTGCATTTAAAGTACTGGTAAAATTCAATTTGATTTCAAATCTTTCTCCAATGTTTTTTTTTCTTAGATTCCTTTTTCAAGAAATTCTCAGTATTTTGTTTGTACCTAAGTGATTTTTTCCAGAGACACATACCAAAGAAATATTCTCTGTTATTCTCTACTTCTATCTGAATGGCCTGAGATACAAATTATAAATCTGATTTTCAAAAGCTTACCCTGGGCACTACACAGCTACTTCTCTTAATTCAGCTCTTACCTTAAACAAAATAGCTCAGATAGTATTCTGGTCATTCGGGACCAGGGCTACTATACATATGCGCATAGTTCCTGGATATCTTTCTCACAGGCAGTACCTCACCATTGCACTAAAAAAAGTAGGCTTAGTGATACTTCATAATGCCTGCCGGAGTATGCTTATGGAACAAGGGAATATTTGTACTTACCCATGTATATGTAGGTTCTGGTTGAAGAATGAATGAAAACCCCCACCTTTTGAACAACAGACCAAAGAAGTCATATTTGCAAACACAGGAAGAGCCAGTCAAAAATAGAAAAATGCCATAACTTTTAGATTCAAGTCACTTTAAAAAAGCTGAACCTGTGCAACTGTATGCAAAAATGTTCTTTACAATCAAAAAATCTTATTTTGAAAACAATAAAAAAAACAAGGGTTTTCTAAAACAATCCTTTTCTTTATTTTTACAAATGAACTCTATCATTGAATTTTCTTATATTTTTCTTCTTGCACTTTACTTTCATTTTTGTTTTTTTGTCAAAAATGACATTTTTCCCCCTTGTTGGACACCTTGAGGAGCAGGGGCAGCAACTAATGTTTACACAGGTAGTTGACGTAGAAGTTAATTCATGCCCTCCCAAAAGACATCAGTGTAAAGTCTCAATTCTGTTTTCCATGCTAGTCACCATAACTATCATGCCGCTCTGCACCTCCATCAATTCACTGTTACATGACCAAACATTTTGTGAAAACTTGATTACATTTAAAGCTTAGTCCCAGGAAAAAATATGCAAAAGATTCCAGAAATATTGTTCTCTTAGGAATTTAAACTCTATATTGATCCAGCATATTCAAGTCTACCATCATTTGATTTGTGTGTGACAAAGAGGTCCAAATACTATAATGTAATGAATGATCATTTATTTAAAAATATTCCCTGAAGTGATTTTTATGTGAAGTAGGTGGAGAAATAGACATTATGTATGGCATCAGGGATCAAAGATTGAAAATAAGCTCGATGAGAGCTTACCCTTTATTTCCAATCCGTACTAACAATTGCTGGATGATGGTCTAAGAAGTTCTGATGAAGGGCAACTAAAATCGAGATGAGAGAAATATTTGGCAAAAATGAAAAAGGGTTGACAATGGTTTACCTAAAAATAAGAAATCTCCATTCAAATGATATTACAAGCTTTCCTCACGTTGTTAAGTGTAACACAATATTTCAATTACTGCCTTTCTCTGGTGTCTGTCATATTTGCTAACCTAGATGAGGATGTCAGTCAGAAATAAGCACTGTATAATAATTACACCATCATTTCTTGAAAATTCAGTTAGACATCTCCATATTAGTTGTTTGGGCCAGTCCCTACTCTGCCTTCAAATGATTTTTATTATTTTATTATTTTCATTTTAGCAACAAGAAAAATGAGAAACTACAAAACAAGAAAAATGAAAACGTTAAATATTAACAACTCAGAAAGAGAACTTCATGCTATTACTCAGTGCAACATGCATACACACACACACTCTTACGTATATGCACTGATGCCCATAAATGTATTTGTACACACAAACGTGTTTACACAGATGAATAAATATGCACTGACACTGACCTAGCAATTCTCAATTCCACCAAACAAAACTTGCATTTTTGGCCCTTTCTCATCTTCTCAAATTGTGCAGTGAACTTATTCCAAATTCATTGAACCGTGTTCTGTCGATTTCCTCAGATGCTTGTTTGAAATGATGCTACTGTTTAGGATTTCAAATGTTTTTCTCTGTTTGTTTAGGGTTTCACATCAATAGAATAGTATCAACCCATTTTACTCTGAGAGAAGAGAATTGGTAACATTCATTCCAGACTTTGCCATTACAGCCACCCTGGACATTCAAGAACAAGCTAAGCTCCACCTGACCCCTGTCAAAACGAATGTTTTCTTTACAAAAGGCATAATACTTTGTATATTAAACTTAATGGCTCAATACGGTTCAGTTAAAATGGCCTTATTCAAGTAGAAACACTTGACAAAATCATAGTGGATTTAGCGCATCTTTTGTATAAGTGTTTGTTTGTATGAATATATGAGGAAAACCTTTGTGATATGATAGCGTATGTATTATGGCATCTTACATCTAAAGTTACATGTTTTTTTTCCATATGTGCACATGAGTCGTCGATTTTGTGCATATAGTTATATGCACATGTATATATGCTGACACATTCACATTCACACTCACAATCACACATAGTGTTTAAGTAATATAACACATTTATAATTATTCCTGTTGGATTAAATATCAATACATTAATATGATTATCCGCAATGAGAAACAAATAGAGCTGATATAGACAGTGAGTGAACAAAATGCGAATTTGGAGGTAAAGTAATTATATGAGCCTTGGGATTCCCAGCAAGTTTATAGCTCAATGATAAGAGCAATGCTACACAGAAGCAGTTACCTTATCAGTAACAAGTTTGATTCCTGCAGCAGCCCATTTTCTTTAATTGTTTGTTCTATTTAGTTTGTCTTGGCCAAATGATACATTCACTGTGTAATAACGGGACATTATTTTAAATAGAATTTCAAATTTCAAATGCATTTATGATTATTTTTGTTGGATTACTTATCCATTTTTATTTATGTAATTGTCCGTGTTGTGAAGCAAATAGAGCAGATATAGGCAGTGAATGAACAAAATGAGAATTAGGAGTCAAAGCAGTCATTTGAACTGTTGCATTACTGGTGGCTGTTTAGCTTAAGGGTAAGAGCAATGCTACATTGAAGCAGCTATCTTGTTGGTTGCAGGTTCAATTCCTGCAAAAGCCCCATTTTCTCTAATTGTTCATCCTATTCATGTTATCGAGGCCAAATGATACATTTTTAATGTAAAATCTATTTAAGCAGGTTTTGGTACTCAGTCTATATGTTTTGCACTGAAAATCAAGAAGAAAGGAATTACTAGTCATCAAGAATTAATCCAAACATTAATGACAAAATCGTGCTTTTAAATATATAATAACCAAGTAATTATCATTGTCATAATAGCAATTGGGAATATATGCCTGGATAAAATCATTATTTGCATTGTGGCCAAAAGTAATTTCTCTTTTACAATTAATTTTAATGTAGAAATGCATTGTAAATGATTTTAGGATAACAATCTATTGAAAAGCAAATAAAGTAGTATTGACAGTGTCCAAAAATGAACGGAAATATTATTGACAGGATAGAGCTATCATATGTATAGTTTTACACATTCTAACCAGGAAACCAAGAACATGTTTTTCTCCTGCTTGGTAAGCTTTTGTAACTCTTGAAGCAGAGCCTTTTTGAAGAGATACAAGAACTCCTTGAAAATGACCCACATCTCTTTCAGAATCAACTATTATCAGTGGTCAACGGAGGCAGCCATTGGGAAGACATGGTAACACAATGTTTCCCTGGCAACTTCCCACCCAAAGCAAACTGTAGAGCAAGTGCAGAAGAAAAGAAATAGCACAACAAGGTGTGAGCTTCTTTTAGACTTCCTCCAACAACTATTGTTAAAAGGCCCACATCTCTCATATAGGCCTCACTGGTCACCCAGGAGCCTGCAACAGATGCTGAAAACTCCCTTGAATATTCGTATGTGAATCCAAGCCATGAACATATCCAGTGTTTTTTCAAAAATACCTTGAAAATTTTTGTTGTATAAATGTTATTTCCTGATTAGGTATATCTTTTCAAATTTGTATTGCTGCATTCATTGTTATAGACACAAATACCAATCAAGATTCATCTTTAAATACTGACTGTCCATTCAAAATAAGCTTATTTTTGTTTGCAAAATGGACTCTGCAATATGTTGAGACTGATGAAAGGTGAGGGAAATTGTTATAATAGCTGAGCTAAGATTATTTATGTTTAATCCTTCAAGTATAGGTCAACCAGTGAGGATCAAACTCACCGCAGTCTATAAGACTGGCTTGCTTATTACTCCTCCATGATGAAGTACCCAGATGGTTGGTATCATAATTAATTTACAAAAAACATATTTCTCATACCTTCCGCTTTTTATTTTTGCTTTTTCTTCAACTAAGTTTTTTTCTGATATATCAATTTTTCATCTGAAGAAACAGGTATGAATAAATAAATGAATAAAAAGACTAATATAGAGTGAATTATTTGAACTTGCAGGGTTATGGAGTGCAGGGAGTCCATCTTGAAAAAAAAACTGACCTCATCTCAAATAGCTATGAATTCTAAAACAAACATGCACAAGGCCTCTACCCCTTCAAACCTAACAGTTTTGACAGAGTCATAGATCATTGGTTAATTAGAAAATATTGAGGAGTGAACTATGCCTTTCTGTTTTTCTTCCTTTTCTGAAGCTGCCCAGTACGGGACTCAATTTTACCTTAAAATTAATTAATCATTCCCATAATCTGGAATGTATATCAACACTGAAGAAAAACAAGACTGTTTTACAGGGAAATTTATTTTTTGTGGAGTTGGTAATGCTTGGTTCCAGTGCAATACTGATCATAAAATGTTCCTGTTATAGACATCAAGGGAAAATATAGGAGCTGAAAATTTGGTGCTTATGAAATAATTTTGACAATAATTTATTCAAGTTCTTTTTTCTTATTCCAATTTACAGACATTTGATTCAGAAAACTGCTGAGCTTGATATTCTTTAATTCTAATTAGAAGAATTTTGTTTATGTAACTTAAGAAAAATAGTTATAATTTGTTGCTAATGTTGCATAAAACTGAGAACTAGTTTTCTCAGGTCTCTCCTCGTAAAATAGAAAAAAAAATATGGCGGAAATTTATAGCTCTTGCAAAAGACAAAATATGAACAAGCCTGGCAGCTGCAGGGTCAAACTCTGTTTCTACTCCTATCCCAACATTTTTCAGGTAATTAATGCATCTTTTGTGTAGTATACACAATGAAAATAAACTTTAGTAGAAATGTAAGACTAGCCATTAAAAAAAAAACACAGTTGACTCCAGGCTCTGATGTGGCCTGGAGTTCAACAACATTCATATAAATGCTGTTTAAAAACTTATGATTTAGGAAAACCATGTTTAGCAAGTTCATCTCGCCAACCATTTCACAAGTCTAGCTGTTCGTTTATGTAGATTGGTTCATATCTATCTAGATATCTCTTCACATACGCATAGAGATATATTCATATTCATAAAATTCATTTTGCTACCTCAGACTTATATAATGGAACTTCACAAGACACATACCAAATTTTTACATATGATATACTAACAAATATATAGCTAAATATTATTTTTGCATGATTAAAAACTAACCCAAATATATATCTTCTCCAAGTATTTTCATTCATTTCCAAAAGTCGTACATACTCATTTTCACACATATGCATTTAGACATCTGAGAGAGTACACGTATATAAAGTTTGCATATATATTTGCATGAATTTCTATGAGCAAATACATATGCTTTGAATACATGTTTACTTATAAACATGCATGCATTTACAGTTATATATACATATATGTATACATATTTTTTTTTCTAATAATTGTTTATTTTCTTTAGAATACATGAAATGATTTAATTTAAAGAAAAATGGAGAAAAAAAAAGAGATATGAAAGAAAATCGGAGTGGGTAGATGGTGGTGAAAAGAAGTGATGTTTATTTATTCTAGGAGATATAATTTTCTCGACCCTATTTACACTCCCAAAAATAATTGGAGGGTGGTGAAGAATTTAAAGATGGAGTGAAGCTTATTAAAAAAAAAGAGAGGATACCATAGAAATGAAAGGAAAATGGTGTGATAGAAAATTGAAAAAAATAATATTTTTTCTATCTTTTACTTACATTTTCTCGATGGAAGCAGGAGTAGAGATATGCCAACTCCACTCTATCATCATCATCTGCTTCTTTTGGGGGTGAGGAGATTGAGGTGGCATTACCAAGATGAGAAAATGGCATATCCAATCTTCTTCCTTGTTTTCAGTTTGTAGGAACTCTGTTGGAGATATAAGAAGATTTCACTAATTAATTTGGGACCTACTGGAAAAAGTGTTTACACAAATTTTAATAAATCACCGGATATTTTCAGTCAGGACTAAGGTAAATAAAAAGCAAAGTGCATAAGTTTTCATTCCTGTGTTTTTCTTAAGTACACACACACACGCACACGCACGCACATACACATACATACACACATATATATATATATGTATACATGTGTATTTAATTTTATTTTACTTGGATCTTATTTGCGTAACCTTTTTGTCTTTTCTAGTTTAAATCTAAATACAGATATACCAAATGATAGGGTAAGAAAATATTATACGAGTGAATACTTGAATTCAAAATGTATACATATAGGCACACACAAACACATATTCAATTTATGAATATATAAGAAATGTTATACAAAATATACTTATACTGTATCATGTTTTATACATCAGATTATGAAAAGGAACATTTCTAATAAAATTATAGGTTTTGAGGGCTTGAAATCAAGCTAAACCATCTCAAGTCAATTTCCATCTTTGCAACCAGCAGAAGAGAAACTTTAGATACCCTTCAATCAAAGAGTTTTTCAGACAATTAAACTCATTCTTGTTGTTACTTTTTTTCTTTTTCCCTCAATGTTTTGACCTATCCATTCTACAACCTTTTTCTGGTGTACCATTCATATGTATAGAGAGAGATCTTTTTTCTGGATAGTGCCAAGTATTAAACAGTAGCAAACAGGATTTTTTCCAATGTAGTAATATATTTATACTATTGTCTCTCTCTTTACTTACAGAAAGTACACCTGAAAGAAGCCATAGAATAGATTTGCTGAAACGTGGGAACAACAAAAAATAGCAATAAGAATGAGTTTAATTATTAAAAAATCAATTTGAATCTGAATGACTCTTTTCAAAATTATCAAATATGTTCAACTATCCTTCTTAATTAAAAAGAAAAGAGAGAACCAATACTTTTCTTTTAATTTTCAATCATGAGAAAAGTGAGGGAAAGAGGATTTTTCACAGTTCTTTAAAAAGTACTAATTCAGCTCTTTCTTCATTTATTGTAGAAAACTTTGAATAATTCATTCGAATATATCCTTATTTGGTTATCATCCAAAAGATCTTTACACTATTCGCTGTTAGTAAGAATGAACCATCATCATCATCAGCAACAGTTGTCTATTTATGTCCAGCATTGGACATAGATCTTCCCCAAGATTTGCCAGACCTTTCAATCATAGGTGTTGCCATATTCTGAACATTTCCTGATTGTTACGCTATCTTATTTTTTACCAGGCACAATTTTGCATGTGATATCTGGGGATCCACATTGTGAGATGTGGTGTCCAGAGTTTGTCTGCCATTCTTGCAACATGACCAGCCATTGCTATTTGAGTCTTTTTATGGTTTTTATGATATCTCCAGTCCACTTGTTCTCTACTATAATGTGCTGTCTTGGGATCTCCCCATGTAATGTTAAGTATAATCATAACTGCGCATATTGCATGATTCCCCAGTTTGAGAGCCAATCTTTTAGTTTGTCTCTATGTTTCTGCTCCATAAATGACTATCAGGAGGATGTATTGGTTGTAATCCCTTCCTTTGAAAACTAATGGGATTTTTTTGTTCTTGAAGGTTGAGCTTACGAACCTAGAATGATTCCTCCCTAGATTTCTCCTTCTTTTGAGCATTTCATGGAGATTTGTTGTCCCAGCTTGATATAATGATGTACTTTCTTTAGCTCTATGTTTTCGATTATGATAGTTGTGTCTTTGTCTTCAAAGTGTTTTTTGCTCATGACATTGACTATACTGAAGTTCTCGTTGAAGCACCCTTTCTTGTTTTCTTCCTTCAGTTTGTGTGGCATTATTTAGAAATCATGAATGTTCTCACCAAAAAGGATGATATTGTATGTAAATCTGAGGTATTTGCAATGTATTCTGATTCCTTTATTTGTCCAAATTCTCAATGGTCTGAACCCTTACACTGTCTGTTGAATTTGTTTTCCATTGATTTTTATTCCTAAAGTTTATATAATTGGTTAAATGACTCGATGTTTGTAAGTGGCAGTGATAAATATTAGTGTCCCTCTTGGTGCTGTATGTATCTCAAATAAATCAAGTAGATTGATAGAAAGGATTTCCTTACAATGGTTTGTCCTTGTGTTATTTGATAATAAAGTAATGATTAAAAATCATTTGTTAATGATATGTATATTTTTGTATTCCCCATTTCAGTCTTATTAGAAATTGGCAACCAATGCCATTATCAAAATAGGCTTCTTTTGTTTTTAAGTGGGTCTGGCTAGTCATCTATGTAAATGTCACACATACCAGCTACACTAAACGAGCTAGAAGGCTGAAAATTTGGACATTTACTCCTTAGTATGTCTAGAAAAAACATTTTTGTTTTTTAAATCCTTCCCTAGACTATATTTTTAGTCAGGGGTATGATTTACAAAGTAAGTTTATACTAAATTGGTACATTAGTTTATGTCATGTTTGTTTTCCAAAAGGTTTTTAGTGATTACCACTTAATTAAAGAAGAGAGAAGTAATTCATTCTTCAATCACCCCGTTTTCCAATTTTTTCATTGATCTCCCACAACACAATATGCTTCCAAAAGACATTCATCACATGATCGTTTCTGTTGAGTGACTAACCAGACCTCTTTTTATTTTAGATTCTATAAAGTTTGTTGTGCAAACATAGGATGGAACATTTCTAAGAAAATAATTCAATACAAATGAATTTGCAAACTTCCCAGTCGAAAAAAACTAAAATTATTGCTATATTTTGATAAAGTCAGTATCTCTGTCAACTATACTGAATAAGACATTGACAGAAGGGAGTGTTTTTTTTTGTAGTGGAGTCAGTCTAGTTTCAAATTAATAAATTATCTGACTCTAAGAACTTACTAAGTAAAATCAACTATAATTCAATGTTTTGCATTCAACCAATCCTAAGGCTGAAAAAAGTATCAAGTACAATAAAGCTCAATAAACATGATGTAGCTTTGCAATATGGTAGTCAGCCAAAATTGCCAGAGAAAAGATTTTGGCGCTATTCTTCATGTTTTTCCTTCCACGTAGTAATAGCTGATAAGTATCTTTAAAGAGAACATAAAGAAGAACAAGAAGTATTTAATGGTAGTAAAAGCAAATGAAATTTATGTACAAGTCGATGCATTTAGTAGATACATTTGAAAAAGAGTGTATGTACATGAATTTTGCCATTCAAGTTTGTATGAAAAATGCATCAAAGTTTGTTGTCATACAAGCAATTGTACATATTTAGGAAATATTTGTAAGGCATGTGAAATAAAAAGCGTTGCTGATAAACTTACTCAATACATCTTTCAGAGCTCATTAAGGAGCAAAATGTTCAAGCATAAAATGTTCTGTTGCGTGTAGGGTAAAAGATTATGTATTGTAAGTAGTTGAAATCATCTTGACATCTACATGTCGACTGACAAACAATGTTCAGAATTCTCATTTATAGCTCTCTATAGGCTCCAGAAATGATCATTTTGGGGTTCTGGTTTTCTTATTTCTATTGGGCGGAAAATATTTTTGGGTTTGTATTGATTGGTCAGGAGAATTTATTTTTATGGTTGGTGTCAAACATTTCTTTTGTTTTGATTCTACTTTTTTTACTAAAGTAATGTTTATCTGTTTGTGTTCTTGAAGTAATAATGTTCACTTTGGATGCTACACTCTGTTCCATGGATCTTGTTGATAAGCAGATAGATGTAAATGAAGGAGTTCTTGAACCAACTCCAGGTAGTATTCTCTACAATATTAAGTACAGCAATATTTTTGCTTGAGCCAATTCATCAACAACAAGGTGATTCACTCTGCTAATGCTTCATACAAACCAACAATAATTTATTGATGCTTAAGAAATATTTAGTTTCGAAACATTCAAATTTCTAACCAAAATCATATACACAGATGCATACACATATATTATTTCTTTCATCATCATCATCATCATCAGTCTCTTAGTGCTTGTCATTGGACTTAGTCTTTCCTAGGATTCACCACACTTCTCTATCATGCGGAGTCACTACTTTCTGAATTTGTCTAGCTCATCTCTCCATCTTGTATTCTGCCAGTTGCATATGTGATCTCTGGGGATCCATATTGTGAGTCGTGATGTCCAGCAGTTGTCGGCCATTCTTACAACACGGCCAGCCCATTGCCATTTGATTTTTCTAATAGATTCTATGATTTCTCTGACTCCAGTCTTCTCCTGGATATATTGTGCTGTCTTGAGGTCTCTCCATGTGAGGTTGAGCACAGCTTGTTCCAAAGATTCTTTACAATTCAATTTATAATGACTTATCTGGGTTTTAGATTCATCGAATATCAGACCCAACATATCAATTTTGATCATTTTGCATTAAACTAAAATTCAAAGACAGAAGATATAATACCAATTTCAAGGGGAATAACTCCTGATTGATATGATCTCCCTTTGATGATTTGTTTAATTTTTGAAATATCATATGTTTGTATCCGTGATCAAATTTCTAAGAGTTGGAAATATTTTTTTTATAACTTATTCATTCATTAATTCTGAAAAGTCATGTGATCATAAAATGTACAATGTCCCAAGGTATCACACTATTTTGAAGACTCACAAAAAGCTGGGGTGAAGACCTAGGAAATTATCAGCACCCTTATTGTATGTTTACTATAGAGGTATACAGGCAATGTTATAAGCCTATAGTTCTCAAACCTCTTTTCACTCCGAAAAATTATTGAGGATCTCAAAAAAATTTATGAACATATGGGTTATATCCACTGATGTTTACAATATTAGAAATTAAAACTGAGAAATTTTTGGAATATCTAAAATATCCCAAAACGTCTGAAAAAGTTTGATTGAAGAAGTCATATGAGAATAGTTTTGATTTTAGGAGACACTTTGAAGTGGTATCAGAAATCATATTGGGATCTGTGGACCATACCCTGATGAACAAAGTTCCGAGCTAAATAAATACCAAGTTTCAAATGCAGAATTTTCATAATATATATATATTGATCTCTTTGAATTTTTGTAAAATAGATTTCTGAGAAAAAAACAAAAATGTCCTCGTACTGGGCAATGTATGACCATTTACAAGTATGGGTTTCCCCCAATACCCAAAAGTAGAGTATTCTTATAAAAAAACCTTTTGTTAGTCAAAATGGTGTAAAGGGAATGAGCAATGCATTTAATATATGAGCGTTCCCAGACACCAAGAATGTTGATGATTGTATTTTAGGCTGAATTGTCTGAGATTGGAGTAGCGGGAGGTACAGGAGATTAGGTGCAGGAGAGAGTGAATGAGGATATGTGCCGCTTTAGTAACAGCTTCATCATCATCATCATCATCATCTTCATCATCATCATCAGCCTCATTGTCCATCATTGGACATAGACCTTCCCCAAGATATACCAGGCTTCTCTATCATGGGAGCTAGCACTTACTAAACTTGTCTAGTTATCAGGCTATCTTATTTTTTGCCAGCCAGAGTTTTGCATATGATCTCTGGGAACCTTGCTGCAAAACAAAAGCCGAAAGCTGTTTTCATTTTTCGCCTTTTTCTCGTAAAAACGAAAAAGTAACGTAAAGCAAAACTTTCTAAAAGCAGGGGCGACGTGTTAAACTGATTGCTAAAGGAAGAGCCATTCCTTTCATTCTATTTCTGAGGATTTTTTTTTTCATTCTCCTATACATGTTGTGGAGAACATCTCTTTCCAAGTAGCTGTCAATGAACCCAAGACCTTTTGTCCATTAGCCAATGGTCGTATCTCTGAGACATACCAGCATGTGCCAAAAACAAATATATCATTAATTTAATGTGTTTAGGATCTGCAGTTTATGTTTGCTGAGATGATAAAATTATCCATCACAGCCAAGAGGGAATAGATCATGCATTTATGGTCTGTCGGGCATTTGAGTTCTAGAAACATCTATTTTACTTGGCATTTGTTTATACCTTGCCTATAAATGTTATTTTCTCAGAGTCTAAAAAGCTCAGAAAACACCTGGACTGTATTTTATGATATTTTACATGTATCCTTGTAAAAATCTTTTCATTAGAAGTTTTTATCTTTATTTTTCTTGGACTATTTAATCATTTGAAATGTTGAGCTATATTGACAGAGAGATCTGGTTTGTTACCCAATAGAAACCATTATGGGACCAACGTCTTTTGCCAGCATGCCGTGTTGGGGGGATCAATTGAAATTTGGAAAAAAAGGGGATCAATGAACAAGTTTCCTCCCTCGCCTTTTGTTAGACACTGAAAAGTCTGAATTTGAAAAAAAAAAAAACATCATTCCAGCCAGGCACGATTGAGGGACCAATTTAGCAAAAATTTATATTGTAAACTGTACCCTCAAACTGAAAAATTTTTTGGGAGAGGAATAGAAGAAAAAATAAACAGAACATTTTTTTCTAGACATAATAGGGAGTAAATGTTAAAATTTTCAGCCCTATAGTTCCATTGGTGTGGCCTGTACTCATGATACATACATACATAACCAGCCAGCTTGACCAATTTAAATATTGTAGAAACCTATGTTGGCAATTTTGGCTGACGATTTCTAATTAGGCGCAAAATCCTTTTACATGTTTGGATATCAATATTAGTTTTTTTTTTGTAGTTTATTTAGCTGATATGGTATCTTTGATCTATTCACACTATGTATTACTGCAATATTAGGGATTTAACTCTTCCAAGACTAATTAAAATCTCAGTAGACTTCAAAAAGAGATCTATGGGACATGTGTATTCAAGCATTCATAGAAACATTGAGATATATGTGTCCTAATAGTTATCAAAAGAATTAATTTAACATTCATCTCTTTTGTGACTGATATTTTGATTAATTCCTTTTTATACTAACATATTTTATGTATTTACTCAGAAGAGAATGACGGAATGTGTCAATTTGTTAAAATAATTTCTGTTGGGACACTTCTTGGCAGCTATTTTACAGAGACATTTGGAAGAGAAAAAAGAAGAGATCTGACTATGAGAGAGATATAACAAAGGCAGATAAATGTCTTTCCATTTTTAAAACAAATAGAGAATATTCAAATAGATTTTCTTTCAGATGACTAAACTCTTTCTCGTTTGTGTTGTTAACACAACGTTTCACCAATTCATTCTCTGGCCTTTTTCAGTTGCACAAACTGAATATGATGGTGATAAAAGATTATTTTCTGATGGTAACGATGCTTATGATGTTAGATTCGGAAGATATTTTTTTCTTTCCTTATATGACCTGGATTTCCATCTTTTGTCCCTGTTGAGTAGTTGAAGCCTCATCTGGTTGAACTCCACTGACTTATACACTCAGTCGACATGTTGATGTGTGCTGCTTCTTTGATCTTTTTTTGTTTCTAACCCTGTCTACTGAGTGTATGTCAGACAAGTGCAAAGTTCTACCCAATGTGGCTTCCACTACACAACAGGGACAAGGTATGGAAATCCAGGGCTAACAAGGAGAGAAAAAGTCATCACTTGAATCCAATGGTATACATCTCCTTGAATGTTAATGTGCTTTCTCAAAACTATAGACTAGACTATAGATAAAGAGTAAACATCAGAATTTTAAGAATTGACATCAGTTGATATCTAAGCCTTTGCTGGCATAATATGAATGATAAGCAACTGACACAACTAAATAACCTCCCCATTAGATAATTACTGTTACTAAAGAGAAGTATTTCATTTAGAGGGGAATAAAGGCATTACAGATAGACTCCTTAGAAATCAATGCACATCTTCTTGAGGTGATGAAGTATTAAGTCAGAATTTAGGTCAATAAAAATTAATTTAAAATATGAAGATAA
The DNA here is from genome assembly GCA_963457665.1 of Thysanoteuthis rhombus. Classification (NCBI taxonomy): domain Eukaryota; kingdom Metazoa; phylum Mollusca; class Cephalopoda; order Oegopsida; family Thysanoteuthidae; genus Thysanoteuthis; species Thysanoteuthis major. The sequence continues at coordinate 19,300,364 of OY735210.1, read as the reverse complement.
TTTTTGTTAATGAACTGAGGAATACTAAAACATGTAGGTAAATCAATAAGTCCATAGTCTAATGATAATGAAAGCATTTATTTTTCATTGTAATCTCCTTCTTTGTCAATACTCTCAATGTAGTGGTGAATATCAATTGCATGGATCAAACTTTATACAGTGAAAATTTCAGATAAAAATTCAGCTGGTGTCAGGTTATGGATTTATTGATCAATTCTTGTGTGTACATATACATATACATACACCCCCTCATATATATATATATATCTATATATATATATGTGTGTGTGTGTGTGTGTGTGTGCATATGATAATTGATCCAAATATATATATATATATATATATATATATATATATATATATATATATATATATATATATATATATATATATGTATGTTGATGTGTGATTGGTGCACTCGGTAAAAACTCGGAAAAATTAATTGGTGACATGACCTGAGTTCATACTTCAGTGAGGGCTGGTTGTGTTCACTGCACACTAAATCCCTTGGAAAAGGCATATACTAAGCTGCCTTCCCCCAACTAATAGTAAAGTAGCAGGGTCAATTTGGGTCTTCAGCCTTGGAAGGCAACCAGTCTAGGAGAAAAGAACTCTCATTCCAAATCAGGGAGTTGAATTTTGATGCTCAATTTGATGTTCTTCTGGTAGCTCTTGCAGCTGAGCTGATTTCAGGGGTTTCACTCTCTGCTTTCATCTTGACAACAGCAGCAATGTTGAGAGAGGTTTTCTTATGCTTGTGCATCTTGAGATCTCTGTACACTTCCTGTATGATGCGCCCAATTGATGTGGGATGTTCAATAGTTTGTGAAGACAGAGTAGAAGCCATATATATATTCACATCTATTATTTCTTTATGAATTAATGCACACATATATATGTATATATATATATATATATATATATATATATATATATGTGTATATATAATACCATCATTGTCAGCCTTTAGCATCTGTCATTGGAGCCGGTACTTTCTGAGCTTATCTGATTTGTCGAAATTATCTAGTCGATTTAATTGGCCCTGGTTTCACATCTAATCACTTGGGATTCACCAAGTGAGTCAAGATATCCAGCGCATGTCTGCCATTCTCGCAACATGACCAGCCCATCGCCATTTGAGCTTTTTATGGCTTCAATGATATCTTGGACTTCTGTTATGAAGAAAAAAAATAATGAGTAAATTACTGAAAAAAAAATCCTTGCAGTGTTTTGTATGAAATACGGAGAAAAAAATTACCTTGTAATTTGATTATGTCTACTGTATCTGAATTTAATCCATCCAGAGTGAAATATATATTTTTTTTCATTTCTGGTCAACACCAATTTCAAAATATATCAGATTCATTTTTCTCATTTACTGAAACTAAAAACATCTAATTCCATTGTTTTATTTTGAGGTTTCTCTTTCTTTTTTTCTTGACCATTTTTCTCCATTTTAGCACTTTTTTTTTGGCATTTTTGAACCGGTTAACCTAGAGTTTAAGATTAAGGAAAAAATGTTATGAATGCAAATGTCACAGTTCAAATGAAAAAAAGGAGAAATTAGCTTAAGAATAAATTTGTTTTCAAGTATTTGAAGAATGCAGTAACACAACGATTTACATACTTATATCAACTTACGAATTTCCAAACCATTTTTTAATGTAAAAATAAAAACATCATTTGTTTTTTTATTTTTTTAAAAGAAAAAGAAAAACAGATGCCCAAATGTTTTGACTTCAATGAAACCTCAGTCACTCTAAATTGTTAAAAAACAAAAAAAAACAGAATAAATGAAAGGAACTATAAATATATGCCAAAAATACATACATAAAAACCAGGAATGTGAATTAAATTTATCGCTGTCTGGTATCCTTTATCAAATAACTTTGTCATTTGTCACTTATTAATTAGGGTAGTCCAATTTGTTACCACCCTCCCTCTCTTTTGTGTCATGAGGGTAGGAACTAGTCATCTCCCAGTGGTCAAGATGGGGCCCATGGGTTATTCTGGTATTCAAACATGGTTCAGATGATAGAATAAAATAGAAATAAAAATTAAGTGAAATATAAACAAATTCAATTCTTTGATAAATTCCTTCTCCTGCCAGCTAACGTCTATCATGACTAAAACATTCTACAATACTTTGCAGGGGCATAGCTGAGGGGGAAGGTGATTTTGAATTGCTCCCTTGGTCCCTACTGAAGGGTGGCCACCATAAGCTTCATGAAAAGTAGTTCACTAACTGAATTTCTATGAAAATTATACAATAACAAATTTCACTAAATGTTGGAGAGAGCCCATCAAACAGCTCCCCCCCATAAAATCTCAAGCTGTGCTCCTGAATGCGTGCCTTATAATTTATTTTTGCAACTCAAAACTCATGTCCAGGGCTGGGAAGACTGTATTGGACTGAAAACTCTAGTGAACAAAATGCTAGGTTAATGATGCACATCACCACATTTACATAAAGAAAAAATTTTGAATCTCTTCTTTTTTTTCCAAGCAAGCTCTATCCTCTTGGAAATAAGTCTTCTGCTCGTAAATAAATAAGAGCCGCACGGTGCATATATCCATTTGTCTTATTTAGGAAAATAATACAATATCTAAAAATTGATAAGGAAAAATGGATAAACTATTGTTGATTAATAGAGGCATTCCATCAAAGGAGAGATATTACTGATAGGATTAATAGCATTGTCTCCAAAATGGAGGGAGGAAAAAGTAGTAACATATATACTCGTTCCACTTGAGTACCTACTTGTAATACGTGAATTGAAGAGGTGAAATTTCTTGAAAAGTGACATTATTTCTAATTTTTGTTGGTCTGCGTTATGGCTGATATAGTTACATATTTCCCACTAGTAACAGAAGTCAATGTTCGAGCCCAGATGAAAGCCAGGATTTTGAATGCTGAATCTCTTGGCTAACAAACCTTCCCCATTTGGAAATTCAATGGACACAAGCATCCCCCCTATTTATTTTCCTCTATTTGGCTGCATACTGTATTAAGCTTTGTAAATATTAAGAAAGGTCTGGTTAATCACTCAATAGAAACCATCTTGTGAACAGTGTCTACGCTGGGGGTGATTAATCAAAAATTGGAAAATGATGAGATGAATGAATGTTTCTTTTTTACCTTTTGTTGGACTGTGATCATTCAAAGTCTGACTTTTCGAAAGCAAAGCATGAATGCTGCTGGACACAGAATGAGAAACAAATTCAGCATAAATTGACATTGTAAACTGCCCTCCTCCACTCCAAAAATTTTTCGAAATCGTTTGATCTAGGCATAATAAGAAGGAAATGTTCAACTCTTAAGCCCTCTAGCTCCATTGGTACAGCCTGTTTGGATGGCATATACTTAAACAGCTACCCAGTCAGATCAAATTGGGAAACCTATACTGACAGCTTTGGTTGATGAATTCTAAAACTTGGACAGCCTGCTTTGTGGCTAAAGCAGTTGTATGTTTTCAAACTGTTCAAGCTCAGGTAAAAGCCAACCTGTTCAAGCCCAGGTAAAAGCCAAGCATCTATTCTAAAGGTAATGAATAATCGTCACAAATGGATTGCCTTTTTGACTGGAAAAACTATTATTGGTGAAGTTTTTTCTATCTCTCGAGCCAAGTTAAATTCAAGAGCTGACTGTACACACATTTTGATATAAACACACGTTTTTGAGTATGTATGTATGTGAATATGTATACAAGTATCTCTTAGAATACATCCATACATCACACAGGTACCTACTATGATATGAGGGTTATCTAGCTCGTCTTTCGTCAATTTACTTGTGCAATGAGCCCTTTCTTCATTGGGTACCCCGTGACTGTGGTTTTGTACCAGGCTAATTGAAGCTTTGTAGAAACTGCATATACATACACACATATGTCTATATACATCAGAAATATATTCACACACACATGAGATAGGTGTTACATCTCAAAATTTTTTCTTCGTCTTTCATTTGTCATTTTCATCTACATTCTGTCAGATCACTTCACATCCACAATACAAACATATACAAATATATATATATATATATATATATATATATATATATATATATATATATATATATATATATATATATATATATATATATGCCCCCAAATACCTTCTAATATTATTGCAAGATTTTTATTATATTCTTACTTAGTCTACTGTTAGAGTGAGATGCTTTAACCACTTACTACAACAGACTAAAATCACATGCAAATACTTACAAACATGCACACACACATACATGTATATATATATATGTCTACATGAAGATACATTCCTTTCTACCAAATTTTCCATTATATTCTTACCATAACTTGAAATGGTGTCGTTAATCATCAAATATTTTATAGATAACATTCTAATTCTGTTAAGATAAGTAGGAGAACATAATTCCAGTCTTAATTCCAATTGTGTGGCAATGGTTTCTTATATCATAAAACAAGTATTACAATCTATCATTTCTCTTGTATCAATTAGGAGAGTGTCAAGAGGAATGCAGCCATTCTAAATCTAGAAGGCTAAAAGGGATTCACTTTCCAGACAGATAATAATTTGAGAAACCCAATACTCAGAAAACAACTGAAAAAAGGACTTTGAGAGAAACATTATTTAACAAATTATGAATTCTAATTAATTTAGTATTTTTTTCGTTCTAGTGATGCATGCCAAATTTCATATCAGTAAAGCTTGAATCCCATTTTTAGAGAGAGAGAGAGAGAGAGAGAGAGAGAGAGGGGGGTTGAAAAGACTCTAATAAAATTCTCAAATAAAATATATATCTTAATCATTCAAATCTTAGGAGATCTGACAGAAATAACAAGTATGAATTGGAACCTTAAATAAAATATCTATCCATTGATATCCATCTAACTAACAAAAATCTCTTTCTCTGTCTATCTGTCTGTCTGTCTGTCTGTCTGTCTCTATATATCTATATCTATATCTATCTATCTATCTATCTATATATATATATATATATATATATATATATATATATATATATATATATATATATATATATATATATATATATATATATATATATAGTCAATAAGATTGTAGCCTGATGATGAAAAATAATTTTTTTTACACAACAAATATTTATTTCTTAACATGATCTCCTTGAAAATTCAAGATCAAAATCCAGTTGATGACTGAGTCAGGTTACTGACATTGATTAATTCTTGTATTCACACACATATACACATGCACGTATATAACAATCAGTGTATATATGTACACATCTGTATACATCTATCTATATCTATCTATATCTATCTATCTATCTATCTATCAATATATATATATATATAAAGATTCAGTCTTATGTTGATTTCTCAGAATATGCAACAAAAAATTACTCAAATTAGAATATCTACTGTCATGGTTATAAACTTACGATAAGTAATTTTATTTTGTTTGGTTCACATTTATCCTGCACTTAAACTTGATATAGAAAAGAACTGAACAATAATTTTAAGGAAGAGGGAGGGGAAAGTTGCTTTAGGTTTCTGACTAGAAGAAGGTTTTCAGAATACTTCACTCAATTCTGATGTCGAATAAGACAACACTTGACTTTAATGTGGCCATCATGGAACTAAAGTATGAAAGAAAGATGGCTCTATCAGAGGGAGTAGAACTTTAAAAGAGAGAGAAAAAAAGAGAAATATTGATATCTAGATTAGCAACTTCATGAATTGTTGAAAATGGGAATGACCGACAATCGTTGAAATGGTCAAAGATTAGTGAATGTATTGAGTTTCACCGAAGAAGAATAAAGCGTTGTAAACCATGACCCTATTAAGCGTGTGGGAAGCCTGAGAAATTAGTTGATAAATGACATTGATTCATCAGCTACTCACTGGAGAAAAAAAGTTGTTTTTTCTTCCTGTTATAACAACATAAATCGTAACTATAAAAAATGATAAGTCAAATGATTTCAAAATGGGAGGTATGTTACGGAAATGTAAAAACGTTGAGTCATTACGAATTTTTAAAATATATATATAGATCATTCTATCTGGATTTTATGAACTTGTACTACTGTAGTTAGTGAAGACAAATTTGTCAAGTGGAAATTCTCATGATACAAGTGGATAATACTGTACACCCAAGGGAGAATGAAATCTGGAGCATATTTGGATATTGCCTGAAAGATTAAGGAAATAGAGAGCGTGAAGAAAAAACAAACATCAGAATTTGGGAACGGTATTAAAATCTCTCATCGGAAGACTAAAACAAATAGGAACTCCTAGAAAAATAGACACCGCACTAACCGATGTTCTACGGTGAAGATATTGAAGAAGATACCAGAGATCTTTGCAGAGGTGGTATCATCTGGACTTTGGTGAAACTCGCTAGAGAATTCCAGTATTGATAATAATAGTACCAGTGACATTACTACAGTTACTATTAATAAAAATAATAATGAAAAGAAAACATCTTTTCCTTGGAGATCAAGTGTTGGATAAATTTGAGCATTGGATTTTCCTGAAATAATTACCCTATCATGAAGGATTAGTAATGCATAAAAGAAGGTATTAAAAGAGATGGAGAATGAAAATTGTGATGAAGGTGGTAATAATGTCCATACAGGAAAAAAAAGGGTGGGAGTTGATTAGGGTATTAGTGACAGAGGAAAAGGGTGAGGGGATGAGATAAGCATCAGAGTACATAAGTGGAGTCAACAAACAGATTAATGTGAGTCCCTTCAGCTGTCTGCTACTTGGTAGGAAGACATTTTGAAAATCAGTCAACAGTTGACATCTTGAAAGATAGAGAAAATGATGGACAGATTTGGGAAGTCAAGGATAAAATATGTGCAGTAAATGCACTAAAAGATATATATATATATATATATATATATATATATATATATATATATATATATACATAGTACAAAAAAGGCTTGCAATATTGTGAATTGTGTCACACACACACACACACACACACACACATATATATATATATATATATATATATATATATATATATATATGTGTGAGACAGAAGGGGGAAGGAGAAAGGAAAAAAGAATGTGGAAATAGAGTAATAGGATGAGTTAGTTGGAGGAGAAGTATTAGAGGGAAACGAAGCCAGGGACAGAAAGAGATATCAAAGAAGAAAAGAGTATAAACATGAAAAGACTGATATGATGATTGTAATGAAGAGAAAAGACAAGCGAATAAACAAGAAAAAAAGGGAGGCAATTGAAAAAGAAAGAAAGACAGAAAGAGAGAAAGGGAAAGGAAGAAATGAATGATAAAAGAGAAATATGGCATCCCTCCCTGCAAAAAAAAAATCACAAGAAAGAGTGAAAAGAAAGTTTAAAATTTTCAGGCTGAGTATGGAAGATAAGAAAGATTTGAAAGAAGTGAGTTAGTGTAAGTGAAAAAAGTTGGTCAGAATTATATGAAATTTCCTTTTATAAAATAGTCTGAAAGGATAATTAGCAAAAAATTCTCAAGCTGAACTGCATGGAAGTTTTAGGTCCATGCATCTGACTGGAAAAGAGAATTACAGAACAAAATTAACATGTGCCAACCAATATTGGAATTGTTTTATGGAACTACTTCCCAACTGTGGAATAATGGTTAACAAGTACATCTCATTGACTAGCTCAGTGAGTTCAATCCTCATTGGATAACCCTAAATTCAAGCCTTATGCCAGTCAAGCATATACATAAGTTAACAAAGGTGTCCGCGGTCCAAGAAAGATAAAACTATGTTATAATTTAGCCGCAATCATTTGAGCTACTTCATAGGTAAATCTAGCTATTTTGGAGCTAGATCAATATTTTGGGGGTCCAACATCCACCCACCTCATTATATGAACCATGCTATATCAAACCATGTTATAATAGGGGAGTCTTGTTTTCTCACAAAATCTTTCTGAAGAAAAAATAAGCCACTGTTGTGTATAAGTGGTAGTTTCTGGATGTATGTGTATCTGTACATTTCTCTTACTACACCCCTGACACACACCCAGTTAAATGTGAAATGTAGAATTACCGAAGTCTTGGAAACTTGCAAACATAAACAGCCAATAGATGTAAAGGGAGATAATCAAGAAAATTTAAATGCAAAAAAAGTAGCAATGATAAAGTGAAAGAACTTTTTGGCCAACCCAGTGCATCAAACTAGAACAGTAACAGCAATGGTCTGTGCCAGATTTACATATGAGCTGAGCAGGCTATGGCCCAGGGGCCTCAGTCTACAGGAGGCCCCTGCCTCCAGGCCACCCAAAAATGGTTTATCATTATTTCATTTCATCTGCATTGATAAAAACAAAGGGCGTCTATTAAGTTTTCCAACGTTTATTACGGGGAAATAAGGTATTTGGCAAAATGTAACAAAAACAATTTTTTTTCTACTACTGAAGAGCATTGAGCTGTTTTTACATAAGGAACATGAAAATGAACATTTCTGTATTGATATTATTAAGAATACCACTAATTGCATGATTATTCTTTAGAATAGATTTTCAAATATTTCTGCAATGTACAATCATCTTTGCACAACTATCTAGGTGGGGAGTCCTGACCACTACTTTGAGGGAAGCCCTGTCCTAGCTAAGGCCCCACAGTCACTTTAATCAAGGTCTGGCAATGGTATTATTCATAATGCTCCTAGTGAATACCCAGGTATCTCTAACATTAGTAGTAGTAACATTTCTAAAACTCTGCTCTCTGTTTAATGAAATCTTTAACACCACTATATTGAATCAAGATATAAACGGTGATGGTAATGGGTTTTGTGAACTAGGTATACAATAAGGCTTATTCCTTGGCAATCTCAGAGTCAGCTAGAGAAATTGAGAAATAGGTATATGTCACACTCCTCCCTCCATCTCCATCACTAGATATAAATTAAGTAATGTGGTCTCTAAAATGAGTTGTGGTACCCAAAAAAGAGCGGTCCCTGCAACAGAGCTAGTAGTATTGCTTTATTTTCTCATTTCATACTCAGATGACTATGGTCCCAAACTACCAAACCCTACCCCTAACCCTATCCCTAATCATAACGTGGTAAACAAGAATGTTGGCAATGTTGAAGTAAGAGATGCAAAAATAAAGCAATGCCACTTGCTCTGTAGGAGGGTCCCAATTTTTTTTTTAGGGGCCACAATACTTAATTTGTACCTCAAATCAATTTTTCTGAGATTTTTCTTTTTTTGAGGACGCAGCCACCCCTCCTTCCAATATTCGGTGAGATTTAAGTGAACTACTATTTATAAAGTAGGAAGGCCTCTTGGTGCCCAGAGGGGAGGATTGATTAGCATCCCTTATCCTCCCCCACTATGGCTCTGTTTCTTCCTTTTTGGAATTCACATTACCGTTCTTTTTCTTTTTTCCTAATTCTCTCTCCAGTTTTGTCGAATCATCTTATTTTATTTGATTTTACTTACTTAATTTTAAACATTCCTCTCACTAGGGAATTCTATTTCTTTTATGTTTTTTTTGCTTTTATTTTATATTTACTTCATATCCCCCCCTCTCTCTCTCTCTCATCAGTATCTCCTTATGAGCAATTTCCCTCTTTTATGGCTTCATATTACTTCTCCCTAATCTTTTTCTTTTTTTTTTGCCTTTTCTCTCTTCCTATCTCTTTTCACATCTTCATTACAGTGATTTCCCTCATCTTTAAAAATATTTTGAATCTCTCTCCTTCCCTTTAATCTTTTCTCTTTATCTATCATTCCTACCTTTCTTTCTTTGCTTTTCTCTCTTTCTTTTTTTTCTTTCTTTGTCTCCAACTCAGTCTTTTCTCTTTCCCTGTTTTCTCCATTTGCTCACTTCCTCTCTTTCACTCCTCTGACTTGTTTTTGCCCCACCCTCTTTCATCTTTTCCTCCCTCTTATTTCTTCCTTCCTTTGTACTGCTCTGTTTCTCTTTCTTTATGGCAATTAAAGTTCCTATTTCTCTTTTTTTTTGACTCCTCCTGTTTCTATTTTCATTCACAAATATAATCTCTTCTTCCGTCATGGATTCTCTGCAACCAATAAGAATCCACCAAACTTCAAAAAGGAAAAAAAAAAACCCCATAAATTTATCCAAAACAAGGTTAAGCCACGCCTACAATTTTCTTTTTCTCTTCAGTATTATCTGTTCACACTTTTCATCTCATCTTTTTGAAACATTTTCACCTTCTCTTTAAATTCTAATTTCTCCTCTCTCTCTTTCTCTCTCATTTTTTACACCTACTCTTTTCTCCTGATTAATCTCAAATAATCCATTTTTCACTATGTCCCTCAATCCTCATTTAATTTCTTTCAGTCTATCTAATTTCTGTCCTCCACTTTCCTATCTATCACTGTTTTACTTTCACTATCTATACACAGAGAAAAGAAAAAAAGAGAGAGAGAGAGAGCAAAATAGTCAGAGGAAAGGCATATATGTACATGTGTGCCCATCTCTCTCTTTCTTTCTCTATGTATATATTCCTATTCTCCAATTCTTTTCATCCATAACCTCATACTCTGTATTCTCTCATCAATCTAGCTCTTCCTGATTTCTGTCTTTTTTGCTCCTCTTCCTTTACCACCAATCCCTCCCACTCTTTTAATGACTCTCTCTCTCTTTCTTTCTTTCAATTTATCTATCTCTCTCTTTGGCTCTCTCTCTCTCTATATATATATATATATCTATATATCTATATCTATATATATATATATATATATATATATATATATATATATATATATATATATATATATATACCACTTTATTTTCTCTACCAACGCTTCCTTTCATTAATACCACTGCTCATCTCTCTCCATCTCTCTACCTCTCTTTCCTCTTTCAATTTCTCCCCTTTCAGTCTAGCCCCTCCCTATTTCTCTTTCATAAGCTTTGCACCCACCCACATATCAATTAACACACTTTCTGAAACTCTCCATAACCCACTAACTCTCTTTTGCAGTACACCACCAACATCACCATCACCATGGTGATATTAGTTTGTCCATCAACACTTGAATAACACAGCTGCCACTAGCAAATTACTGATTGGTTATACCAACTTCATCACCAGCACCAATATATTGTCATCACGTTTATGTTGCATTAAGATTGAAAATCCCCAGTTTCGCAATCAGCGCAGTAATGATGAACAATTTTGTGGTGCTAACCATTACTACTGTAAGGAGTTGAAACCTCACCAGGTTGTCCTACTACTGTGGCCTTGTGTCAAACTAAACTAGACTTGGTAAATATCAAGTATATTTTGCTTTAATATCCAGTGTGCCACAAGTTCACAGTTGGGGGTGGTCATCCGTTGAGGATCAAACTCATTACAGTTGTAATGATAAACATCACAAGCTTGTTAATCATTACTAAACAGTTTTTGAAATTATTCACAAATCTATATTTGTCACTTAAAAACTTATAGATGCATTCACACATTATTAAAACAAAGATATTTACATGTATGGATTTATTCAGAATTTGACAAATATGTTCATAGTATATTAGTTTTTAAGTCTTTGTAAGATTTCATCTGTTGAATTCTGTGGGCAAGAGAGACCCCCCTCCCTGAAAAAGGAGAATCTATGGTTTCTACACATATTCATACATACATGCCACCCATCCATTTATATCCTCCACTCATATATGCTAGCAATCTATGATTTATACATATATAGCCCCAATACATATATATATATATATATATATATATATATATATATATATATATATATATATATATATATATATATATATACTAATAATTCATGTTAAAAATTAATTATGTATTCTCTTTCTCTCTTTCCCTATCATTTTCTCTGTCTTTTTCTCTCATTTTCTCTCTCTCTCTCTCTCTCTCTCTCTATCTATCTATATATATATATATATATATATATATATATATATATATATATATATATATATATATATAATATATAATGTATATATGAAAAAGGGAGAGAGAGGAGAAAGAGAGAGAGTGAAAAGTGATATTAAACCAAGTACAAACCCACTTAGGGGTAGAGACAGGGAAAGGACATAGACACACTGTTACCCAATGAAGAAGATTGTGTAGTACCAATCCGATCTGATAGAATGGTCTGTTTGCCTACTTTAAAAAATTGGAATTTGAAATTCCCAACTTCAGTCGCTACATACACTGAAAGTAAACTAATCATTCTTTCAGTCAACAAACAGGCTGTTATCAAGGAAGATGGGAAAATAGGGAGATTGGTGATTTTTCCACAGTAGTCTAGAATATCTATCAAGTTTTAAACACATGGTGAGAATGATATTCTGTTGATTCAGGTTTATTGGTTTAAATGGAGGTATGGAGTGGCGTGATGGTTACAGGAATGGAAAACAGAATTGGCAGAATTTCAGATGAAGCTGTTGACATTCACTTCACTTTGTACTCTTGGGAAAGGTTACTCAAAGAGAAAAACAAACCAGAAGTGGATCCTATAAGACAAACTGTTTGTTAAACTCTACCATCTTTCTAAAATACCCTGCACCCAAAAAGGCGGTTGGTTTGTGATGTCTTATAGTACCAATGAAAAACGATCTTGAAGGCCAAGAGTGGGATCATCTCTATGCAGCAACCCTCTCACTTTAAAAGCTTTCGAACAAACATTACTGTGCTAATCTCTATACAGTCACAGGCATCATCAGCATGATGATCAAGCAATGAATTGAATTCTGTTCTTGATTCACATGGATAGATCTGAGGCTCATATTTAACCTCAGCCTCCATATTTGTTGGATTTCTTAATTCAACTCTTTTCCAATGCTTGCGTTGAGAAAACTTTGAGAAAAAACTCAAATAATCTCCCTTTCTGGCCAAACCTGGCGACCCAGTTTCTTCATCCTGACACATTTGGCAAAGATGTTGGCTCTTTTAATAGGTTATCTAAAATAAGAATTGTCATTTCAATTTTGAAAAAGTTTCTTCTGTGTTGCATGACACATGAGGCAATTACTTTTCTCTTCATTTTTTAACAATTCATTGATCTGCAATCAATTTTTCTAACAATTATGGGTTCTACAAGGTGCTAGCCCAATAACCAAGTTTGACTGCCCTGCTCTTTTACCAATAGCTAGAATGAGAAGTTGATTCATTCATTACCCAAGGGCATTAAAATGAAGTTAAGACAAACTCTAGAGTTTGCCCATTCCATTCTCTGCACTGTTGATCATTTGGCAACCCGCACTACAAGTTTTAGCTTATGAATGATATTTATACTCGGCACAAGGCAAAATGACAGGAAACGTGAGTAAGGCTTACATGCCTTGAAACTCAGTATTATAAATCCTGGCTTCCATCTGGATTTGAATATTGACCAGTTGGGTCAGTGAAAAATATGCTAAGCAAATGATATTGTGATATGCAAAATGAATATCATTGCGACTATTCTCAAGTTTTCCCTTGAGTATGGAATCTGATAGGTCCATTTGTTGACTTTTAAAATCTACAATACCCTAAGAGGATAGATATGTATGGTCATATACATGAATTGCTATCAGCTTGCCAAATATCTATTGTAACCATCTATTCCTATCTGTCAAAATCACTTTCTTTTCTTTTTTTATCAATCTATTTTGTCTATCCAGATATAGATCAGTATAATTTAATATACATTTTAGCTAATTTTTTGTTTTGCTTTTTAGAGTGCAAAGAATGGGAGTGTCTATATGATATCCAGTGACATTTATAATGAATGAACTTTTGACAACTTAAATCCCGTGAGAACCTGAAAGACTTAATGAGACATGGGAGCTTTTAGTTGAGGCCATCTCAAATCTCAAATACTTGGGAACATGATAATGAATATGGTAGTTGCATTAAAATGTCCACAGAGCTTAAGGGTCATTCGCTATTTGATAAAACTGAAGTGTGACCATCCTGTCTAAAGTGAATTTGTAATATCATCTTGAATATCATTAGATGAAGCATTGTCAACCATTATTAATCCTTGACTAGTATATCTTTCATCTTAATTTTTTAGTTGCTCTTCATTGCAATTACTCAGGTTATCAGTGTAAATAGCATGGATAGAACTTAACAAATAAGCTATCTGTGCAACTCTCATCTTTACATTGGAAAGCCTGTTTTTCCACAACAGCTGCTCTACAGCTGAAGCTACAAGAGATTTATGATTGGCAGAATATCAACTAACCATATAAACTCACTCTTAATTTCTCTCAATTATTTGGCATCCTACATGATATCATTGTATTTATGTACACTAATAGTATTATTGATAATAGTATTATCTTGAATTTTTTTCCAAAGAAGTAATGTCAATGATCATTTATCCTTGATTAGTATTTCTTTATGTCAGCTCAGAGAGATTAGCACGTCTGCCTCTCATACAGAAGATCCTTGGTTTGATTCTTGGGATGAGCAAATGTGGCTGATCGTGGGAGAGGACTAACCTCCAATGACTGATGATGTTGATGAGGATTAAAGAGTATTCATCAGGACAAATATTCCAGTTCACTCAGCAGTTAATTGACTACATGCTATTTTGATGTGATTTTGGTGGCCTTTCATCCTGCTAAGAGGGTGGTCATAAAAACTTGCACGAATAAAGTCCTGGTCTCAATTGGACTTGAAACTTGCAAGGGTCACTAAGCTGACACATGCAACAGAAACTGATGCTTCATAACCAGACTCCATTGCGAGTTGTCTCTCAAGAGACAGGATGCATGCTCTATTTAGTATTTCTTCCATATTAATTTTTTAGTCGCATTCCACCACAACTACTCAGACGGTCACTCTATGGTAGTGAGGGATGTGCTTTTGAATCTCACTGAGAGCTTATTCTTTATTTCTAATCTGTTCTGTTCATTTATTAACATAGACTGCTGGTCTGAGTAGTTGCGATTAAAATTAACTGATAAAGTGAATTCATTCGCCAAAGTGATGCTGAAATGAGTAATGAGTGTAGATTATTGTTTAGTCAAAAAATATTATGTGGAAAGGGATAGATGCAGAATATACACAGGGAAATAATAAATTTCTCAATTATATCCTTTCGTAAACAATTAATCAGTTTTCTAAAGCAATATTAAACCTGGTGGTTGACAGAGTAAGTGATACTTTGAGAAAACCACAAGCAAGGGATTGTATCTATAGAAAATAGTGCCTATGGCAAGCACTGAAATTGTGTCTCTAACCAAACATCTGACATGGTGAGACCCATTTTTTAGATAACTTTACACCCTGATGAAGCCCAACATTAATGTAGCTGTGAAATATTAAGAGGAGAAAAGGTAATTTTAGCCAATTTAAGCCCTCAATATTTAGATAACTTTACCATAATATAAGCTTGAAGATATTAGTCAAACTTGTTAATCTTGTAATTAACAAATCATGGCACTACAAGAAAATTACTGTGCCTTCCTTGCTTTTGCTGATGCCAATTAGTCTATGATGTGATCAAAGTCAGTTTTTTTCAGTTACTTTTCTTTCTGCACTCGGCAGAGCATGATCACTGTCTGTTTGTCACATGGAGGCTTTCAAGTAACAATTTAAACTCATTGAATAAGCTCTGACAAAATGATTATGGAAACTGCAATGGGTAGAATTATGTGAATAGCAATGCAAAGATATTCTTATCATCATCATCATCATCATCATCATCAGTCTTTTAATGTCCGTCGTTGGACATAGACCTTCCCCAGGATTTGCCATACTTCTTTATCATGGGCGTTGCGGAGCCAGTACTTCCTGAACTTGTCTAGCTCATCTCTCCATCTAATATTCTGCCAGCCTTGGTTGCGCATGTGACCTCGGGGGATCCATGTTGGTCAGGATGTCCATCGATTGTCTGCCATTCTTACAACATGGCCAGCCCACCGCTATTTGAGATTTCTAGTGGATTTTATGATGTCTCTGACTCTTGTCTTTTCTTGAATGTACTGTGCTGTCTTGTGGTCTCTCCATGTGAGGCCCAGCATAATTCTTTCATGTGCACGTTGCATGGTTCTCAATTTACGTGTCTGTTTCTTGGTTAGGTTCCATGTTTCAGCTTTATAAGTGACTATTGGGAGGATGCATTGGTTATACACCCTTCTCTTTAGGATTAATGGGATCTTCTTATATTTGAAGGTTGAGCTAGCTCTGCCAAAGGCTTGCCATCCTGGTGTGATTCTTTGCTTGATTTCTTCTTTTTTGTTCTTATCATACTGAACGGTTAATTCATGAGGCTCTTCAGGTCTTCATAGCCCAAAGATAGCAACATTCTGCAATCCAAAATTTCTTCATATAACTGCTGTCCATCAACATCAGAACTGAATAATTTTCTCAGGTTTTTGCACTTCTTCTCCAGGTCATCACTGTCAGTATTGTAATGCTGTCCTTCAACATCAAGAAGGATCAAAAACTTGTCATCAGAGTCGTGAAATTGAACAAACCTTTCATGTATTTCTCTATGAAGACAATTGAATGTTCTCTCAATGCTTTTTTCTATACCATCCTTGGCTGTTGACCTAGGGTCTGTTAACCCAGTCATTCATTTCTATCATAACTGACATCTTTCAACTTCAATATACCATTCTTAAAAAAAGCCGAGTCTTTCTTCAAGTGACTCACTGACCATCACTTCTCTTTGATCACCAAAATGATATCGTGGTGAGGGGCTTTCAAATCCAGGACAGCATCATGGAAGTTCATGCAAGGTTTCTGCAGTCTCTTTTGTGAACCAGATCTTTGACCCAAAATGCTTGCAAAGTGAGAAAATCATATCCCAACATACGCTTATACTACTGCCTTGCATCACTTCTTGTTTCATAGGTCTTGTTTATCATGTCCCCGAGAATTTGAATTATCCCTCAAGGTATTCATTGGTAGGTTTCACTGTTTACATTCTTCTATTCCTTCTGTACTTAGACTGTGATTTGAGAACCATGGATGCAGCATTTTTTTTTAGCTTTTTCCAGCGCTGTGCTGAACAAGAAAAGAATAAGTAAAGAGTTTTGATTGCAGCAAAAATATGACCATCATAGTATCGTGGTTGGCTACATGTACACCCATCAAGTTAAGTGATTAATTGTTATGATTCATAAAGCATTACCCTGTTATTTTTCTCACTTATTCTTTAATGAATACCACTTCTATGTCCAGTCATCACAGCAACGTCATCGTGGCACTGTGATAAACAATCTTGTAGCTTGATTTTATCCTTGTCTAGCTGTTTTGAAATATCTCCGACCAAGCTCTCAGCTTTCTTCAGGCTTATCTGTATAAAACCAAGGAAGGACCAGAGAAATGCAACCAAATGCATCTGGGGATTTGGGGACATTGTAAGTCATCCAATGGGGTCCGAAGGGCAAGGCCTAAGGAAATTTTGAATCTCCATGCATCTCGAGACTCAAAAAAGACCCCCAAAATAAGATGGCGCAATGAAGTATCATTTTTGACATTTAAAACTGAAATATTCATTCAATCCATTGGGGCTGATTATTGTAATTCCTCTGTCCATGGTAGGGTACATCTATCAATATATTTGTCTAATGTTCTTAGTTTATTCAATCCAAACAGGGTGCTTTACTATCATGGCCCTCTCAATAGGCATTTTTGTGTCTCACTATGAAATATCTAGTCTCACAGACCATTGCCACTATCAATTGTCAACCCTCATCAGATGTCCCACACCAATGACTAGAGTAAGCTAAGCTTAGAAGATACGTTAGATGCTTTTCCATAGAGTAATGGTTAGTAAGCATATCTTGCAGATGATTATATCAGTCACGTTCAATTATCACTAGGTGACCTACACTTATGACTTCATGATAGAATGGGCTAAGCTTACTAAATACTTTGGTTAGCAAGCTAATCTCACAGACCATTACAACAGTACTGAATTTGATTCTCACTGGGTGCACTACACTTAGAGTCCTATACGAGAGTAATCTATGCTCAGTAAATACTTTGGTAGCTTTGCCACAAAGTAATGCTTAGAAAGCTAGTCCATTACAGCTGCAGTGACTTTGATTCTCATTGCGTTCCTCACATTTGTAGCCTTATGCCATACTATGACTGGCCGGTTAATTGTTGTCAGAAGTAGCCCAAATGCTTCTCCTTTTTTTCACAACCTTTCAGTTAGGTGTCAATATTATTTTTGGTTTGACAACTACTTACCTTCAATCTCACTTTTCAGTAAAGAAGCATTGAGTATCATTTTTATTTTTTAGTATTTGGTATGACTTGGCCAGGGATTGATTACATTACCAGGTATTTCCAGATGGTCACCCATCTACTTGAAGACCAGGCTTGACATTCCTTAACTTTGGTTATTCTACAAGAAGTGAAGTGTCCGATACGATTTGACTACGTAACATCGTACAAAGCTAAACTTAGTAAATATCAATATGGACTTTTTTGTTTTACCAAAATTTACTTGGTTGTGTTTGCTTTCAGAAATAAACGGAAGATATTTTTTGAACAGACCTTTTTTGTTACATGTCAATAATGTTGATTTTTGTGCAACTAACACTGTAAGTGGTAAAAATATTCGCCCTTAAGATCCATGATCCACTGTCTTATTTTCATTATTCAGAAATTCTCATGAGCCATGAGAATTCTGTGTCCTTCACCCATGCACCTTGTGGCTTGTCAACAAGTTACTCAAAGACAATTCTGGCCAAGGGTTGATGCAAAAATATATCTTCCTGGGTTGGACTGCCTGACCTTGGTCCAGTAGGCAAAAACTTTGGCCTATCATAAATAAAATAGTTGCCTGATCTGCACCAGTATTGCCCCGCCTGACTGGTGACACACGCCTGAATGATTTGTATTCTTCATGTCTGGTTCAGCTGCCGATGACCAGTGCACTGCAGCCAAACTTAGCTTAAACAGGTTCAATACATCAGCCTATCGAAAGTGTTAAGATGTAGTTCTTCAGCCTTGGTGATTTTGCTATGGGAGTTGTAAAAATGGCAGGTTCAGACCTTTGAGAGAACATCTGAAAAATGAGAGAAAAAAACCCACTATTATTGAAAACATTCAAATTTTATATGTACTAGACAGATTGTTTGGAGAGGATGACTTTGTTTAAGATATGTGTTTTTAGTTACAGATGTGCATATGAAAGAATCATGTTCAACATCATATGGAAAGATCACAAGACAGCGCAATATATTATGGAAAAACAGGAGTCTGAAGCATCATAAAATCCATTAGAAAAATCAAATGGCAATGAACTGGTTATGTTGCAAGATTGGCTGACAACTGATGGACATCATAATTCACAACACTGATTTTCAGAGATCGCATTCAAAACTTAGGCTGGCAGAATACAAGATGGAGAAATGAACTGTATAAGTTCAGAGAGTACAAGCTCTGCAATGCACATGATAGAGAGGTGTGGCAAATCCTGGGGAAGGTCTATGTCCAACAACAGACAATGAAAGACCGATAATGATTCCGATGCAAAATCTATTCAGTCTTATGACCATGTATTTTTTAACCTTTTTGTAAGTTTACACAATTACTTACAAAATGATATTCCAGTGTTGTACATCTAAAGGCTTAAAACAAAGGTGAAACTTTCTCAAGAAATAGTTTTCAGTCAAGATCAGAAATTTCTAATTTTTTTAGTGACACCATCACAATTTTCTAACTTCCCTCCATAAAGCTTTCCAGCCCTCTAGCTCCATTGATGCAGCCTGGACATGTGATGCATACATTCATACATAGCCAGCCAGCCAGCCAACCAGCCAATCAGGCCAACTTGAAAACTGAAGATAGTTTCCGTGACAGTTTTGGTTGACAGTTTCTATTATAGGCAGATATTTAGGTATTTTCAAATACCTGAATTAACCAGTATCAATTTTTTACTCATGTTTTCTTTCATCTTGAAATTTTTTGTTGTTTTTTATTACAAATTATCCTGATGATCTGTCTATCACAGCATATAAACAGCATGGATTAGAAATGAAGAATAAACACTTGGAAAATCCTATCTCTTAAGAGACAACTCCCAATGGAGTATCATCATCATCATCAGTCTTTTATTGTCCATCGTTGGACATAGACCTTCCTTAGGATTCACCACATTTCTCTGTCATGGGCGTTGTGGAGCCAGTATTTTCTGAATTTGTCTAGTTCGTTTTTCGATCTCGTACTCTGTCAGCCTCAGTTTTGCATGTGATCTCTGGGGATCCATGTTGTGAGTCTTGATGTCCATCGGTTGTCTACCATTCTTGCAATATGGCCTGCCCATTGCCATTCAAGTTTTTTAGTAAATTCTATGATGTCTCTCGTTTTCTTCCCGTTTTCTTCCTGATATAATATTTTGTGATCTTTCCATGTAAGGTTGAGCATCAGGTAATGAAATCCTAGTTTTTGTTGCATGTGTCAGCTTGGTGATCTTCAAAAGTTTGAACTCACATCCTTCTCACCTCAGGAAACTGCCAATGTACAGCACCGCTCTACCACCTGAGCTACTAGAGCTCTGCTAGCAGTCATAGATCAAATCCATCTTTTAAGTCATCTTTCATTCTTCCCTGATTGTTTGGAGCAATATATTTCATTGTCTCTACTCACACTAATTGTAATAGTAGTTGTGAGATTATCCCAATTTTACTTTTTGTTGTATGAATCATTGTCAATCATTACTGATTTTTGACTGGTATTTTATTTCAACTTGAAGTTCTTAATTGCTTTTTATTGAAACTCACTCAGACTGTCAGTCTATGGAAAATAAATCAGGATTATATTACCCTGCTAAATTCTTGGAATCATAGATACAGTTCTGTCATATTATTAACCCTTTGAAATAATTGAATATACAAATCTTATTAAATAAAAGTATTAGTAGAATAAAATCTTGATAAAATTTTCCTTTCTTAAACTGGTCAGTCTTCAAGAGTTTACTAGTAACTGTCAACCCAAACTGTCAACATAGTAATTATCATAATTTTTTTCTCTAGTTTCTGAGTGGGTCTGACTGGCTTTCTATCCATGTATATGCCATATATATAGGCTGCAACAATGGAGGTAGAGTGTTGTGAATTTTCAAAATTACCATTTTTTGAAATTCAGGCTTTTTCAGTGATCAGCGTCTGACAAAAGATGGGAAAAGTATCTCCCTCATTGATCACTCTTTTTACCAAATTTTCAATTGATCAAAACAAACACGGAATGCTGCCAAAAGGCATTGGTCACATGATAGTTTCTATTCAGTGATTAATCAGACCTCTTCAGAAATTAACTGAATTCATTGGCCAAGTGGCCTGAATCAATAATTTGAATAAGTCTTCTCCCAGACATATAAAAAATGCTCCAACGGTAAAACAGTCCACTTTATAATTGTGTGCATCATCTTGAGTGAATATGAGAAGATCATCTTCTAAAGAAGAAATCTGAAGGTAAGTATATACTTGAATCAAACTAATTCTATGTATCAATAAGAAATAAGATGGAAAAAGGACAAGCCTAACTGCAGCAGGGTAAAACCCCATTCCTACTTCTATTCAGACTAAAGATGATTACTGCATTATGTATGTATTGCATATACAATAAATAGTTGTAAAAATACATATTCTTTTAGTATGAATATTTTGATTATTAGAATATATAAAGCCCTATAGTATTTGAGACATGAATTTTCATAGATATGTAAAATTGGTCAGTTTTGTACACTCAGTAAGCAATCCACATACCGATCACTTGGTCATGATTTCAAATCACGATAGGAAAATGTTAATTTCAGAAATGTATTTAATTATTAGAATGAGAACAACCCTTGCGTATTTGTTATATAGATTTTTGTACATATGTAATACTTGTCAGTTTGGCTCAGTCAGTAAGAGTGCTGCCAATGGATTACTTTATCATGATTTAAGAAAAATGGTAATTTTACATATCAGTTTGGTTTTAACATGACAGGATGGACAACAAGTTAAGAGTTTACTCTGGTCACCTAGATGAGGATTGTTCCTTGTTGATGTTATGAAAGAAAATCAAAATCAGCTCCTGCCTCCAGACTGGAGATTGACAACAATTTTACACAGATGAAATGCTTACAACTTGAAATATTTTCCCCAGAGTTGAATACACATTCCTTATTAATTAAGTGAATATCAACTTGTGAATAAGTGAAGATTATTTTTTATTGCAGAAATCTGAAGTAAAATATATGCTTGAATCAAACTAATTCTAAGCATCAATGAAAACAAAGTTGAAAGAGAATAATTTCACACAGATGATCTTCTCATTTCTAGAAATATTTCCTCAGATTTGAATGAACATTCCTCGGCTTGGGTCTGAGAAAATAGTGAAATAACTAAAATCTTGAATCAAGACTTTAACACATACCTGTATAAAACTTGTGATAAGATGAAATTATTATCGACTCTTTTGGGGTAACTTTTTTGTGATCATATAACTTTAATAAGTACATTAGTAAAAATATCTACTTTTGAAGCCTATTCATTTTTATCTATTTATTGATTTCTTTTTTTTTTTTTTACTTATGTAAGCATTATCAAACGAACTTAATTGAAAACAAACCTAATTAAAATGAATGTCTGTCTTTGGGTGGGGTTTTGAAAGCTAATTAATGAAATTAGTTGATTTTAGATGATGTTGAAATTTTTTTCTTTTTTCTTTTTCATTTTTTTTCAAAATATCATTTTCAGAAAACCTTGAAATATACACATACAGTCTTTCAAGTTGAATCAAAAGTATAAATTCATTATTATTTACTTTCTATTGTTCTCTTTGAGAAAAGTCTCTATTGTATTCCTCTCAAAGAAATCTTCATTAAGTCACAAATGCATCTTTTGTTCTTGTGGAGTGTTGTACTGTCAACAGATTGTTTTCTTGTGTATAAACAGGAAAATGGTTTTGTTGTTTACGTAGACTTCAATTATAATTTTTCTCTGAGGGTTTAATACTAAGTTTTCCTGTTTTTCATAAATTCATGAAATAAATATCGGGGTGAATTAGGACTGAAAATGAAGAATTTAACTCTTCAAATAAACCAGAAAGGAATAAAGTCACTCAGTACATTTGAAGGAATTATTTCATTACTAGTTGTTTATGCAATCTCTGATATAACAGGTAGGATTTATCAAATGAATGTACGATAGATGATTTCAATCTTTTACAAGCTATGATTATCAAACAATGAGACCTGGCTTATGTAATTTTAAACACTGTGCATATGCGGTAAACTTTAACAAATAACAACCCCTGAAAGTTTCAATCTGTTTGCATTTTCAGTTTATTGTCATGCATTGTTTAAACAGCAACATGTTTTCTTTTTAAGTATCATAAAAATTGTCAGTTCAAAAGTTGAGTAACAAATCAGCCTAAAATTTCTAATGAAACTGGCCAAAAAATATACAGGATTTTTCTCATCTCCTAACAGAAATTCATAAGAAAGAATGTATTTCATGAGTCCAAGTAGCGCAAGAGATTTTATGAAGGTCAAAAAGACGTTGAATGTTGTGTCATTGATCATTTCAAATGATTTGCTTGATTCTTTTAACATTTTTGTCACCATCATGAACTTGTTGGAGCTTCAGAAGTGTTGCACAGGACAAAACAAGTGAGAGTTTGGAGGTGACATGTATGGAGAATACATAGAAGAACTTGCCTATCCTAGCTTCATGATCTTTTCCTGTATCACATGGGCACTGCTATTCAGCAAATTCCCCAACTGACTTCTTTGGAAATAAAAAGGTCTTTTCTCTTCCAGTGTGTCATTCAAATGAGTCAATTGCTCACCATATCATTGTATAGCTAGTCTGTTCAGGTTCCAGCTATTCATGATAAAGGATTTCTTTACCTCTCCTGCATCATAGCCATATGTTCACATAACACTATGTCTCAAAAAGTTCTCAGTGAATTTCAATGAAATTTCGTGGTCCATGTAAGGAGTATGAGATTCAACTTTGAAGCAGATCAATGTATAGTTTCTGCAAGGCAATTACATTATTAGTGTGGGATGCTTGAGAACCAAGAAATATAGACCAAGGACACAACAATCTATGGAATCATCAGTGCACACAAACACTGTTGGCAAGAAAGAGTTGTAATAAGTTTTGAAAATTCAGAAGTGATTCATTCCTTAGTTATACATTTTCTTTGATTCTCCTTAGTATAATCTGGTATATGGGACAAAAGCAGAGCTATACTCTTAAAAATGCTGAAAAATTCATTGTCTGTAGCAAACCTGTATGATGCATCTTAGTCTTGATCAATGCAGAAAAATTCATCAAAAATACAGTGTTCGAAGACACCATCACAGTGTCTACTTTGATAGAAACAATATTTACCAGCACGTCATCAGCACTAAGGAATTCTTTATTGTCATTATAACTATGATCGAAGTCTTGACCTCTTAACTGACTTAGACAAGCTAATACTTTTTAGTCAGAGTAACTGAGTTTTCTCACATTTCGTTTGACAAAATTGAGATATTACTGAAATAATCAGTTTATTATTAATTCAGATTGAGAGATAGTTCTTATTTGGCAACCCATGCCATGAACAAATTTTCAGAATACTTTTAAAAAATAAGCCCTGCTGACTAACTGTATTTCAATCAGTTTTCAAACCCATGCTGAACAATATCAATATTAAGAAAAGATTGCAGTTCTCTTCTTTCTGTTCAAAATCTTACATCAACTCCTGCATTTTCTCAGAATTTTGCAACTAACCATTTCTATGTAGACATTTCACTCTCAGACACTAATTCATTTAAAATCTGATGTTTCTAATAGGAACCATATTGATTCTTTAATGTTCCTTTACACAAGTAAACATTCCTTGGTGACATGTCAAGTTGATAATTAGCTCTTTTATCAAATTAGTCAAAATAAATAACTGCTAAACCACTCCTTACTTATTCCCATGATTTTAAACCTTATTCCCCACTTTTAGTTGACCACAAATCAAAGGTGAGATGAGCAATCTAAGCAACTCTGCTATCTATATCTAATACCTGTTGGAAAATATCAAGTTGGAAATGAAAATTCATCTGATGTAATGGATGATTTGATACATAGATAATTGTAAAATTAAAAGCTGCTTCTTGGTTGAGGACAATGTTCCCTCAAATAAGAATATCAAAATCTGAAGAACATGAATTCAATTTTCATTAACTGACAACTGTATGAGTCATTTATAAACAAATATCGATCATGCCTTTTATGCTTTATTGAGGTAATTTAAAAAAAATATTAATTACTTGTCTAAATCTAGAATCATTGAGAAAGAATCAAGGCATTGAATCTGTGTGGTTGGTCAGTTCTTACTTTTAGATCTACTGGAACAGGATTGAGCAAATGACCAAATTATGTTTTCAAAAATAAGTAAAGTAGCTTCCTGAGTCATATGACACATGAGACAATGTCTCCATTTCTTGAATGATTAATTCATTGCTACAATAATGTTTTTATGAAGCCAAGGTGCTGCTCCGATGCCCAGAATGAACCCCACCTTACAAGGGCAAAGAGTTCCAAATGCCCTGCTATTTACCTATAGCTGAGGGGAGAAGTGGATCCATGCCTTGTCAAAGGGCATTTGTGCAATGTAATTACTTATCGCCCCGGACAGAATTCGAAGTTGGATTTGCCGATTCTATTCTCCATGCTGTTTACCTTTAGGCCACACGCACTTTCCTGATAATCTTGGACAACATTGAAAAAAATAATTTCTATCTCATTTCATATTACTGAAGTTTTGTTTTGATTTCATCTTAGAACATTCTGTTGTTAGTTTTGGGGACGTATTGATGAGATTTTTCATGAAATTCATCTCAATGATATATTTTGAAGATATCCTGAATTGTTTCTCTTTTGATTGAAAAAAATATTCATAGAAACAAAGATGGAAAAAAATTTAAAAAAAAATGATTTTCCTTCCTCTTTTTATTTCAGCAAAAGAATCTTATTATGTAAAAGTCGATGAAGATGTCTGTTAGACGGTCATACTAAAGTAAACTGATATATAAAATCAATGTAGCCCTGTGGTGGGCTCGAACAAATGGCATTGAGATTAATAGGCAAGTAATATATCTGTTCAGCCTTTGCTAAACAGCTAGAATATGAAGTAAAAATAAAATTGTTGTATATTAGCTTCTTGCAACGAGTTGCCATGATGGCTGCTGCCGGTTTTGTATGTTTCCGGCATTTCTAATAAGAAATATTGAAAAAAACAAACTCTCAATTCATTATTTTCAAGTTAATTTTATCCCAATAAATATACAAATAAATAAATTTATACAAAACAACATTTAAAAATTCTGGCAATCTTGTGGTTTAGGTCACAGGAAATTGCAGAAAGAAGGATACATCCTTTTGAAACTACAACGCAAGCATTTTTTCTGTATTGAAGAAAATCTTGTGGCAATGGGGCAAAATATCTTTTTTCTTGCAACATGATTCAGGTGAGCTGAAGGAGTACTTGGCTAATCAAAATTACACTGATAAAAACTACTTCTGATAACAATAACCAGCAACAAAGAAAACAGGAGCCTGAGACATCACAGAATCCACTAGAAAACTCAAATGGCAATGGGCTGGTGATGTTGCAAGAATGGCAGACTACTGATGATCATCATACTCACAACATGGATCCCCAGAGATTGCATGTGCAACCAAGATAACATGTGCAATGAGATGAAGTGACGAACTAGATGAGTTCAGAAAGTACTGCCTCTGCAACGTCCACAATAAAGAGGTTTGGCAAATCCTGGAGAAGGTCCATGTTCAACGACAGACAATAAAAGACTGATGATGATGATGATGATGATGATGATGATGATGATGATGATGATGGTGGTGGTGGTGGTGGTGGTGGTGGTGGTGGTATTACACCAAGAACTTCCTTGAAATCATCATCATGGCTTGGCATTGGGAAGATTTTGGTGGGATTGCTGGCCCTAAGGTGACCAATGTGGGTGGCCTATGTGGGTGAAGCAGACCTTTTTATAACAGCTGCAATCTGTGTGGCAGTCAGTGGGAAGCTCTCGTCTTTCATTACTGATTTTTTTTCCTGTTCTTGCTCTGCAGTTTGTTTTGGTGAGGGAAGTTGCCTGGTAAATCTTGAGTTGCCATGTCTCCCTGTTGGCTGCCTCTGTTGCCCATTGACAATAGTTGATTCCAATAGAGATGAAGGTCATTTTTAAAACTCCTTATATTTGTACTAAGGGGCCAGTATCTCTTCCACACCGGCAAGGAACCATTTCTCTGAACAGGAAGGTCTTTGGAAGATGATACTAAAAAAAAAGCAAAAAACATGAGTAAGTAAATAAATAAATCATTTTGTTTTGTTCCTTATTCAAAATTTAAAAATGACGTACACTGTGAAAAATAAAAATAAAAATAGTCAAGAAAGAAGGTTTGCATCCATGAATGAAGGAATGAATTGATACATTCAGTTTTACACTTTCTCATCTTGTTTCCTTCATCTAATACCAGAAATAAAATGCAGATGGAAAGAAAAATGTAAAAATAAAAGATGAATGAGGGTTGGTAGAGAGTAATGAAATAGGAAAAAGAAAAAAATTAAATGTATCTAATCTAACAAGCTGATCAATTCAGTTTTATATCACATTGTTACAGCAATATTTTTCTCTATTATTCTCTAATCCTATGTTAGCTGACATCAATATCTATTTTTTACGAATAAAAAAGGAATACAAATTTGAACAAAATTATTTTCAAACTTATAAAATTTCATAATTGGAGAAAAAAATTTCCCACCATGCTTCTCTTTCCACCTTTCTTCTCAATCCTTCCTTTATATATATCCACCATTACTTTATTATTTTATTCTCTTCCAATTAGTCATTTACTTTTGAAAGTATCTCTGACGTAACAAGATTGCAGTGAAGAATGATGTTTGCATTGAAGATACAGTATTTTGTCGTTGCTACGTAAATTTGCCTCTTGGATAAAATCAATAACTGGTTTTCATGAAATTCTAATGAAAAAAAAATGAATAGAAATAAAATATCTCAGAAATGAAAGAATTAAGAATGGTTTTGAAAATGAAATCACTTTACAATGATTAGAGTTGAAATAAATGGAACCCAATCTGCATATTATTAAGACTGTATCAATTGTTGACGTGTAGAGAAAGAACAGGAAAAAGATTTTCAATTTCTTTTCCATGCAGGGCTAAGGCGTGAGCAACATTAATGGGAATAATAAAAGCATTTTGAAAAGAAAAGACTTCAAATTGTGTGTTCACGCACATAGCTTTACACGCATGCCTATGTATGCACACATAATCCTCTTTAAAACTGAAAATTTCTAAAAAGGAAAACATGCTACTCAGATTTCAAATAAATATTCTCTTGTTGCATTCGGAGACTTTGCATGCTTTAGAGAAGAAGAAAAGAGCAAATGATGTGATCCACAGACTGTGAAGATGGTTTTGAAAATTAAGAATTTGGGATTAACTTAATGATGATGAAGTTGCTCATAAGTTTTCATTTATCAAAGCAAAAGCTAAGACTAATCATATCCATTTAGGAGACTCAGAGTAATCATATCCCTTAACAAGTCTAAAAGTAATCATATCCTTTAATAAGACTGAGTAATCATATTCTATGAAATTCAAACTTGAGTCAAGATTTTAAAGCAGGGGTTTGATTTACAATGTAATTTTATGTTAAATGTGTCCATTTGTGAGCGTCCAGCAGCCAGAAAGTGATGCAATAGAAGGTGAGAGAAGTAACTCATTTATTGATCAGTACTTTTTCAAATTTTTTTCCAACATTTTCAATTCATTTCATATTTTAGTGTTTCTGATCGCACCCTAGCTGTGATCTGCCAATCTTTGCTCTACAGTTATCAGTTTACAACACTTTCAGATTGTATAGATGTCATCAATCTCAAGGCAAAATTGCTTTTTGCTTAGACATCAATGTTATGCCTATAAACAGGGATATAATATCTAGCGACTCCTTTAGTGATATTCAAAGTTTGATGGGAGTGCCATAAACCCAACAAACTGGATGGGTGGCAGTGAGTCATAATTTCCCTTGGAATGTTAGTTTTCGATCCATTCTTTTCTCTGGGGGAAATAACACAAAGTTCACAATTTATATTAAAATTGTACATGTGGTTTCATTCTTTGATATATTCACCTTTGTCTGACCATGACAGAAGGTTCTCAGTACATAATGTACTTCAACTGATTGAAATAGTACCCATCAAAAATGATGGGATTATCTATACATGGATATATGAATATGCATTTTGATATGAATGCATTAATTACAATAAAAAAACTCATACTTTGAATAAAATTGAATTTTCTGTTGATTTTCT
The DNA here is from genome assembly GCA_963457665.1 of Thysanoteuthis rhombus. Lineage (NCBI taxonomy): Eukaryota > Metazoa > Mollusca > Cephalopoda > Oegopsida > Thysanoteuthidae > Thysanoteuthis > Thysanoteuthis major. The sequence goes on along the minus strand of OY735210.1, from coordinate 19,271,097 downwards.
ACATCTCTTCATATTTTGTGTTTTTAAGTGATTTTGAAATTATAAGGCAGCAAAAGTGGGCAAAAATCAAAACTGAGACATGATCATCATCAACATAATCATTATCAACATCATCAGTAGTTATGATAGTTGTAGTACCAGCAGAAGTTGCCTGCGTACTTCCAGTGAACAAATTGCCTGCCCACTTCCACCTTTACCAGCAGCAGTCATTTTTGTGTCTGAGTGTTCATAGTAATCCTTTTCTTTTTTGTTTCACTTTGGCTAGAAAACAATGACCAAACAAAAAAAATGATTGAGCCTCTTATATTATAAGATGATTGATATGACATAGGTAACTCTGTGAACTCTATATTAGTCAAACAGACACAGCATTTGTTTTTCTCAAAAAACTTTCTACTCTTCCCTCTCTCTCTCATATATATATATATATATATGTATATATATGTATGTATTTGTGTGTACATTGGCACATGTGTATGTATGTTTTACAGCAAGTTTATGAAACTAGTGATTTTGTGAAATCCATAAGGAGTTTGTGAAATCCTTTAACGTTCCAGTAATTTTATGATATCCCAAGTTGCACAAGCAGTGTAGCAATAACAAGCAAATGATGCTGTTCTTTACTATTGCAATGAGTTTGATCCTCCATGGGCGCCCCCACTTCTTTAGCCTTATGTCAAACTAACCTGTATATACACTGTAATTACCGATTTTACGAAAATCCTAGTTTCGCAATCTTACAGTAACATGTAAACAGCAATACCTTGAATTGTGCGTGTTTGGATAAGTGTGGGTTTCGATAAAGTACAGTTATGGTATTGCTGTCCAAATTAATCTAAGTGTAAGATGAACCAAGAGACAGGCCTATAGACTGAGAAGTATGCAACACGTGCATGGGAGAATCATGCTCAACCTTACATGGAGAGATCACAAGACAGCACAGTATATAAGGGAGAAAATTGGAGTCTGTGACATCATAGAAACTATTAAAAAAACTCAAACGGCAATGGGCAGTTCATGTTGCAAGAATGAAAGATAACCAATGGACATCACGTCTCACAACATGGATACCCAGAGATCACATGTGAACCCGAGGCTGACAGAGCACAAGATGGAGAGATGAACTAGACAAATTTAGAAGATACTGGCTCCGGGATGCCCATGATAGAGAATTGTGGCAAATCCTTGGGAAGGTCCATATCCAACAACGGATGTTAAAAGGCTGATGATGATGATGATGATGATGATGATAATGATGATGAAAAAAATTAGATTATCAGAACAGAATAACAGCAGAGGGGTGTTAAACAGAAAGGAAAATTTTTGAATTGACCGCACTAATCAAGGTATGCCTGAATATTTATTATGTATTATATGATGTGTCAGCATTCTTTTCAGCTGGCTTACAGTTGAGCTATCATGGCTACCCTTTGCCTGTATTGATCTTATTGAATGAGACAATCATCTCTCAGTTATGTATTGGCTATATTTTTGCTTGATTTTTTATCGTTCTTATTTTTACATTTATAAATATTTTTTTCTTTTTTTTGTAACTTTTGGTTTGATTTTTCTTTGATTGTTACTTTTCCTTCCGATCTGTTCCTGAATTAAATAGTAGACAAATAATCAATATTTCTTCCATCTTTTTCTTTCTCGAAGATCTGTCTGCTTCCAAGATTGTTTATCTTGTGTAGAGACATTTTCCTGAGACATTTAGCATTGTGTCAAATTTGTTTTCTTTTTCTGATATAAGAATATTTCTCTTCATTCTTTTGGCCTCTATTTTTGTCTTTTTAGTTTCTGTAGCTGTCTCCTTGTTTTTACTGACCAAAGACTCAATGTGTTACAAATACATTGTAACCGGGGTGTTGTCATGGTTCATTATCTTGATTTTGTCTTTGATGAACACTGAGTGCTGTACGGAGACATGACATTGCTGACTTTCAGGAAGTTAATTGGACTAATATCCTCACCCTTTTTTTCAAATGGACACAACAATCATTTTTCCATGCTTGTTTATTATTATTTTTACTCGTTAACTTTTCACACCAATTGTGGCTGGTGACTTTCTCTTGAGATCAAGTAACAGCAACTCTCCTCAGTACTTCAAGACTCTTCTCAGTATTCTAGATGATTTAAGCAGAGCAACTGTTTGGATAGTCTTGGTCCTTCCTCAGATTCCCGGTTCTTCCTCTTTGCTAAGCTTCTTGGAATTGTTCCCAGGGCTCCAAACATGAATGATACTGCAGTCACCTTTAGGTTTCTCAGATTTTCCAGTTCTCTGTATCTCAACTCTTTAGCTAAAATTCTTTACCTGGCTAATATCTAAAACTGCAACCGTCTTTTCTGTTTGGTATACCAATAGCCAAAGATCCCTTGAAGTCATTTGAAAATTGCAACAAATTCAGATTTAGTTTGAAGAATGACTGAAAAAGTTGTAAAACAAGGTGACCCTTAAAACCAGTGTTTCAATTAGTAACTGACAATAAAGATACATCTGATTCTGGTCCATATCTGCACATCATTAATGTTTCAGAAAGGGAACCCAATTATCCACAAGTCTGTAAAAGGCAATCAACACTAAGTGGATACCCATAATCCCTTTGGTGGGTGGCACTGTGTCCCAGCTTGGTGTCAGCAGTCATTCAATTTGGTCTGAGTGCAAAGAAAAAGCTTGATCAGTAAAAATCATTCTGCCTCTGTCCAATAACAATTGTTACATTTGCATGTACATTTCATACACTAAATGTAACAACTATTATAGGAAAGGGTCAGTAATTACAATAATGAACAGTAGGGATAATGTCCATAACAAAAGGCAGGGGTTGGTGGCCAGAGGAACATTGGTTGTAGCGTAGTGGTTTCAACAAAAGAAGAAAAAAATGTAAGATCCACTATTGAAAAAGTGAAATAGAAAATTGGGTGAAAAACTAGAATGATGGTTAATTATGATGTTGTCCTGCAGGAGGTCTGGCCAACAAAATGTGTGCTGATGAAATCTGCAATCATCTGTGAATATTGTGAGGCAATTAAGGTACATATGCCTGTTGCAATTAGATAAGAGCTATGAATTCATATGAATACATAAATATATACGTATTTATGTTCATACAAAAATATATAAATATGGTTGAGTCTGTCTGTTTATCAATCAATCTGTTTATTGAACTATCTATCAATCTAACATACAGTGTGTCTTTTTCTATTTGTTTCTTTGTCCATACCAATGGACTCTAGTACTTGACAATGCACCTAATTCAGTGATGAGTATTGATCACATATATCAAATATGATTCATTATTTGCTCATAATTTCAGATCAAAACTCATAACTACATCATCAGCAGCAGCCTTTCGTTGGACAGAGACTTTCCTCAAGATTTGCAAGACATGGGTGCCACAAAGCCAATACTTTCAAAATTTCTTTGCTGGCCACAGTTTTGCATATGATCTCTGGGGATCCATGTTGTGAGTTTGATGTCCAGCTATTGTTTGACATTCTTTTAACATAACAAGCCTGTTACCATGTGAGTTTTCTAGTGGTTTTTATGATATCTTTTCCCCCACCGTTTGGTTTCTGATATAAGAATGCTGTCGATTGGTCTCTCCATGTCATGTTGAACAAAATTCTCTTGTGCATGTAGCAAGTTTGAGTTAATGTTTTAGCACTTCCAATAGTTATTGTCAAAATCTATTCTTGCTATTATGCAAAATATGCTTTTCATCAAAAGAGGTGATACAATGCAAAATCAAATCAATTTAATTACATTAATGAAAAACATAAGTCTTCATATACCTGATTCGGACATTTTGATGCCCAGCAATTCGTTGATTGTTTGCAACTAAGATTACCCATTATCTTATGCCTCCACACTTCTCTCACCGAGTTCCCATATCTTCTCATACTTTCCCTTATCCCTTCCAATTCTTGTTGTCAGTCCAAGATTTTATCTAAATGATGTATAAACATTGATTAGATTCATGTGTAAAAGTTTTCTTCTCTGCCCTCTCCTTTCTTAACCTCTTAATAAACGACATAAATTTCTTTCACCTCTTTCCCTGTTCCTACCTTATCCCTTTCTCCCCTTGTCTTCCCTTAACCCTTCCGTGAACTACCTACATTGATTTTCTCTCTTCTTTCTTTGTGAATAATATAAATAATGATTCTGTTTATATTATCTATATCGTGTCACCATTCACTGAATCAAGTAAAAGAGAAAGCAGCAGAATACAGAATGCCACTTGGTTGCACTGTTAACTTCAAGTAGGCCTTTAACACAATGGAAATCCCGAAAGTCGCTGGTGCAATCATAAAACAAGGAGTAGACCCCATATATGTCAAAGTTCTACAACTGATTTTCAAAGTGATTTGTTCCTTTATCAGGCTAAATAAAAGGCTGAATAAATGAAGTAAGACAAGGTGACACCAGCTCAACCAAATACTTCGCTGTCTGCCCCGAGAAGATCTTCAGAAATTTAGACTGGACAAATAATGGAATCCAAATTGATGCCAAATACCTAAGTAACCAAGGATTTGTTGACAACATTGCTTACTTTGCCGAGAACCTTGATGAACTCCAGATAATGTTAGACAAACAACGAAAGTAAGAAAATGGATCTTCACATGAACTTCAGTAAAACCAATAGGCACAACGAGTATTTTGAGGAAAAAACACAACAATTAAATGGCATGATGATTTAGACATTTGCAAGAGATGTTGGCACCATGATGACCACAATCTGGCAGATTTAGGAGAGAATTTATGTTCACTGACAGATGTTGGAAGGCTGATAATGATGATGATATTATATCATCATTTATCTGTTCCCATGAACTAAGTAATCAATGTCAGTTCAATGTTGTAATCATTGAGCAATTCCCATACAGTAAGTTCATTATTTTGTCCAATCTTTCAACCATTTGAATATTCCCATGCAGTAAGACTTTATTATTTTAATTGAGCTATTCCCATACAGTAAGTGCAAAACATTCTCAGTCCAATGTTGTAACCATTGAGTAAAGCCAATGCAGGAAGACCTCATCATATTTAGTCCAATGCTATAACCATGAAGCAGTCCACATTCAGTAAAACATTCAATAAAATTCAATCCAGTGATATAATCATTGGGCTATTCTCATGTAGTAAAACCTCATTAATCTTCAGTCCAATGATATTTCAATCAAAATATTATCTATTTCATTTAAAATATTTCTCGCTTAGAAAGAAACAGGGGAGAAAAGGATATTAGGTAGTTTGCTGAAAAGGAAAAGAAAAAAGAGGGGAAAAGGTTTGTTTGATTAGAGTGTAAGAAGAGAGCAGAAAGAAAAGAAAGTTGGGTTGTTAGAATGTTTTTGTAAATGAGACTAATCCATGTTTACATAATATTCAGATGAAAGTATGGACCAGCAACAAAGATTGTAAAGGATAAGGGTGAGAAATAGATGATACAAGAATTGGGTTCGAGAAGATCAGAGGAACATGAGATAATGGATAATCTTAGTTGTCAACACTCATGAAGTTTCTGTGGGTCCAGCTGTTCTTTAAAATCTCTTTGTGTCTGAAAATTGACATTGCTTTTGGCTTTACAATAATAGTTCTCATTGAAAATTACAGGCCACAATTTAAAAAATATTTAACTTGGTAAGAAAAGGTAATTTGGAATTCTAATCAATAGGTATAGAATTTAATATTACTAACCTCTGTGAGAGAAAAGAGTTTTTCCTTGCTTTTGACGTCTAAAAGTAAAAAGAATTCCTCTTTTTGACCCATGAAAGTGAAAAAAAGTTCAGCCTTGATTTCGAATCCCAATAGTGGGAAGAAAGTTCTCAATTTTAACCCCTTCAAAAGAGAAGAAATTCTCTTGATTATGAATCCTTAAAAGTGAAAAAATAATTTCCACTTCATTTGGGCCCCCTAAGAGTAGATGAAAATTCCAACTTGATTTCAACACTTACAATTGAAATAATAAAATTCCCTCACAAGAAAAGAGAAATACCTTTGATACTCCCCCTTAAAAGTTAAAAAAGTTTCTCTCTTGATTTTGACCCTTAAAACGTTTTTTGATTTTTCCATTGATTTTCCCCTTAAAATGAGAAAAAAAATGTTCCCTCTCGATCTTGATGCACAGAATTGAAAAAAAAGTTATTTTCCAATTTTGACCCTTAGAAACTGAAAAGAAAAGTCCCCTCAATTATGATCCCTAAAAATGAAAAGTGACAGTTCTCTCTTGATTTATTGAATCTACAATCCCTGAATTTTGAATTTTGGAGAAATGATTTATCAGTCAATTGAAGGAAAGAAACGGAAATACTTGAAAGCTGCAGTTTCAGAAAAGGGATGGAGAGAAAGGTCTAGTTCAGCCGTAAAAATCAATAATAGATAGAAACCCCCCCAAATATTTTGTGTGCTGTAAAAGGATTAACATATAAAAAAAAATTTATGTCATCAGAACATGTAAAAAGAAAACATCCTGAGAATAAATGTAGTCAGAATAAATGTTTTGTTATGACATAATTATAACATGACAGTGTTTTCACTCCTCAGACTCGTTGAGTGTCTAGCTCAGCATTTTAGTCATAGAGCTTTTAGCACCCCTTCTAGAACCTTTAAAATGTTCAAAATCACCCAGAGTTTTCACACTCTCTAGTCTTGCACATTTCAATGGTACCTAGGATCATTTTTGAGTCACAAACTTGTGTAGTGGGTGGCTGCATTCACCCTTATGTTTGTGAAATTTTGACTTTTTAGTGATCACCTACCCAATAAAAGGTGGGTGAAGTAACTTATTCATTGATCATCTCTTCTTCCAATTCTTGATTTGATCATTCCAACACAGTACACTGCCTAAAAGCATTGATCATGTGAGGGTTTCAATAGAGTAACTAACCAGACCTGATTTATTTTTAATCATGAATTTATGGCTCAGACCATACTGTCAGCATATCCATCAAGCTTATCTAATTGCATCACCACCGCAGCTCAGTTTACCAGATAAGAAGAAGCATATGGATGGTGGTGATTCATAATTTCCCTTTGAATGCTAGTTCTATTTATTTTGGGGACATCAAGTATTGTTAATGATTGTTGAGGTGTCGTTTGACAATTAATGAGTTTGGGTATATCACATACCCAGTAAAGTATACATCCTGTGAATCATGTTGTCCCCAAAATAATCATCTCTCTTTCAAAAGAGAAATAACAAAATCTTCATCCACTTATCTCTAGGGTTTGTTAAGGAAGAATTGTACTGGCAAACAAAGACTTGTAAAGGAAGTAAATGCAGTTACGCTCCTATAGGAGCAGGTATAACCCAAGCACTGTATGGGGGTGGATCAATGTCCATAGACTGATAGGTAGATTTTAGAAGAATTTTGATCTGAGATTTTCATTGTATAATGTTCAATCTATGGGATTGATATTCACCTCTGAATAGTGCATTAGCAAGGAAGAAGATTACGTTGAAAAAATAATGTTTGTTGGTTGAAATGAGTGCTTTATTTGTCAATAAGCTACAGACTTATTGATTTACCTATGTATGTATGTGTACACATGCAAATATAGATACCTACACAGTGATATATATATATATATATATATATATATATATATATATATATATATGTATACATGTATATATATATATTGTGTGTATGTCTGTCTGTCTGTCTGTCTGTCTCTATGTATGTATGTATGTACATATGTATGTATGTATGTATGTATGTATGTATAAAAAAGAAGGAAAAAAAAGCCATGTACAGAAAGCTATGTACAGAAAGCTATGTACAGAAAGCTATGTACTAGCTGGTGGGATACCTGATAATGTTCAGGAAATCAAAAGATATTTTATAAAATAGGCAGTGTATATTCTGCTTCAGTTTATACGGTGTATATACAGCTTAGTTTTACTCAAGCCCACAGAAATGGGGCACCCAGTGAAGACCGAACTCATTACAGTTGTATTAGTCAGTATCACAAGATTGTTAACCATTACCACACTAATTCTGAAACTAGGGATTCCATGAAATTACTGGGAAATGTTCAGGGATTTCACACAATATATGTGTGTGTATATATATAGACACATATTTTTAGACTGTTTTATCTCTGTCAGTGAGTACATACATGCATTTCAATAGGCATGTAATTGCCTACCCAATATTTTTATATACGTATTTAGCATGCATGTAAAATACTCTATGAACTTACACAAAATCCTATGGGGTTTTTAAAACATTTTAGAAAACTAGTTTAGGATAAAATAATAGAATCTAGAATGATAGGACATGTCAAGAACAACATCAAGCAGTAAAAAAAAGTTTTATACAATTAAAGGGAGGTAGAAAAGAAAACAAATAGTAAAAATAATTAAAAACTAAGGCGGCATACAAATCAAGTCAATCATCTTATGAGTGAACCCGGGTTCAATAAGGCCACCTACCTTGTTGAAAGGTTTGTCATAAAAATAACAAAACAGATCTGAATCATTTTCATTGAATACCAATGCATATTAATTGGGGTAAATATTCTATCTCCATTTGGTTCTCATCCCATAGACACCATCAACATCACCTTTACTACCAAAAGGTCTTGGTTAGTCAGTGAGTGCAAAAAAAGTATCAGAAAAATTGAAACTGGTCTTCAAAGACAATTATATCAGCTGATTAAATCCTGAATCAATGCGGACACTTAATGCTAATCCCAGTTAGATTAAAAGCAAACTGAAAGTGAATATGACAGAAGAACAAAAGAAACATAATGACTTCAGTCACTCTTTGAATAAGAAAAACAAAACAATGACTGACCTTATCTGGAAAAATAAAATGTCCTTCAAATTGCTTGTCAAAATTTTTGAATAATTTCTCAGCACTAGCTGTCTGTTTGCGTATCGATTGGAAGAAAGGTGTTTGAAAACAGTTTTCAAAATCCCAACCAACACCAAACTCTCTTGTCAAAGGCAGGCAAAAATAAACTGATGAAAAATGTCCCTGTGTTGTGTTAATGGAAATTTTGATTATCTTTTGCTAATGGCTTGTTATAAAAGCACCCTGGATTTTTTGTTTTAGTGACATTTTAGTACTTGGTTTCATCAAACTGTTTTTAGTGTAATCCTCTCATAAATCATTATTGATAGTTCGAAAAAATAGTAAAGGCAATGGGTATTAATGTGATTTCAAACTTGGAATATGTGGATAAACATCAAAGACAAGTGCAAAGTATGTTTTTGCAGAGTATTAGCGTTCTATTATGGAAAGACATACCCATGTATGTAATATTTAAAACTATCAATTTTATAATCAATTATTAAGCATGAAACAACTTATCTTTCAGTGCTTTGGCAGTGTCAAAAGGTTCCTGCATAATTCAAGTGATTTTCTTTATGTATTTGAGAAAATGAATAAAATAAACAAGTTATAGTTTTTAATAAAAGGCAAATATATGCAAAATTATAATTGATAGAAGAAAAGCTATTTTAGGTTTTAATACCATTCATGATTATGACTAATACTTGTTGGCTGATTTTTTTTTTGTGATACACTTTTGACAAAAGACTTCATTATGCTTCCTGTATGAGTTTTTCTGTTGCACAGAATATTTTTTAGAAACTGTCAACCAAAACTGTCATCTTAAGTTTTTCAGTTATTAAGTCGGCCCGGCTGAATGGCTGGCCATGCGTGTATCTTCCATACAGACTGCTACAATGGAGCTACAGGGCTGAAAATTTGAACATTATCTTTCCATTATGCCTGGAAAAAACATTTTTTTTCTTTTTTTAATTCCCCTAAAAGCATTCTTGCTTGTTTTTTTTTCAAATTCTGACTTTTTCATTGATCAGAGACAAGAGAAGTAATTTATTCATTGATCACCCCTTTTTGAATTTTGTAATTGGTCACCCCAAACACAGCATGCTGCCAAAAGACATTGGTCATATGACAGTTTCAATTGAGAAACTAACCAGTTCTTTTTTATTTCTTTTTACTTATGACTTCTTTTTGTCTGTATAGCATGCTCTTTCTAATTTTATTTCTTAGATTAGCTGAAAAGATAGGTCAATCCATTATATCAAAGGGAGAGACCTATCTTTTCAACTATTAGCAGAGCCAGCAGAAAAGTTTCGGTTGTTTAGGGCCAAACTCTTGTTGTATTCTAATGACTTTTTTCGAGTTTGGAGTGTCTGCCTTGGTTTGCTTTATGGACAGGCTGGCCCTGATTATTAGTGCAAAGAAAAATTTTCGGTTCCAAGCACATTCTGTTGTTAATATGCAGTACTTGTAAGTTATTGATTGTGAATTTGTGCCTGAATGGATGTGAGTTGAAACAAGTACAAAAATTTACTTAGTTCAAAATTCAAATCTTTTATGGCTTTTATCCATTATTCTCTTGTAACTGCTCAATGTTTAAAAAAACTTCCAACTCTCCTTTCAAAATCAGATTAAGTAGAAAAAGAAATAGTGATATTATCCTGATTCATTTTTTATTACATGAAGCATTGTAAACTGCAATTAATTTTAACTAGCATTTCTTTCATCTGAAGTTTATCGCAATTGCTCAGAACACCAGTCTATGTTAGTGAAAAAACAATAACAAATATGGTGCTAAACGATTCCAGAAAGATAAAAGGTAGGTTGAAGAGGTACATTTGATTTGCTAGCCGTAAAAGCTTTTGTAGCTCATTAGACAGAACAGTTGCCATTTATCGGCAGATTTAAATGGTAAAGTGGGTGTGTGTTTGAGTTTTCATTGGAGCTTACTCATTTCTTTTGTTTGTTTACTGTATACTCATTATCATAGACTGACTGTCTAGATAGTTGCAAATGAAAAGCAACTACAATTAAGATGAAAGAAATACTAGTCAAAAATTAGTATTGGTAGAAAAAGAAACCTTTATCATTTTGATTTGAATGTTTCGCTTGTTCAATAAAAAACTCAGCAAAAATGATCATACGAACTTGAATACTCTCCATATCATAAACAGTAACACATTCATACAATTCAAATATTGCTTTTTTTATTGAGAATAGCCGGCTCCAAAATGAAAAATGTTACTTGAAGCATTATAGAATAATCAGATACTGGGTCTGTTAGTTTTATCATCATCAGTATTTCAACGTCTGTCATTGGACATGGACCTTCCCCAGGATTCGCCACACTTCTCTATCATAAGTGTCACAGAGCCAGTACTTTCTGAATTTGTCTAGATCATCTCTCCATCTAATATTCTGCTGGCCTCGGTTCCGCATGTGATCTCGGGGGATCCATGTCATGAGTTGTGATGTCCATCGTTTGTCCGCCATTCTTGCAACATGGCCAGCCCACTGCCGTTTGAGACATTTGAGACTGGATTCTACCTATCCTTAAACCTGAAGGATGTTTTGCGAAATAATTTGACAGACTATAGTCATCAGCAGGTGGATATTTCAATCTTTTTGATCTTGAAATGAGAGTAAGTTACACATTGTCAATGATTTATCTGAAAATAGGAAATATTTACAAAGTACAAGGTATAGAAGTAAACTCCTCAAAAGTGCGAAATCAACAAGGTTTCATTGTGGTAATTCCAAGAAATTCCTTTGAAACTGAGAATATAGCAATTGGCCTTTTAATGTGCACAGGGATGAATGCAAAAAACTCTCAAAAAATTAATATGTCAAAGTTGCCTATATTTGTTTAACTTGCAATGGTCAACAAGCTTGGCTGTGCTAGGGTGAAATTCCCTCACTTCATTAAAATCTAGAAGGAAACAAAACAATTCATTTCTCCATTGAATATAATTCCCAAACTATGCATCCCATTCCAAATCCTTTATTAGTTTGTGTAATAAAAAAAAAGTTGAACTGAGTTGACAGAGTGAATCCATCATCAGTTTTTGCATGTGTAACTCTCCTTCAAACCATCATGATGTCATTTGTTTTTGGTGAGGTCATTGTCCTTCTTGTGACAAACAAAAATAAAGTCAAAACTCAATGGTTGAAGTTTGACGATATTTTCCAGGCGGGAGATTCAATGTGAGCAAAAAAATACTGAGAACTTGCAAATATTAGTTAACACGACATGATGTCATGGCATCCCTCTTTCTTTTCATGTCTTAAATTCAAAATTTAAAAATTCTAATGTCTGACAAATTCATGTTGATAAACTCAACTCTAGGACTCTGGTAAAAAGAATGTAATGGAGGGGTTCCATATAGGAAGAATAGGCATTGCATCTAAATATGAATTCCTGCATACTCCCGGATGAAAATTTTCTCATATTCTAGGAAGACCTTTTTTCTTTTTTTTTTCTTAGTAATATCAACTAAAAATGGTTTCTTACAAGCTAATCCGTTTACAAGTACAAATACTGAGCTTTTCTATTATGCATTCATTTTTGAGGATCTATTTCCTCATATTCATGGTCCATCACAATATTTCAGCCTTGGAAGTCATGAGTTCAATTCCTAGTTCAGGTAGTGCTGATTGGCATAATACAGAAGAACAGAAATTCCATAGGAAAGAGACTGGATGTGACAGTTACAGGAATAAGATGAACTCACCCCTATGGTTCCGAGAAAGGGTTTGATATTCTCTGATGATTACCAAATATCGCAGACTCCAGAAGAAGGCTGGAGGGTACAGCAGCTGAAACACTGTGAAAAAGATAGAAAGAATTGATGCAAAATAGTAATGATACCTGGTCCCAGAAATTCAGATTAAGACTGGACTTAGTTCTTTTTGTGTTGACCAATTATTGTTTTGTCCTATTCTTCCTCAGAAGTTAATTTTTCTCTTAAGGGTAACACTGATAAGCTTCATAAAACAAACAAAAATACAATTATTCATGAAGCAATAATAAAAAACTGTCAAGTAAAAAGTTCAATAGTGGCAAAAGTTGAAGTCATATTTCATTTTCACTGCTGCGGAAAAAGTCATGGGACGTTAAGTCAAATACAAATTGCATACATAGGTCGCAACTTGAAGGAGAATAATTTTATGTCCATGGACACAGTGTTAGCTCTGCCCATCCTACTGGTCAGTCAAGCATAATTAGAGCCTAGTTATAAATGAATGGTGTGTTTGGTCAAGGCTCCTTGATGTTACCTATTAATACTTGTATATATGAATGTAAGCTGACCTTCACAAGCATTTATGTGAATACTTATATACTGAGGTATGCTCAGTATGGACATTCTCATATACAAGCAAATATGGGATCTAAATTGTCAATGCAGAGACCTCATGTAATCTTTATCAATATGCACGCAAATAAAGACATTCATATGAAGAGGTGTGTTGGTGCAATGTAAGCAAAAGAAAATACACTCTTAATGTTAGTTCAAACCTACACTTACACAGGTATAAATCAGTTTTATGTGATTTTTTTCTGCTTATACAATCAAATTCTTTCTCTTTCTTTCATACATACACGTATACATACTTGCACAAACACTTATACAAAAAGTCCTGTGCATGTGCAGATACAAATACCAGTATATCATAATCCTATAATAATCTCTCTAATACATACAAAAACAGTAAGGCAGACGGACAAATATATATGTATACGTATATGTACATATATGTGCATATATATATATACATACACAAATATTTATGCTCTCCTCTCTCTCTCTCTCTCTCTCTCTCTCTCTATATATATATATATATATATATATATATATATATATATATTAATTCCTATGTATACAATAAATAAATTATCAAATTATCATACCCTGTTGATATTCAAACACATGCACGATTATGGATTTATTGATATGAATATACTTTATGTGTAAATATGTACATGTGATATATATACATATATAATGGACAGAGTAATATATCAATGCAAGAAATGCACTAATGTTCCTACAAACTAACATATTCTTACACATTCTGTGGGCATGTATATCTAGGTGCATCAACAATCCCATAGTCCAATAATAGAAAAATACATTTTATGCAGCAAATATTTTTTTTTTAACATAATCTTCTCTCTTATCAATGAACTTGACTAAATTATGAATATTATATCACATAGGTCAAACATTATATGGAGACTATTTCAGATCAAAATTCAGCTAATAACTGTGTTGGGCTGTGGACTTATTGATCTGCTCTGGTACAAACACACAATCGCACCACACATATAAACATATATGTATACATATATATATACATATACATATATATATATATATATATATATATATATATATATATATATATATATATATATATATATATAGATAGATAGATAGATAGATAGATAGATAGATAGGTAGACTGATGAATAGATAGATAGATAGATAGAGATAAAGACAGTAAAGGAAAAGGATTGATCGATATGTAATAGATAGATGGGAAACAAAGCATAATATAGCTGTGTTTTTATGTGTATAGTTATTGTGTTCTAAACAGCATAAGTAAAAACATAAATAAAGATTCTAGACTTAATATAAATGTTCCGTAAATGCTTAGGATCACTGGGGCCACCCATAAATATCTCAGTGGTTGTGAAAGATCACAACAGTGTGACCAGTGATGGCTGTACCTCAGCACCTCTGACTGATCTTTCACAGCCACTGAGCACGCCATTTCAGCCTTAGGTAACACTTGGTGCGAAAAAAAAAAAAAAGAAAATTTGCAAAAGGAATATTTAAAATGCACCCACACGACAGCATTACCGTGTAAGCAGAAGCAAGTGTGGAAGTATATCTTCTCTTCTTCAAAGATTCTTTTTTTTTATTTCATATATACTTTTTATTTTATTTGATCCTGAGAAAGAGTATTTGGCAGGCATTTTCCTGGTCATAGAATATAGCATGATCATAGATGATTGAAGTATTATTTATTTTATCATGTTTATCATTTGCTCTTTTTACAATAATTCTTGATATTATCTTCTATTATTTAATAATATTCATTCATTTACTTAATGTTTGTGTATTTTTGTTGATTTGTTCTTGCTATTGTTTATTTTTGCTGATTCTTATTTAATTTTATTTGTTTTTACTGCTTTATTTTACACCAAAAACAGAAATATTTATTTTATTTTTTTCTGTATTTTTTTAGTATGTTGATTCAGTTAAACATTATTTGTTTTATCATTTTTTGTATATCTATCATTCATCGTCTGTTTTATTTGAAACTGTCGACCAAACAAGTCAACATAGGTTTCTTTAGTTTTTAAGTTGGTGTGGCCTGCTGGCCGGCTATCTATGTATGTATATATGACACGTACAAGCTACACCGATGAAGCTAAAGAGCTTAAAATTCAAATATTTATTATATGCTATGTCTTGAAAGTAACTTCTTTTTTCCCCTTTTCTTCTAAATCTCAACCTCTAAATAAATTTTAGCGGAGGTTTCTATTTGCAATGGAAATTTTTGCCGAGTTGGTCCTATGGTTTGTGTCTAGCAGCTTTTTTTTAAAAATTTCAAATTGTTTTATTTATCACTGACCAAAAAAAGGTGAGAAGAGTAATTATTCATTGATCACTTCTTTTACTTTTTTTTTTTGATCACTCCAAATACCACATGCTGCCAAAAGGCATTGGTCACTTGACCGTTCCTATTGAATGACCAACCAGATCTGTTTATTATCATTTTTATGTTGTTCATATATGATTTATCATTTTTACTCATTACCATATTTTGTATTATGCATATATATATATATATATATATATATATATATATATATATATATATATATATATATATATGTATATATATATATATGTATATATATATATATGTATATATATATATATGTATATATATAGTGGGTCTTACAGCAATGACAAGGAATGAGATTATTCTAAAAATGTGTAGAATAAATACATTTTCATCAATATGTAATGGGCTTATTGATGTACTTCAAATGCACATGCACAAGCATATATATATATATATATATATATATATATATATATATATATATATATATATATATATATATATATATATATATATATATATATATATATATATATATAATACAAATGCGCATACATATAAATGTTACTTATGAATATGCTTGTACATATGCATTTGTATCAAGTACATCAATAAACCCATTACATATTGATGAAAATGTATTTATTTATCACTACTCATCAAGAAAACAAACATAATTACCAATTGGGTAAGTTTACGAAAGAATGCTTATAAATTATTGTACTTAGTGAATTTTTGATCCTTCTGATAAACTTATATTTACATGATTGCTCCCATAACTTTACTAACCTAAGCTTAGTCTGGTAAAATGCCAAATAGATTAAATGGGAATAGGAAGATTGTGTAGAGTAAGCATATCTGCCTATCCATGGGGAGTAGGCCTATCTTTCTTGAAAATCAGATTTGAAACCATCAGCTTTTAAATGTGGCTTTTTTTGTATTACCAATTTATCTTTATTCGTGCTTTGCTGAACTCTTCAAAGGATTAATATTATGCAGTGAAGTTAGCATTTACTGTATATGCCCGTCTAAAAGATGAATGGTTCATAGGGTTATTTAGAGGACTACCGCTCACTGCAACTCATCCAAGCCCCATAACTGTCTATATTGAGCTTTATTAGACAGCCCACTTGTCATACAGTCATGGCCAAAAGTTTAGTATCACCAATAAAAAATTGCATTTCTTCAGTTATTCTTCAAAATTTCAGATCCATCCATTCTTTGCCATTTCCTTCTATACTTTGAATTATGATTGCTTTTGATGGAGACGTTGGTTTCTAGAAAGTTCCAACAATTTTTAATGCAGTTTGAATTGGGGCAATTGCCAGGTCATCTCCCCAGCAACTGGAATTATTATGTGGAAATCCATTCTTTCACTTTCTCAGTACAGTGAACATGGAGCACCATCTTGTGGCAGTACGGTAGTCACATGTATTTCCATAAAATGAGGAAACTTCTCCTTTACAACTTGCAAATGTATTTTCCTATTGATGGTATTTCTTCTTGTCATGAGACATAAACCTACTCTACCATTTGCAGATATTTCCCCCAACCCCAGCAAACCATTAATGAAGGTAAATGTTTCACACTTGATGTTGTGTAACAAAGTTTATATTGTGTATTTACAGGATGCCTTCCTTCAGAATTATTGTTGCTAGATTGTAATATTCAGCTTTCATCACTGAACATAATTTGCTCCTGGACTTGAAAACCCATCATCATTTGAAGATATGAAGGAAGTGGTGAAGAATGTAAGCATTTCTGAGATTTCAGTTGATTACTGTACAAAGTTTATTGATTCAATGCCCTGACATGTTTAGAGTGTAATTGCAAAAAAAAGGGATTCATTACTAAGTATTAATACTTCTAAAACTTGCAAAAAGGTTATGCATGATGGAAATATAAATTTTGAAGAATAATTGTAAAATTGCAGTTATTTATGGGTGATATATGGTATCTGAAGTCAAGAGGAAGGTTATGATTTTGCACCATCCAAATCCTGCCAATAGAGAAATGCAAAGTTAGTGGGTGTTTATTTTTTTACCTAAGCAATGTTTCTATTACTTGATCTACTTAAAAAATGTGTTTGGCATAAGGCTTTATTTGTGAAGTACCTAATCATATTATTGCTCACAAGCAATTTGTTAATTGATATTGGCACTTTTAAAAAATTTGACATAATACATAATGCATATAAAATCTTTGTTCAGTTTGAAACATCAATAAATTTTGTTATTTAGGGGCCCAAAGTAATCTCTAACATTGGTTTATGAAGCATTTTATCAGGAACCGTCAACCAGAACTGTCAGCAGTGATCAACATAGGTTTCTTCACTTTTTATGCAATTCTGCCTAGCTGCCTGTATATATGTACGTATGTGTCACATTTAAAGACCATAACAATGGTGCTAAAAGGGCTGAAAACTAAATGATTTATCCCTTATCATGTCTTGAAAAAAATATTTTTTCTTTTGTCTTTTGAAGATTCCCTCCAAAATTAAAATTTAGATGCCAGATCTGTCCCTTAGTTTATGAACAGGAGCATTTATGCTTGTTTTTTGAAAATTTGGATTCTTTTGTGATCAGACAAAAGGAAAGAGGAGTCAGCTAATCATTGATCACCTCTTTTTTCCAATTTTTTGATTGATCATTCCGAACATGGCATGCTGCCAAAAGACATCCGTCCTGTGGCAGTTACTATTCAGTGACTAACCAAACCAGTTCATTTTATTTTAAACTGATATTTTCATTCATTTTCATACCTTTCATTTTTACCACAAAAAGTTTTGTGACTGTATGAAGTAATAAATTGAAACAAGGGAACTAAATTATTTGGTCAGTTCAATAATCTGATTGAAGAACCATATTTGTTTAGGGTAGGAGTTTTTTTTTTTTTTAGATGTAGACATGTTAAAGCTACAGTTCTCACATCGCAACCCTGTTGTTTAATGCTGAGACAACTTATGTAATCACAACCATCATCGAAACAAACGCACAAAATAATTGCCGACATTGAAATTGCAACGAATCCATAGAGAATCCATGGAAATGTAACAATCCCAAGATCACCATCAAATGTATTAAACTTGCACAATTTCCCTCCCATAAATGTTATACAGCTTGTAATTTTATTGCCTATGGAACCAAAATATTTTGTTTAAAGAGCAGCAAGGTTTTATTGCAGTATTTTATTAACAAGAAGTACAAGACTGGTAGTCTGATATTTATTAAGAATGGAAAGATTGTAATGAGATCATACTGAGATTGGTAAGTAGATATAAATAGTGAAATATTGGTCAAAGTGATCAGGAATTATTTTGGTGCCTACAAATTCCTTTGGATATAAGCCAAATAAAGAGGAACATTCAATTCACCACAGGCCACAGTCAAAGACTTTATTTTATAGATGGCTGGATAGCCTAATTGGTAGAATACTATGAACCTCAGGGTATTGAGTTTGAAATTTATCAAGTGTGATGTAGTCTTTCATTCATTTGCTGTCATGGGAATGTGTACCAATGATGTAAATGGGAGGCGTGCTAAAATAAATGAATGATAGAAATGATAGGATTCTTTGGGTTAAGGCCAGCAAGTATTTTCATTTATTTGAAGTAACATCTGAAACAATTGGTTTACTTAAAAGATACAAAGTCTGCCTAGAAAGTATCCGGCCATTTAATATCAATTAAAAAATAGCCTAGTTAGGACAATGGTACCTCAGTCCTCTTCAAAGTACTCCCATTGGGACCTTACACACTTATCCAGGCGTCCCTTTGACTTTTCAGAACAGTTTGCAAAATCCTCTCTTTGGAGTCATATCAGCTGCCTCATCGTATTTTTCATAATCTCATTCACAATTTTGAATCTTTTTGAGAAAATCCAGAAGTAACAGGGAGCCAGATCTGGACAGTAGCGGTTGGGCAGGCAGACCTGGGTGATGCAAAGGTTTGCCAAAAAAAAAACATATACAAAATCAGGAGAATGGATAAGCTCAGCCATTAGGGATGCAATAGTCACATAGTAGACAAGCTCACTGAATAATGTCTCACTGCCAACTGAGTAACCACCATGGGAAAGTGTCTGTTCATGTATGTGCGGTAAATTCCATGAAAATCGGTTACTAACTTACATCAAGGCTATATGATATTCAAAATGGCAGAATACTCTCTAGTCAGACCATGCCTCACTATCATTATTAATTTTTCAAGAACTTCTAAGAGTTTTCCACTTCTATGAATAAATTCATGTGTAAATGTATATATTAAAACATTCATTTTTTTCATATGAACTCATGTGTAAGAGTTATTCAAAGACAAAATTTGATCAGTAAATAATGTATGTCCAGTAACGTTGCTTGCCTTTTGGGTGAAAAGCAGACAACTTTGGTGTCCATGTATGAAACCTCCTCTTTCAACTGAATTAATCGAAAGATCGTTAATAAGTATCGACTTGATTTATTTTGCACTGAAAAATAAAAATCAACTTATTTCAAAATAATTACATTTACAGGGGCTGTTATTCTTAAATTCTTTTAAAGCCTAAGAAAGAAAAACATGAGAATGGGAACAAAAAGACTCCACAATAGCAGTTGATTGACTCAGATTCCAATATGTTATGGTGTCCTGTTGCTTAAAGCTGTCTATTTTTGCAGACTGCCAATGTCGTCCTACAGACAGAAGCAGTAACAATAAAAATCACTCAAGTATGATTGAGTATCAAATATTTTCCTTCAAATAATGTTAATTTGAAATTTCATCTTTATCTTTTTATTTGATTACTCTTCATTGTATGATCTTTGAATTTCTTTTATTCTTTCTCTCTTTATCTCCGATATTGTCTCAGACCATTATCTTTTGTGTCATTTTGTTAAAATTGCTTTTTTTTCCTTGCTTTCTTTCCTGGTTTAATTTAGTTTATTTCTTTATTCCATTCATTTACTCTTGAAAAATGGCGAGTGGAGACGGCAAAATTATCTATTGGCATGATATCAAAAAATAATACCAGAATAGGAGAAAAAAACGATCAGTCATAACAGGGTAATAACAGTGACATTGTCAGTAGCAAAAGCTGGGCAGACATATTACAATGTAAAAGTACAACAAAAAACGTTCATTGTAAATTAAAGGATGACATTGAAATGTAAAGACATTGAGTTTTTTTTGTAAATTTTGTCATTTATTTCATTTCAATCTCACCTTCAGCAGATTTATTCGATTACATTTCATTTTTATTCAGTTTTAGATTTGCTTTTTTCCATGAATTTTAATTTTTTGTTTGTGATAATTTATTTTTCTTTCTAGTTTACTTTTTATTAATTTTATTTTCAATCTCATTTTATTTTGACTTCAATTTTATTTTACTTTTATTTTCCTTTGTCATTCATTATTTCTTTTTTTTTTCTTCACATTTTGTGAATATATCCATTTATTTCAATTTTGCATACATTTTTCATTTCATTCCTAAATTTGTTTTTCTTTCAGTTTCATTTATTGATATTTTATACTCATTTGTATTTCTCTTTCAATGTTTGTTATTTGTTACTTCAATTATTTCATTTTATTGAATAACATTTCAAAATTTGCCCAAAGCATATCAGCAGAGGTGGCAAACAATAGAGACAGACACTGAACTGTATTTCATAAATCAAGGATAAGTGCACTTAGGGTGTTGTTTAGATATTTGAATTTGAAGCAACCATATTTAATATTGAAACTATAAAATAAAACAAGAAGCGACAGGGAAAAATACATTTCAAATCAATAATTCATGCACCAATAGAAAAATAAACGTCATGTGATATAGAAAGATAATCACCAGCTTATGTGAAACATTTTTGAAAAATGTTATCTTTTTGGAAATTTTCAATTTAAAGATAAAAAAGTTATTCATCTGAAAAAAAAAACACAAAACAATATCTTATTTTTATGAGATTTTATTTAAAGAGTAGCAAAAGAGGGTGAATAATGATATTCTTTAGCAGATCTATTAGCATGTGTACAAATATATTTTTTGAATTTTTTGATGAAGTATGGTCTCATATAAGTGGATAGATGTACAGGAAAAAATACCCTTGTATGTACATAAATATTTACAGACTCTAAACACTGTTTTAACTGTTGGAAAATACAAATAAAATTGAATTTATATGCATCCTGGGTTACATTTAAATAAAGGCTGCATCAACTTAAATACACAAAAATGTCCATTTGAAAAATAAACACTTTTACTGCATATCACTCTATTTACCTATCTTTGTGACTGTATGTGCATACCCAGGGCTGTAGCTGGATAGTTAGTGGCCAAAAGGGCTTGACTCTGTGAAGGTCCCCTTTTCCAATACTTAGTGAAGTGGTTCCAAACCTGGGCACTGCAGACATTGTATAACATTTGTAGAAATGCAGTAAGTGATTTACTATTCATACAGTTGTACCAATACATTGGTAATACAATAATTCTGTTTCCTAAGGATGGAAAAAATCATTTATTTTACACAAAAAGTATTTGTTTTTTTGTGATAACCTTATTCCATGTCAATTCAATTAACAATTTCGATTATTCACTTAAATCAAACATTATACAATAAAAATTTCAGATCAAAATTCAGCTTATAACTGTCAGGCTATGATCTTATTGACCCAGCCTAGTATATGCATACTTGATTTGGAATACTCACTACATTCAGGTTGAAATTTAATACTATAAAGACAACTATTGTTTGTTTGTTTCTGACATCTTCTGGTTCCCTCTCCTTAATTTTTTTTTTGAAATCACTAGTATAATTTGCTTTCCTGTATTGCTATATTAAAAAAAAGAATCACAAAACTTTCAAGGAGGCAGCTCTCAGTTCAGTTGTCCTTGTGTCACGTTCATGTATATCTTCAATGCTGGAAAAGTGACTGTGTGAGTATCAATTTTTCAATTTTCAGGATACTGTCTTCATAATTAGTCTTTAAGCATCCACCATTGGATATAGATCTTCCCAAAGGATATGCCACACCTCTATCATTTGCGTTGCGGAGCCAATACTCTCTGAGTGTCTAGTTTGTCTCACCACCTTAAATTCTGCCAGCCTCAGTTTAGCAGTTGGTCTCTGGGGATCCATGCTGTAAGTTGTGATGTCCGGCAGTTGTCTGCCATTCTTGCAACATGACCAGCCCATTGCCATTTGAGCTTTCTAGTGGATTCCATGATGTTTTAGACTCTTGTTTTTTCCCCTAATATATTGTACTATTTTGTGATCCCTCCATGTGAGGTTGAGCATGATTCATGTGCATGTTGCATGGTTCTTAGTTTGAAGGTTTGTCTTTTAGTCAGGTTCCATATTTCAGCTCCATTGGTGACTATCAGGAGGATGCACTAGTTGTATACTCTCCTTTTTAGGATTAATTGTATTTTTCATATAAAAAGATATTCCTCAACTAGAAACTAATCCCTGGATCTTCTCAAAAATTTATTCAATTCTTTATTAGCCACCGTTCTGCAAAATGTCATGGAAATTCATTGAGAACTCATGGAGATAATTTTTGATAAACATGAGTGGATACATATAACTCGTCCAAATCTGTTGGCGGTGGCAACAAGGGAGAGAACTGCAACAGTTGCAGAGATACAAAGCAAGAAATACAAATGAAAACAAAGAACTAAAAAAACAAAAGAAAAATAACAGCAACAAAGTAAAAATGTTCTTCAATGAAAGAAAGAAAATGGAGTTAAAGAAAGTAATAACTTTGAATACAAAAGCAGGGATAGAAAGGAACAACTAAATTCAGCAAAACAGAGAGAAAGAGAGAAAAAAAGACATTATACAGAAATAAGTACAGGAAATTCATCTTCAACATTTATTTATTTTTATCAAAAATCAAATCTGTTGAATATATTAAAGTTTATTTTTAATCATAACAGATCAATAAATCTCCATGAAATACTTAAAAGAAGAAATCAAGTGAAGAATCACTCTAGGATGGCAAGATTTCAGTAGAGCAAGCTCAACCTTCAAGAACAAGAAAGTTCCAGTAGTCCTAAAAGTAAGAGTATGCAACCAATGGATTCTCCTGATTGTCACCTATGGAGCTGAAACAGGGAACCTAACTAAGAGACTGATCTGCCAACTGCAAACTATGCAATATGCACATGAGAGAATCATGTTCAACCTAACATGGAGAGACCATGAAACAGCACAGTATATAAGAGGAAAAACAGGGTCCCGAGATATTATAAAAACCATGGGGAAACTTGAATGGTAATTGGCTGGTCATGTTGCAAGAATGGCAGACAACCGATGGACACCGCAACTCACAACATGGATCCCTAGAGATCAAATGCAGCAATGTGGTCAGCAAGATAGACTGGATAGGTTCAGAGACAATTGGCTTCACATTGCCCACAGTTGGGAGGTGTGATGAATGTTGGGGAAGGTGTATGTCCAATGACAGATGATAAAGAATTGATGATGATGATGAAATAGTCATCCCTGAAATCTAGATACCGGAAACAAAAAACATCCAGATAATGATGAGAAACATCTAAATTAGTAATACTATGCAGGAGACATTAGTAGCAGTTTGGTATGTCTCTCAGTGATGCCAATCGGTACTAGGGGTGCTAGTGTATCTGAAACGATAAAACAAGATGGCAGATGGGAAGTGTGAAATAAAAGGAGAAAGAATGTGAAGAATAGTGAGAGAAATCTCATGAGAAAAAATGAAAGGATACAGGCAAAAGAAAAATAAATGTCAGAAATTTCATCTCATATCTTCTTTTGAATGATGTCTGCACATTATTCTGTTTCTTATCATTTCAATTCATTCAAGCAGTTTTGCCTTCTTTCCCCGCCCGGTTCTTTCTTTTGAAAACAAGGACAATATCACGAAACTGGTCAATAGTAGGCAGAATGACCTCCGGCCAAAATATGTTAGTCGTATTGACTGACCCACTGAAGTGCAATGAAGGAAAATCAAAATGAAATCACAAGGCCAGATTGATTTTTGGTGACCCCGATAAATGTTGGTTTAGAGACACATGCCTCAGGGAAGACATCGGATCTGTGTAGTAGTCATTTAATTAGAAGATTTCAAGAAAAACTGGCTGCAGATACATGAATGCCATTCATTGGTTTGCGTTAACACTTGCTTAAGCAGAAGATGTACATTCAATACTGTTGAGGCTGCTACTCATTGTTGTTGTTATGACAAAGATGAAAGAGATTTGGAACAACTTTTCAATTTTCAAACTTTTGCAAGGGTTCAATATAGACTCCTCCTCTCTGCCTGATCCAGAAGTAGAGCACTCCTTTTGTAAGCCAAAATGATGAAAAGCGAACTAGCAATCATGATTAATTTATATGGGAAAATTCATAAGCATCCCCAGATCCAAAAAAGTAACCTTCAATGTCTGCCAGCATAACACCTTTACAAGTTCTGTAAGGCTTTTTCTGGTACTTGAGGATACATCTTGCGAACAGATAAAATAAATTGAGATAAAGTGCAGATGCTCACAGACTCAGCTCAAACTATGGCGGCTTGGGGTCTTCTATAAGAGCAAAGTGATGTAAAGCAAATCTTCATGAAGATTAGGATACACATTCATTGAATGTCATCAACCGTTTCAGTTGATTAGATGTCATGATTTTTTTACAGCATAAATACAGTTTGAATTCCCCTTAAGAGAAAAATCTAGGACCAGAAGTGTTCCAGATTTTTTTTAGGGGTTTGGGAATATTTGCATATGCATAATAAACTATCACACTTAAATCTCTGTCTAGTTACTCAAATAGCATGACTTTCTGTGCTATAGATGAGTTTGAACGCTTTCTCTTTTTTTGTCACTGGGGTGTCTACAGCCTTTTTTGACATTTTAAAAGATATCTTTGTGCAGGTGGTGGAATAAGCAGAACAGTGATTAATGCATGTAGGTCTGGTGGTGACAATGATTTTTTTTGATCTGGAGTTGTTTCTCCTTCTACTGTGTGTGATGTAAATATAGTTTCTTTTTCTGAAAGAGATAGACGAAGATAACCAAGCTTTTACTGAGGTCAGAATGAATAAAATACATTAGAAATTGACCTCATAACTCATCCTACCACTATGAAGTAGGGTACAGAAATTTTCACGAGGTATGCCAATGATATCATAATACCTGTTACTATGATTGATTTTAATGTTCAGAGCAATATCTTCATTTTAATTGCTTTCTTTACATTTTACCTTGTACTGCCTTTAGTCTTTATCAGGTATGTATTGTATTGGATAATCTGATATGGAAGAAATCATTTATACTCCTGGAGCATGTTGTTCAGATCACTAATTTTGATGTCAAAGATGTTCCTCTAAGAGATTGACTTTAATATGCAACATATTACTGATTTATCTTATGAACTTTTCTTTCTTTTAGTGAGGAAGACCACAGTGGTCTTTTCTTTGATTAGAATAACAAACAAGTTTTGCCTTGTTCAATGCAGTGATAAACTGGCTGCCTTAAACTTATTTCAATGAGGACCATCTACCAAAGCATAATATGAACATTTATGGGGCTTGGATGAGTTACAATGAGCAAAAGTGCTTAAAACATACTAGTGAATCATTTATTTAATCATCAGACATCTACACTATGCTGGTAAAACATATTTGGTTCAAGCTATTGATTATCTTAAGCAAACTTTTGCTAGTTATAAGGAGAAACATTGACAAGTTTAACATTGGATTATCAGTTTAAGAGTTTTTGTATAATACAAATAGTCAAGCATGTCTAGTGAGTAACTCAATAGAAACAATTATGCGGCTTATGTGTTCCGGCAGCACGCCATGTGGGGTATAATCAATTCGAAAAATTAAAAGAAGGGGTGATCAATGAATAAGTTACTTCTCTTACCTTTTGTTGGGTAGTGATCACTGAAAAAGTATGAATTATAGACAAAAAAACTTTTGGTCAAAAGACATTTAAATCAAAATCTTGAATGTCTATGAATATTTCATGATTTATTGTGATGTTGTTAAATATTGAAGTATGATAAATTTCTTTTTGATGAATCTCAAATATCAACTCTCAATAGTGTGCTTCAATATGAATATTTCATGGTTCTGAAATCTCTACATAACATAGATATATTATTACTATTGAGGAAAAAATATTGTTCTTGAGGTAAAAAAAGAATCATAAATATAGAGTATTCCTATGAAAAAAATTAGACGTAAAAAAGCAATCACCATCAATCTACATGGGAAATATTCTTAAGCATTCCCAGACTCCAAAAATGATGATGATGGTATCTTAGGTTATGTCTTTTGAGTTGTAGGAGGTACAGGAGACTAGGATGTAGAAGAGAGAGGAAGAGGGTGCATGCTGCCTCTATAATGGCTTCCTTCAAAACAAATGCTGAATGCTTTTTCTGCTTTTCACCTCCTGTGTAAAAGCAAAAAAATAAATTTTCAAAGAAAAGTGGGTGATACCTGTATTTAAGTATCATAAATTTCAGTTTATGTCAGTGCTGTCAAAAATATCTCACAAGTCAATTTGGATAAATAGTGAAGAGATAAGCTTTTTGTCTGAATTTCTGAGACAAATAATTATTACACATTAGTCTTTTTGGACTAGTTTTCTAATTTTGTTTGTTATAGTCACAGCATTTTGACTCGTACCCTCCAGCCTTCTTCAGGTATCTATCTTATTCTGTAACCTTCTTGAAACTTTGAACCAAACCCTCTATTCAACCCACAGATATAGATTGTTCTTATTGTAATGTGCACGCCAGGGTATTCTTGGAATATGGGAACAAAACTTCCATCCTTATAAGATAAATATTTTTATTAGTAGAGCATATGAAGCTGAAAGTAAGGTTTGAAGCAGTCAGCATGAATAGTATGTTATTGATAATAATAAAAAAACAAGCAAAAAACTGTATATTCATTTGAAAATGAAAAAACGGATAAATCTCAGTAATATTCACTTTAGCTTTCTACAGTTGGTAATAAAATAAACAGCCGAATGTGTATTGAGGGCTTTAAACTGATAAAGTAAAAAAAAAAGAAAAGCTAAAATGTAAAAGTAACAGACCATTTTTTCAAACAAAATGGATGAAAAATTCTTTATTGAAAGCAAAAAAGGAAAAATAAATCTCCTTAGAGAGAACTGTTTTCAGATGTGACAACAAACACAGTCTTTAAAACTGTCAGATCACAAAAATACAATATTTGCTGTACACATTTTTCTGGGCTCTCAATCACCCAGATTCATCGATGGAGACAAGCAAATTTTTGCCTGAGACTCTTAAAACATGAAACCATGTAAATGTCATCACACAAACATCACTAATGGATTAAATGGAATGATAGTCTAAACTCACAACCATAGACTTTTGAAAAACTTTGATATTCGGAACTCTCTTGAACAGGAGACAAGCTATCCTCCTGACAGACTCTATAGTCCTCCATTTTGAAGAGCTCAGAGAAACCATACTGAATCAGATCCAAGAGTAAGTTGGATATGATGGTGGTAAAAATATCATTCCTAACTTTCTATTGAGGCAACAAAAAAAAAAGAAACAAGGATAGGAAGATAGAGAGAGAAGTATTAATACTAATATACCAAAGATCCTTCCACATTTGTATCCATCAAGTTTCCTTCTTCCCTGTTCCCCTGAATAAGTCCTTAGATGTTCAAATAAAATAAAAAAAAGGCCCAGATGTTTGTAATTCTTTTGAGATAGGATAGTATTTATTCTATAGAAAAGAAGTCCATATTACTTCAGGAAAAATAAGCAGAAAGCAAAACCCAGAAGTTGAGAATTTTAGCTTTGGAGTTTATGAAGGCTGGATGTCTTTTAAAACTGATATCTTGGGATTTGCCGGTGGCATGGATAAATATATGTTGATAGTTATCACTATGAGAATAAAGATTTTAGATAAATACAACTTATAATAGGATGGATAAACTGATATCCACTTGTTCGTATGAATAAATAGACATGTACATGCTGACACTATGAATCATGTACACTTATACTTTATAGATTTATCTATAAAATAATGGTATACATAAAAGATGAATGAATGAAATCTTTTTCTGTAAAGAATATAGTGCTCAGTACCCCTGCATGAATATAAGAATACCTATATTTAAAGATGTATTTTTCATATGAAATATTTATATTGAATCCTTTGCAATGTATAAACAGATACTCAATATCAGGCAGCCTGGAGTTGGCCTGGAACCAACAGCACAGAAAATGGAATCAGGTAACTGAGTTCAAATTCTGACTCTGGTAGTCTATGATCATTTCACCCCAAAGCTCTTGGGAAGTCTGTGAATCCACTTCCCAGCCATTATGCTAGGGGTGGTATAACAGGGTAGGAAATAATGAATAACAATAAGAAGGTAGGAAGAGAGGAGGGGAAAAAGTTAGGTAGTTTACTAAGGGGGTAGGAAGAGTAGAAAGATGGAACAGAAATTTTAGTTTATCAAGGGGGTAGGAAACGAGAGGGTAGAAAGTTAAGTAGTTTACTGAGGGAGTATGAAAATCTTTGCATATGAATCTACTTCATGTCTGTATAGCATTTAGATAAAATTAGAGACCAGCAACAAAGATTGTAAGGGATAAGGAAGAGAATAAGAAGAAACAGTCATAGGGTGAGAGAAGTGCTGATGAATGAGATAATGGATAATCCTAATTGTCAACAAATGAATAACCTAAACCAAGCAAAAGTGTTTAAACCGGTCAGTTGTGGGTAGCTGTGATTACAACAGCACAAATAATAACAATTACATGTATTACAGATGAAAAGGTGTGTTTTTCTCAACCAGTTGGTGATCAATGACTTTTGGCAGCATGTCCTATTGAGGATGAACAATTAAAATCATCGGAAAAGGGGCGATCAGTAAATAAGCTACTTCTTATTTTGTTGAAAATTAAAAAGTCCAAATTTTCAAAAATATATAGCATGAATGCTGCTGGGTACAAACTAAAGGACTAATGTACCATATAATTACATTGAAAATTCAACCCTCACTAAAGACTGACAGAACACATTAATAACCTAAACCCAGCAACAGTATTCAAACCAGTGTTGCTGGTAGCAGTAACTGAAAAAAAAAACACTTGACAAAGGTTACAGTTTCTGATCAGAAAGATTAAAATCAAACAAAACAAAAATTAAGTAACTGTTTCCAACACTTTTTTTGCAGACAACATCGTACTTTTTGCGGAGGACCTTAAAGACCTCCAACTAATGCTAGACAAATAGAATGAGAAAAGCAGGAAGATTGGCCTTCACATGAACTTCAGCAAAAGAAAGGTCATGCACAACAGACGTGTCAAAAATAAACACGTAATGATCAAAATCAAAAATGCAAAACTGGAGAAAGTAGACCGCTACATCTGCCTGGGACAACGAGTCTCCATGATATCCTCAAAAGAAGAAGAAATTGAGCAAAGAATCCTTCTAGGATAGAGACCTTTCTGTAGAGCAAGCTCAACCTTCAACAACAAGAAAATCCCATTAGTTCTAAAAAGAAGGATATACAACCAATGCATCCTCCTGATAGTCACCTATGGAGCTGAAACATGGAACTTAACCAAGAGACTGACCCACAAACTGAGAACCATGCAATGTGCACATGGGAGAATCATGCTCAACATCACATGGAGGGATCACAAGACAGCAAAGTATATTAGGGAGAAAACGGAAGTCCAAAATATCATAGAATCCATTAGGGAACTCAAATGGCAATGGGCTGGTCATGTTATAAGAATGTCAGACAACTGCTGGACATCACAACTCACAACATGGATCCCCAGTAATCAAATGCAAAACTGAAACTGGCAGAATATGAGATGATGAAACAAACTGAATAGGGTTAGAAAGTATTGGCTTCAATGTCCCTGATAGAGATCTGGTGAATCCAGGGAAAGGTTTAAATCCAATGATGGACAATAAAAGACTGATGATGATAATGATGATGATGATAATTATCTTGGACTTGTCTCCTCATCTTGATTGCTATCACCCATTGTATTCTCGGGTTTTTCTTAAGAGTCTGTTGTTATTGGTAATCTGAGAATTTCAAACTGAACTCTTTTTCAATTCACAAGGAAAGATTGTTTTCATTCCAATGCTCATGCTAGAAAATATTTTGTATCAGTTAATCCTTCCTAATTAATTCATTCCTTTGATGACAATTGTCTGCATCTTGCACTGAATCAGAGTATATGACTTTTTTGCACTATGCGACCCAG
>OY735210.1:19000434-19235434 GCA_963457665.1 Thysanoteuthis rhombus | reverse complement strand
TTTTCCTCTACAGTAGGCTAATATATAAAAAGAGAATACAAAATTTAATTTTGAAAAAAGAAAAAGGTGTGGTCTTGCCCTCCTACTTTAAACCCCAACAGAGCATTGGCTTGTATTAACAATGAAATATTTGGCAGGTAACTACAGCTCTCCAAAAACATTGAATTCAAACCAGTCACATACTTGTAAAAGTTGTAATATCTTTATGACAAAAATAACAATAAATAAAATTGGGTAAATCATTGTTAAACTCTAGCCCAAGTCTGGAGTTGACTTTGTTTTTCAATCACAAAAAGAACAAGATCAATGATCAGCAAATTTAGGGGAGTAAACTCTACACTATTTGTATGTGCCATCATGATAAATGTAAACTTAATATTCACCTACCGAAATTTGAAATCATGAACCAACTGATTGGTAGCCGGCTGTTTTACAAACTGAACAAAATTGACAAGTCTTACATAGATATGAATATTTGGCTCATTTCATTCTAATAATTAAATGCATTCATAATGAACATTTCTCTATCATGGCTTGAAATCATGACCAAGTGATTGATAGCTGGTTGTCTTACCGACAGAGCCAAACAGACATGTCTGATATATCTCTGAAAATTTATCTTTCAGATGCACAAAGGCTTTTTTCATTTTAATAAATTGATATATTGATACTAAAAGATATGTATATATTACAATTTTTCAATTTATTATACATACAATATCCAAGTTGCAATTATCATCTTTTGTCCAAATTGTAGGAGCAGAGTTTGATCCTGCAGTTGCCAAGTTTATTGATTGATCATATTTTTGAAGTTCCTCTCAATGATTTATCAAACAGAATCTTTTCATGATTTAAAAATGACATACTAAGTAACTTATGATCTCAAATTAATGAAATTTTAAGATAAGTTATTTACATTATTAATTTTTGACAAATTTTCTATTTTATAATGGCTTTTCTATCATATCAAAGTCACTGCAAGGCAGGGGAAGCAAGCCATCAAAGAAAGAAAGAAAGGAAAGACCACAGGACCAGAAAGCATCACCATCAATCTATATATAAAAGCTGATGAAGTCATCTCTAGGAAACTAGTCATTCTAATCAGCTGATGTTTCAAACAAAGTCATATCCCAGAGGGATTGGAACAATGCAATCATAATGCTATTATATAAGAAGGGGAACCCCAAAAACCTCAACAACCTCAGGCCAATAAACCAACTCAACTGCATTTACAAACATTTTACCAAAGTGATCACAAACTGAATCACCAAAATGCCAGTTGAAAACCAACCATGGGAACAAGCTGGCTTCAGGTGAAGCTACTCCATCATTGATGATCTCCATTCAGTAAATCAAGAGACAGCAGCAGAATATAAAATGACACTTCTTGAATTAATGGTTGTCTTCCAGAAGACTTTCCCTCAAGTCATTGATGCTGTCATACAACAAGGTGCAGACATAATCTACGTAAAGGTCTTGCAATGTATCTACCCTCACAGCAGTTCTTTTATCAGACTATATAAAGACTGAGCACCTTCAAAAAAGGAATGAGATAAGGAGATAACAACTCACCTAAACTCTTCTAAGCCTGCCTTGAGATGATCTTCCAAAAACTAGACTGGGAAAATGGAGAAATCAGAAAAGACGGCAAATACTTCAGTAACCTCAGATTTGCCAACGACATCATTTTGCAAAAAAACTTCATGATCACCAAATAATGCTAGACAAACTGAATGAAGAAAGCAAGAAAGTAGGTTTCTACGTGAACTCAAAATGTCAAGTGCAACAAATATATTATGGACAAAGACATAACAATCAGAATTGAAAACAAAGAGCTGAAGAAAGTACATCACTACATTTACCTAGGACAACAAATCTCCATGAAATCCTCAAAAGAGGAAACCAAATGAAGAATCACTCTGGGTTGACAAGTCTTCAATACAGCATGATCAACCTTCAAAGAGAAGAAAATCCCATTAGTCCAAGAGAGAAGGATATACAACCAATGCATTCTAACAATAGTTACCTATGGAGCTGAAGCATTAGAATCTAACCAAAACTATGCAACTTGTACAAGAGAGAATCATGCTCGACCTTTCATGGAGAGATTGCAATACAGCACAGTATATCAGAGGAGAAGCATGAATAAGAGATATCATTGAATCCATTGGAAAACTCACATGGATAGAATGGTCTGGGCAAGAATGATAGACACTCACAATGTGGATCCCTAGAGATCACATGTGAAACTGTGGCTAACAAATCATAAGATGGAGTGATGAACTAGACAAGTTCAGAACGTACTTGCTCCGTGATTCCCATGATAGAGATGTCTGGTGAATCTTGGGGAAGGTCTATGTCCAATGCTAAAAGGATGATGATGATGATGATGATGATGATGATGATGGTGGTGGTGGTGGTGGTGGTGATGATGATGATGATGATGATGATGATGATATAATCAAACCAAACTAAAGTCAAGCTGTTTTATTTGAACCATATGTTGCTGGCCCTGAGAATAGGGCCCCCAAGCGGAATTTTAAAAAGGCGGTGTGAAACTGTTTTTCCTATCACCGCTACACACACTATATGAACACCTTTGTCCTTTAGCCATCCTGTATTCATCTGCTGAAACCCTTTTAGCATACCATACTAAATTTGCTTACTGGTAAACAATAGGCAACCTATTTTTATTGATTGACATATCGTCTTGACTTGAAACTTCAACTCAAGGACCTCACAGTGATGCAACGGCTGCACCCCCCCACTCCACAGATGCCCTGAGTAGTTTATGAATTAAGTTGCCTTATTTGATTACTAAAACTAATATAAACACAAGAATGAACAGAAAAGTTAAAAGGGCACAGAGGATAATGATTGACCTAAATAACTTTTGACAAGTCTCCCACTAAATTCTTAGCAATTGAACAATTCAAATCATCGCTACTGATAATTTTCTCCCCTTTCAATGAGTGTACTTTAACAATTTCTAGCACACTGTCAAGAAGAATTTGTAACAACGGTTTCTACATTAAATGACATCCGTTTTGATTGTGTTAGAGGGTAAATGATTTTCAGGTCATGTGGACAATAAGTTTGTAGATTAGATAAATCAATACCAGAGAAATCTGTGAGAATCGTTCACTGGTTTTAAGCTGAAAATTGGCACTGATTCTAGCAGAAATGATTCCAAGCTAATCTGCGGACCTGGTTCCTTTTTTATTATCAAACAAGCTTAGTACCCGTCAGAATTGACAGGATTATCAATGTATGGATATCATATGCAAATATATATTCTGGTATAAATGTTATTAATGCAAATTTTGAAAAAATAATACCTCAAACAAAATTTATCTTTTTGTTGACTTTATACAATTCCTCGTCAACTTTTCTGATTCTAATAATTTTGAAATTATATAGATTATACACAAAATACAAAGGTCTCAATAATCGTAACAAGCACTGTATACTGATGAAAAAAATGGTAGATGACAATTCAAAATGGAGGAGGAATTGAGAAAACCTGGGATTAGAAGGGGAGGGATGTAACCTTGGACCCTGAAATGTTGTGTTCTATCTATAGCCTTGACATCTATCATCTGTTCTCTGCAATTCTTCATTCTGACTTTAATCTCATTTTGATAATGAAACACACACATCAGAATGTATTGGTATTCACAAAATTACACACTTGTTCATGCTCAGATGACCAGCATATTTCAACAAGCAAATAGCTCAATGCTCCGTGCCCCATATGTAAGATGGTACCAACTGTTAAAATTGATTACAGAGTCACAATGGACTTATCAGATTGATTTCTGATATCTTTATACAAGACAATTTATGTGGAAACTGCACTGCAATTTCTACAAAGGTCAAAATGTTGTCAAGAGGTTGATTAGATGAGCTAGGAGTAAGAGGTAACGAATCTTATGCTATAAAATCTAATATAAAAGCTATAATCTGTAGGCTCACTTTTAGATCACTACAACAGCTAGTACTACTGCTGATATCTTAATAGTAGGATGGAAAACGATTCACTAGATACAGGAATCTCTGATTCTTCCAGAATAAAATGATGATTTTCTTATTATAAAAAAGAAATTCATTTTTATCCAATTCTGATGCCTAGAATACCCTACATATGGTTAAGCAAAATGGAGGATCCATAATGTTATGGGATTGCTTTGCTGTCACCAATACTGGAGATGAAATAAAAAGATTACTGTGGGATTTTAGAGTAAAATGTGCTAACCAGGATAAGAAGGTGAGGTTTTATCCAAAAATGATGGATGCTCCAGCCCAATAAAAATCTAAAACACATCCCAAAGCTCTCAAGAATGGTTGAAAAGTAAAAAAATGGACGGTTACAAACTGGTCTTCAATGAGACCTTATCTCTATTCCATTGAAAATCTTTGGAGAAAGCGGAAAGCTGAAGTCATGGTTCCAATATATACCATACACTGCAGGAATACTGCAAACATTCAAGAGCTAGAACATATAAAGAAAAAGAGTGGGAAAAACAACCAGCTGATAGTTTCAAGAAGCTTATAGATGACTACCAGAAACATTTGAGGGTTGTCATCATTGCCAAAGAGTGTGCAATGAAAAAGTAGGGAATGGTGCCAATATTACAGTCCAGGTCATATTTTTGATTTCTTCTTTGCAATTACTACATTTAAGTTGAGAAATTATATCTTTTTGTTTAATAACTTTGGACATTCTATTCGCAAATTCTGATGATACAAATTTGGTAGATTTCCATTTATTCATAAAGATATATAAAAAATTCAAGTGTGCCAATAATCATGATCAACGTTGTACTTTCAATAATACGTTCCTCCCCTAGCTAAAATCCTACCCCCTAAGATGTTCCTCCCTTGAGAGCCAAGTACCTCCCTTCTAAGAATCATTGGGTTAAAAATAGAAAGTGGAAGTTTTGGAGATCACCATAATCAACAGAAGAAATTTTCCCCCTTCTCTGTCTTGTCTGATAGAAATAAACTTATTTTCAACTTTTCTTTGCTCTTTTTCTGTTCATTTTGTAAGCTTATTGTGATTTACCATTTAAAGTTGAATTGAAAAGAAATCTTCTAAACATAAGGCTCACTTTTAAGTCAATTTATTGCAGTGAACAGAATTTCATGTTTTGCTTCTTCTGGAGAAAAGAGCAATTTTTCCTACTCTTAGAAAGAAATAATTTTTTTGTCTTGCAGCAATTTGAAAGGTGAGAAAATATGTATTCAAAAGACTTTTCTTTTATTAAAACATTCTTTGAAGTTCTCTAGATTTTTTGATACACTGACTGAAGTATTATGCAGTTTATCCTTGTGATATATATATATATATATATATATATGTATATATATATATATATATATATATATATGTGTGTGTGTGTGTGTGTGTGTGTGCGTTTGTGTGTGTGTGTGTGTGTATATGTGAATGCATATTTCTTTAAATCATATCTTACACACATATCCATGATGTACATATGAGAATATATGAGTGTTCATATATATACATATATATATATATGTGTATATATATACGTGACGTGGAGTGTATTCCAGGCTCTAATTTCTAAGTTTATTTTCAAGAAATCATAATCCCAAAGAAAGTTTGTTCCTTGCATATGGGAAACATATTAGTTTAAAATAATTCTTCTTTCAAATTAATCAAATTATCAAAAAAGATTTGACACACATATGCACATATGCAAAAAAGAAAATAAATTTCATGTGTCAGAAACAAGAAAACAATATGTGATCGAACATTTTTCCCATATATTTGAGTTGTAGCTTTTAAAAGTACTAGAATGTATAAAAGAGAACCATGAATTCAATCAAAAAAATTTACCACTACACCAATAAAAAATATGTAAAGAATAACATGCAAGATATCTTATTTATACTGAATCAAAAACAAAATGATAAATCAAAAACAAAATTTTGTTTTTTAATGTTAATTCATGATAATTCAGATTTTTCATTTGTAAAATATCAGTGGATATTTTTCAAAAAGCCCCTCCCTGTCTATCTTACTCAGCAACTGATACCATTGGATTTATAATGAAATATTTCCCCATGTCAAAAAATTCATAGCCTCTGGTCAGCAATTTGAACTTTACCATAAGGGTAGGATTCTTATTTCCTTTGTTTAGGGATTGAGCCCAATGACCTGATTTCTAAAAAGTTGAGGGTTAATTTGAAATCAAATTAAATTAGGTCAAAGCTAAGAGTAAAAGATGTGGAGAAAATACAGCAGTTGCCTGAGGGAATGACATTGTTTCATGTAATATTGATGTAAAGTAAATGTTTATTCTGATAAAAGTTCATTTTGCTCAGATCAAAGAAGAAAGTCAGTTCCTTTGAAAAAGACCAGAAGTTGTTTGTCCAGTAAACAGCAAAACAGTGAGAGAGAGAGAATTTTTACCAATCAAAATGATTCTGAATGGCCTTAAACAGGAAGTACAATAGAACGTGGTAGGGATTTTTTTGTGTTGATACAAAGTAAATTGAGTAACAAAAACAGTCATTAACATTTGTTTGAAAGGAGTTAACTCCAGGGTGTCCCTTTGCACTCCTCAGTCAAACATTTTGGTAATTCCTTGTTGTAAAAATAATTACAGTTTCTGGGAGGTACAAAAAAATAGTTTCATCAGTGAGAGAGAAGGCAATAATTGGCAATGTCCATAATAGTTTTAACGTTTCCTAATAAGCACCAAAGGTCAGGAAAAAACTTTTACATCAAAAGCCAACGCTTATTTTCATTATTACAGCAACTATCAAAAATAATTTTTTCACATTTATCAACTTTTTTTCACCTTTGACCATCTTTTGTTTTGTTTTTTTTAGGGCAGATATTTCAAACTTTACATTTAGGATGTGGCCAAATTGGTTCAGGCATTATCCATGAAAAATAATTGTCAGGGATGTGGGATGCATGCTTTAGACTGATTGGAAGCCATTTCTTTATGTTTACTTTGGAATATTTACTTCAATGGTTGGAAGGTATTCAACCAAAACAAATATGTGATAAAAACTAAAAACAACAATACAAGATGAAGAAAGAACTAACCAAAAATTTGTAAATTGCAACAGAAATAATTCTAAACTTGTTAACTTGAAGAAATGGTTTCACCGTATCGGGCATACTCAATGGAACAGTATTCAAAAATAAATATGAAACCTTTCCTTCAACACATGTTCATTGATTTTATTAAAACAAATTGAAAATATTTAATCATGATTACCATTAACTATATAAGAATTGAAAATCAAATAAAATGAAGTATTTTTATTGGAAGTAATGTAAAGATTCCAAGTACATTATAAATGTATAACTAATAGCCATTCTATCTAAAATAATTATAAATCGTTTACCTTTCTTGAGTTTTACTAAGACTCAGCTTGTAGGTGAAATTATCTCTGGCATAATTTTCCTCGAGAGGAAACTACAAATTTACCAATTGAAAATACATGTTACAATAATAACAAAAAAAAAAGTGTCGATTAGTCATTAAAAGAAACATCCTTTATTAATGCAATAGGAAAGTGAAAAACATTAAACCCTTCCTCAGGTCAGTAATGAAACAATAGGAAGACTTTTGCCCCTGGCAGAAGACAAATTGAAAGAAAACTGTAGAAGTAGTATCAGATACTTAATTTCAAAGAAATGTACTTTTTCAAAGTGCTCTCATCATGCATGTTGTTACGATTATTTTTTCATGAAGAAAGTGGGTTTGGTTTGAATATGAGATGGACATGCAAGTAGAAATGCTGCTTTACAGTTTCAGGTTACCCTTGGGCAAGTTTTGGTAATTGTTAGCCTCACTATAACATTTAGAATACTAGAAACCTTCTGTTATTTTGAAAAGAGTCATTATCATTCCAAACGTTCAGCACTTGCAATTCATAGGATTATTTCTCAAATTTTGAATAAACAAAAATCATGATGAATCCATAGATATAAAATCCAAGTTTATCAGTATGTTAGATCATGCATGCAATGAAAAAATATTTCATTTTGCAAAAACAGTTATTATTGATTTTTTACTAGTATTACTTTCATCTTAATATTGGTTGCTTTTTATCAAAACTCCCAGACCTTCATTCAACATTTGCTACATACATAGAGAGAGACAATTTATACATTGTACCATAATAACTAAGTATGGGGGAAAAACACAGGAAAAAATGACATAAATTGCATCGACAGATATCGGGGGGGGGGGTCTATGGAAAAAGTTTTTTTAAGTTTTGTGTTGAACACTGTAAAGCTTTTTAGACTATATATATATATCTAT
The DNA here is from genome assembly GCA_963457665.1 of Thysanoteuthis rhombus. Lineage (NCBI taxonomy): Eukaryota > Metazoa > Mollusca > Cephalopoda > Oegopsida > Thysanoteuthidae > Thysanoteuthis > Thysanoteuthis major. The sequence goes on along the minus strand of OY735210.1, from coordinate 19,227,125 downwards.
ATATATATATATATATATATATATATATATATATATATATATATATGTATACATATATATATATATATAGGGTGGGATTATAATTAGAGTGTATGAGATATGTATCAGGTTAATACACATAAAATGTTGAAAGATAATATGAACATGTAAGTTAAAAGATGATATAAAGAACAAAAAACTGTAAATATTTGATCAAAATAAACCCATTTGAAGCAATAACCTTTTCCCAGTGATCCACTAAGGATAATATGCCTTCTCTGCAAAATACTTTAGATTGAGAAATCGCAAATAAAAGCACAAATTGAGGTTTTCCTATTATTGAACCATCAGTAAGAGATATGAAGTTCATAGTGCTTAAAAAGAGGATAATCTGTCGAAGAAATGATTGGTGGATGTGAATGATGCTGCAAGATTTCATTTTCTGATTCTTATAAAGACAACTGATAAGTGTTGTGTATGGAACTGTCATGGAGCATTTCATTTAGTTCATGTGTGACATTTTTTTCAACTTTTCACCCTTCCTATTGACTTGAGATTATGTGATATCCTCTTGTTTGCAGGTTGTTGGCTACTACTGTTGATAATTATCATTAAGAACAGGTTTAGGTCTTCCCCAAAGTTTATTTATGGAATTTATATTTTGTAGACCTAAACTTATTGAGAGGTGAATAATTTGCATGGTAGCAATGTACACTCAAATAATTTGTTGACGCTATGGCTAGCTTCAGAAGCATCATGTAATTATTTGAAATCGCACTGGAAAATTGTTCTGATTTTGGGGGTTACATACCATCGCTGGAGAACGCTAAAAAAACTTCAATAATAATGAATTGCGTATCTATTAACACTGAAACTGCAGTAAAAATGCAATTAGATCAGTAAATCTTTCACTTTGAACATTATTCTCTATGAATGAGAAAAACAAAATTTCAAGTGCAACAATGTCATATGTATTTTTCCATTCATTCGTATGAATATATTCATTTACATAAATGTATGTTTTTATATGCTAGAATATATATGAAGATGTATATTTTTATAAACAAACGCACACATGCACGCACAACCCACTAATGTATAATGTGTGAATATTTTCATACTAGCATTTTTTATAATAATATGAATCTCTGCAAAATATAATGATATATCTGGGTGGACTTCTGGAAGTATCTATTTTTTTGGTGCATATATGAATATATATATATATATATATATATATATATATATATATATATGTGTGTGTGTGTGTGTGCGTGTTCAATATCAAAATGCAAACCTGTTGCACTTACTTAAATGAAAATAATAAATTCAGACATTTTTTTTAATCCACTCAGAATTTTTTATCTGGAAAAAAGATCTTATAAATTTTTAGATGATGGGTTCATTTTGGTCAGCATTTGTGACCACTATCTGTTATGATTTTTCCAGATTTTGAGCCTAAATCATAATACTCACACACACTTACAGATGCATATATATAGTTTGATTTGTATGTTCACATACAGAATTTGATGTCATGTAACATTCTCTTTTCACCAAGTAAAAAAAAACAACAGTCATGATGTGTTCAATACAGGAAGTTTTTTAAAGATTTTTTTCTGTAAATTTTGCCTTGTGAACTGGGGGAACTGTCAGTTTTACCATAAAATATGATATATGTACAAAAGAAATAGCTTGCAGATATTTGTAAAGTTTGTAAAGAACAATAGATTTCAAGCACTAAACTGTAAAGAGAAAGCATAACAAGTATAGATTGATTTTTACAAATTCATAGAAAACATGGTAGTTACTGAGAATATTACAGTAGAAGGCATAAAGAAAGATCATAAGATGTGTTATATACTCAAGATTGGAAAAGTAAGGTTCATTAATTTCAGCCAAAGTATCTTGCAGGTTTCAGAAATAAACATATCAAAAAAATTCCAAAAAGAATTCTGTGGATATCTAATGCAATGTTATAACCAATCAAAACTTCAAAATTATACACATGTACTCACACACACACACACACACACACACACACACACATATATGTATATACATACATACATATATATATATATATATATATATATATATATATATATATATATATATATTTATTTATTGTTATTGTGTTATATATATATGTATATATATATATATGTGTGTGTGTATTCATACACAGTGGAGTCCACTTCAGCAGAAAACGTTGGGACTATAAATTTTGGTCTTTATAAACAGTCATTATTTTTAAGCAGATTTGCATAAAACAGACGAAATACATTTTGATCTTGCTCAATTCATCCTATTTAGAGGCTATTCTTTGTAAGCAATGTTCCAAATGACCACAATCCATGTATCTATCTGGATATATATATATATGTGTGTGTGTGTGTGTGTGTATGTGTGTATATATATATATTAGACAATATATATCTCGGTTTTTATTTCTATACATGCACACACAGCCACAAATATACAGACACATGTTCATATTGATGGATCAAGTTTGAATTCCGGTAACATTGTCAATGTTATTTCCATGCTAGCGCTCTGAATCAATTCAATGCTCTCTTCATCATCCTTCCAATGGTCTATCATCTCCACAGCCGTAGCTCTGGCTGTTACTCTTGTCTGTATCTAGATTGATAGATTAAGGAATGAACAAGTGGATATATGGATAGTCCATATATACTTAAAAGGCAAAGAGCTGCTGTATCTTTTTTGCTCTTGACAGAATGAGGTCAGTGAACTTTTATACGTATATACAGTTTGGGAAATCATTTCATATGATTTCTATGATTCTGGTCTCCGCTAATTTCTGTTTGCTTTTAACAGTAAACAAAGTGATTTGCTATCTCTAGCACAAAACCTCAACATGATCTTGAAAGGAGAATCACAGCATTTGCTGCTGTTGACCTGTTGCCCTCCATGTCTTGACTTTTTAAAATTTTTAAAATTTTTTCAATGATATTTTTTTCGGTTTATATTTGGAGACTATATAAAGACCACTAACATTGCACGATACAGAAATCTTCAAGTGAACACAAATTTCTATCAAAAAATAGAGATTTGACTTACAGGCACTACCAAGTCTCAAATCAATCGACAAAACATATGCTACCTAAATAGATCCTTAGTATGTAAAGTGTTAAACTAATGTGCCATGGGTGATTTTGGGAAGTGTCGCATTCAATTTTAAGTGATGGATGAATATATACATTCATTGATAAATGAAAAATTATAAAATTGGAAAAAGGGGGAAAAATTTATCGTTTGATAGACAAATGGTTTTTTAAAAAAAATTATTGATTTAAAGACAATGCGTCATGTGATAAAAGATATCATTCAAGCAGAAATTATTCAAAGGTAAATGGGTTAGATTTTTGCTTGTTTTTCTCTTTTTAATTTTCCATCTCATTTTCATTTCATTTATTTCTATACATCATCTATATGAGTATGTAATATACATTTATATACATATGCATATATATGGGATTATATATATACATATATATATATATATATTAGAGAGAGAGAGAGAGAGAGAGTTTGATAGATATCTTTATCTGTGGATAGGAATGAGTGAGTCCCACCAGAAGTTATTTTTCATTTGATTCAATTTTCATTTGTTTCACACAGAAACTGAAGGTGTTATGTTTCAATAATTTGAATCCCCGAGGCTTTGTAGATCATTTTTATGTTATTACATGAATGCTTTTTCAGTTTTTGTCAATTTTTATTTTCATTATATTATGTATATCATTATATTGAATATAATATGATACAATATATATTTATATATATATATATATATATATATATATATATATATATGTGTGTGTGTATGTCTTTCTAATTATGTATCTTGAAATGTATTCTCTAATCTAGACATACACTAATCTTTTGATCAATCTACTTGTTCTATTTTATTCTATTTTCATCATTCTGTTTGATATCAATTCAATATATATTGTATTTTTTATGCGTCATTTTGTATATCAATTCGTTTTTCTGCATTGTTTTCAAGTCTCAAATTCATGAACTGCTTCAAATCACTCCGAAACACAGGGGAACTCTTCAATTAACAGAATTTTAAAAAAATTACAAATCTTTTGTGAATTGGATAAAAATCTTTTAACTATCTTAAAGTACAAAAGAAATAACTCGATCAAAAATAATTCCCTTGATTTCACTTTTAATTTTTTGTATGAATTCAAGAGTTGAGCTGACTTATTCTTCTAGATCTCTGTCACTCTTTATGTTAGTCTCAGTGTATCCCGATTCTTTCATCCACATATCTATTACTGTGCTTACCTACTTTAGTATATTCATGTTTATAAGTCTATACTTCTGTCACATTGATTTAACATCTGTCAGTTTTGTTTAATGGATTATTGAAATCATTCTGAAGTAAGAGGTCTGTCCTGAAAGTATCCAACCATTTTTATTATCTTGAGATCTGGTAGTTAGATGCCATAAAGTATGCTGTAGAGTATTGTGTGACCATTGCATTCAAAATGACCAAGTATTATACTTGGCCTTATACAAGCTACCCGAACATTTGGGTATATGGAACAACATATGTAAGATTAATGCAGTGCAAGCATTTTTTGCTGCCCCCTGAGAACAGTTACCAAACACATAATTTCACTCATCTCATTGTAAGTAGTTCTTTGAAGGAGACTAGAAAGATGGTTTAGTGGAACAAATTTTTGTTGAATGGTCAAATACACCAAACTTCCAGCATACCTCATTTTCTGTGAATTTCTTCTATCCCTAAGGAAGCCATTTTGACCCTTAAGTTCATTGAATTTTTTGGCAGCACCTCCGGAAGATGCCAAACATTGGCCAGAAATATCTGATTCCTCCTTCCAAAATCCTTAACTGACAGGTCTTCTAGACGTCATATTCAAGCTAGGTATTTTGAATTTGATATTTTCACAACTAAATTTCATTCTTATATTTTTTACTGATTGATATATGTGACCAACTCTTTGTTATTAGTCAAAACGGTTTTGCTAGAAATCGTATGAATGTTGGTTGGAAAAAATCTTTCTAATCACTTATATATTCAATCTTTTTGGTGTATGGGGACTCTTTTGCTAAAAAGGGCAAGAGCCCTGATCGGCACAAAATTTTACATAGTTTCGCCTTAATTTGTATGACATTTTCCCCTGCTAACAAGATAAGTAACTTTTGAAATTTATTTCCCTACTAATTATAACTTCTTTCTCCATGCATCTGTGTATATATCATGTTCCCACTATTGTGTCTTGTTTGTAAAAAAAAAAAAAGAATAAAACAATTTTCAGATCAGCCTAGTATGATTCTCAGATAAGAGAGTGGGTACATGAACTCTCACTAAGTTAAAACTTAATAAAAGGGAGGAAGATTTCTGTGGGGTAGGAGAGAGGTTCAAGACCCTGAGCATTAATCTGCACAGGTAGCCATGCAGTTATGGTATTCCTCATGCAGGAGTTGTAGATCTCTCCGGCCAGCTTGGGTATCTACTTCAGTGGCATGAGTTGGACATAGGCTTCAATATGCACAGGTAGCTGTTCTGTCAGTTTTTCAGCTGGTTTGGATGTATATATACATATATACAGCACCGGTCAGGATTTTTGGCACCCTTGAATTTTTTGTAAAACCTGGACAATATCTTCAGAAATAAATGGTAATCTACGAAATTTTTATCATCAGAATATTTTAATCGGATGTCCAGAAAATCTTACAAAAAAATCATAATTTTTTGACATACATCAAAAACATAACCTGGATATTAACACCTTTCCTTTATATTGGCTTCTTTCTTGCAGCCATCTATTAACTTCTTGCACTTGTCAGCTGGTAGTTCCTTTCATTTTTCATTTGTAATTTGCACAAGCTTTTGAATGTTTGAATCATTTCTGCAGTGTATGGTACACATTGAAAACATGACTCCATATTTCTGCTTTTAAAGATTTCCAATGGAATAGTGATTAGAACTCATTGCTCACCTGGTTATAACAGTCCATTTTCCTCTTTCAACCAGTCTTTGTCCTTTTGGGGGTGTGCTTCAGGTTTTTATCCTGCTGGGACATCTGTGATCTTCTGACCAAACCTCGATTTTTCACTGGGCAGCTCATATCACTTTAAAAGCCTCAAAAAATCATGGATCCTCCTCTGTGCTTAACTTTTGGGACTACCTCTGTTTGAATTCTATCAGATATTTTCAGATATTTTCTCTAAAACGAAACTAAAAAGCTCATTGCAGTGGAAGAGTTCATTGTTCAAAACATTGGGTGAGAGATATTTTTATCAGCAAGCTCGTTACCTTCAAGTGAAAAAGTCCATGGTTATGAACAGTGAACCAAGAAAATCACACCGTTCATTATATAAGTAGATACTTTTCTATTGATATAACCAACCAAGTAAATGTAATATAGGAGAAATGTGATAACACTTTAAATACTCATTACTATAATGGAAACTTGAAAGAAGATTTTTTTAAACCTCAGTTCTGTCTCATTTCTTTTTCTCTGCTTTCTTTTATTGGTCTTTTTTTAATTTTACTTTTTAATGTTTATTCACTTTTTTAAGTCTCTAATTTTCTTTCTTCTCATAAAAAATTCTTTTAGCTTTACCAATATTTTCAAAAGTTATTTCCCAAGATAAATTAAAGATCAAAGCAGTCTGAATCTACGATGACATACATTTGTCTTTTACTTTAAAAATTGTCTGGAAATATCTGTCTCTCTCTAGTTCTTTATCTATAGTCAATACCTATATAGTCATAAGTACAGGCTCATACATATATATATATATATATATATATATATATATATATATATATATATATATATATATATATATATATATATATATATGTGTGTGTGTGTGTGTGTGTGTGTGTGTGTGTGTGTGCGTGTGTGTGTGTGTGTGCGTGAAATATATTCTTTTTTAAAATGATCAATACAATAAACACTGATATCAAGATTTTCTCTATTTTATTTCAACAATAAATACACAATAGGAATCTATACTCACATATAAATGTGAGTATATATGCATGTGCCTATGTTCATATGTCTACCCTCACACATACATATGTATCTTTAGAAATGTAACATTTTTTGACTAAATCTGTATGCTTCTGTGTGTGTGTGTATGTGTGTTCCAGAGAATGTCTGCAGACTGTCTCACTAATTAAGAATCCAACATTTTGACAAGTTTGATAGTTTTGGATGACAATTTGAGTCTGGTAGACATTTATTTATGAAGCTTACACTCAACTCATTAAACTTTACTTTGACTAACAAAACAAAAGTATACATCAATGTATACCTATATTCTTCTCTTTCACTTTCTCCTCATATACATGAACACACACATAGATACATATATATATATATATATATATGTATACACATATAGATCTTCTATTTTAAAAAAATTATATCTAAGAGATATTAGAAACTGTCAACTAAAACTGTCAACATCTATATAGGTTTCTATCAAGCGTAAAGGCTGCCCCAATAGAGTTAGAGGAATGAAAATTTAAACATTTAATTCTTAACTTCTGCCATGACTTGAACTCCATGCTCCAAGATATCAGAAAATTTTGGGAAGACTTCAATGCACAGGTAAGACAAGGAAATGAATGCTGTGTTAGCACATTTGGATATAAAAGTATTGAATGTGAGAGGTGAAAATCTTTTGAATTTCGCAGCTGGGAATGGGTTCAAAATAATTAACACATTCTTCAAGAAGTAAACCAATAAAAAACAAACTTGGGAAAGCTCCAATCATGAAACCTAAGAACTAGATTACATCCAAGTGGACAAAAAAGACACCATCAAAGACGTCCAGGTCCTAAATCAATTCAGCATAGGAATGGTTAGGTGTAAAATCCATATCAACACCAACAAGGAACTCAGGAAAATGTTCCACACCAAACAGCAACCACTAAACGTACCAAAAGAGCTCACTCAATCCTTTGAGCTTGAATTGAAAAACCCATTAAGTTCTTTCCAAACCAGGAGAAAATGACACCAACATCAACATCAACCACAAAGTAGCAACCTCTCTAATTGAAGTCACCATTCTGTTCAAACAAAAGAGTACACAAACCATCAGTAAAGTCTCAGATATAACAAAGATGGAAAAAATCGTAGAAATCTCAAACAACAACAAAGAAGAAGATTGAAGCAACTGAACTAGATGAAACCATCCAAAAGATGCAAAGAGAAGACAAAAGAAGATACACTACAGCAATCATTGAAACTATTCTCAAAGAAGATTGGTGTTTCAAAACTATCAACAAAACTCTCAATATAGAATGGAAACAAATAACTTACCAACAACCCAACAACAGACAGGGACCAAAACATTGAACGAGCCCAAGAACACTACCAAAAGATTTATTCCTCTAAACAAGGAACATCAAACAATGAACAGGATGTGCAAGATGTGAGCTATCAGATTGAGGATTTCCCAGAAGTTACCCCATGGGAGGTAAAACAAGCCATCTAACAAACATAAAAAAGGAAGGACACTTGATCAGATATCATCACCATCAACTTATTCGAAAAAGCTGGAAAAGTCATCGTTAGGATACAGGCCATCCTATTCAACTTAAGCCTCAGAGTCAAGTCCAAGAAGATTGGACCACTGCAATCATAATGCTGTTATATGAAAAGAGAAACCCAAAAGACCTCTACAGCTACAGATATATAAGCCTACTCAGCTCCAACAGCAAACTTTTCACCAAGAAAACTCAAATCAAATTACCAAAGTTCTAGATGAAAACCAACCACAGGAACTGGTTGGCTTCAGAAGAAGCTACTTAACTATCAACCATCTTCATTCAGTAAATCAAGAGATAGCAGCAGGATATGAAATGCAATGTTATAACATTTATTGACTTCAAGAAGGCCATTGAATCAGCGGAAATTCCTAAGGTCATTGATACTATCACTCTCCAAGGTGTAGACCTCATATACATGAAAGTAGGTAGCATATATGCCATCACAGCTGCTCTCTTATGAGGTTACATAAAGTATCAGAGCCCTTTCAGCTCCAAAAAAGGTAAGAAAGAAATACCAGTTCATCAAAGCTCTATACATCCTATCTTGAGATGACCTTCTGAAACCTAGACTTGGAAAATGAAAGCATCAGAATAAATGGCAAATACCTTTGCAGCTGACATCATCCTTTTTGCAGAGAACCTTTACAACCTCTAATATTAGACAAACTGAATGGAGAAAGCAAGAAAGTTGATCTTCACATGAACTTCAGCAAAACAAAGAACATGTATAACAAGTGTCGAAGATAAACACACAATGATCAAAATCAAAATTGCAGAATGATGAATTTCCATGGAATCCTCTAAAGAAAAAGAAGTCAAGTGAAGAATCTCTTTAGGATGGCAAGCCTTCAGTTGAGTAAGTTTGACCTTCAAGAACAAGAAAATCCAATTAGTCTCAAAAAGAAGGGTATACAGTCTATGCTTCCTCCTGATAGTCACATATGGAACTAAAACATGGAACCTGACCAAGAGACTGACCTGCAAACTGAGAACCATGCAACATGCACATGAAAGAATCATGCTCAACATCTCATGATGAAGAGATCACAAGAATACTATATTAGGTTAAAAACAGATGTCCAAGACAGAGAATCCATTAGAGAACTCACATGTCATGTTGCGAAAATGTCAGGATATTACGACACACAACATGCATCCCCAGAGATCACATGTGGAACTGTAGCCAATATAAGAAAAATTTGACAAGTTCAGAAAGTATTGGCTCCGTGAGGTCCATGATAGAGAGCAAATCTTGGGGACGGTCTATGTCCAAGAAGGGACAATAAAAGATTGGTGATGATAATAATGATGGTAATGTCAAGAAAAAACATTTTTTTTCACACCCATTCACGCAATAGGTTTTTAATGAGGGATTCAATTCACAATGAAAATTTAAACTAAACTTGTCCTTCATTTGTGTCTGGCAGTGTTCAAGCTTTTTTTTTTGAAAATTCAGACCTTTTTAGTGATTTTTGCCTAACAAAAGGCAAAGAAAGTTACTTATTCATTGATCACCCTCTTTTCCAATTTCTTAATTGATCACCCTGTACATGGCATATTGCCAAAAGATGTTGGTCATGTGATGGTTCCTATTGAGTAACTAACCAGGTCTGCAGTTTCTTTTTCATGTTATATGAATCGAATGTTGAGTTTTGATGCTATTTCAATTCTTTCAGATTAGTGTGTATATGCATCCATAAACAGGCAGGAGGGAAGCTCTTTGGAAATGCCCCCTTGACCCTTAATGAGGGGAGCCCCTTGAAAGCTTTGTAAGCAGCAGTTCACCTACTATATTCTGCAAAATTTTAAATTTGGAGAGGGCTCTTTAAAGGGCCAAACCTCAAGGCCCCCAAATACCCAAGACCCCTAACTCTCCCTTCTGCTCATATATGTGTTAGACTTTTAAATAATGAGTTAATCATCAGATAAAAATAATGTTCAATACTCCTCAAGGCAGGTATGAGATATTTTGTTTCCTTGAGCAGAATTATAAAATCAATGGGAAAAATTTCAATTTTTCTTCTGCTTTCTTACAGCATTTTTGGTGTTTAAATAAGTTTATCCTTTTTTTTTTTTTTAAACTAAGTAGAATTTCAAATGTTCTGGGGCATCAGATATTTGCTTCAGGTTAGATTTATGTTAGATCTGAAGGCTTTAAAAAATGATTTCTTTTAAAAAATGCAGTAAAAACTTACTTCAAAAGAAATTTATTTTCTTTAAAAACTTTGATTTCCCATGTAGAAATCATGGTTATTACCTCATAGTTTAATAATATTTCCAAACCTCTGTGTGCATATAAATGTAAAGATAGGTATGTATATATTGGTATGAATTTGATGTCATTTATAAACATTGCATACAATTTGTGCATTTCTTTTCTTTTTCCTCTCTTTCATACTCAACAAACACCTAAGTATACATACAGAAATAAGCAACCAGCTTTCCCTTGCCGGACAAAGGCCTTTCCCAACTCTGATCATGATGAGAGTGATTGCACTGCTTTGTTTTTGGCTCACTCTTCTATCTCATTTCTCCTATGTCCAGCCTTTCCCTACTGTATTTACTATTTCATGGACACTTATTGGTTAATATTTTGATATCTGTTGTCCCTTCTTCTGTATTTTGTTGCTTATTTACTTGTCCGATATACTTCACCCTGGTTCCCTCTCCGATTCATTTTGATCTTTTTCTATCACTAAGAGTTATTCCTGAGATTGCTCTCTCTGTTGTCCTCTATGTGATTCTGAGTTGGTTTTTGAGTGGTTTTATAAGTTTCTAGGTTTCACACCCATGCATCATAGCTGTCATAGCTGGTATTATGCATTGGTTGTATACTTTACATTTCGAGGATATTTGTTCTTCAGAATGTCTCTATCTGCACCAAATGCTTTCCAGCCTGTTATGTGCCGTCTTATTCAATTTGTGTGGCTGTTTTCTAGCTTCATCACCTGACTTATGTAAATGTATTCCTGAATTTTTTTAAAGATTCACCTTTGAATTTTTTTGCTCATCTTCAACTTAATTTTTCATTCATTTTTAACCATATTCTTTTCTATATTTAGATCATCACAATTCCTGATATTAATGCAATATCATCACAATACTTTAGATTGTTCAAATAATTTCTGTCTGTGTTTACTATCATGTTTTCTGTTTCCCAAATAGTGCTTTCAAAGCTTGCTGAAAAGACATTCAGTGACATTATATCCCTTTGTCTCACTTTGTCTCACTCCTCTTCCAATCTTCATCTTGTTATTATCTTCACAAAGTCTAATTATTGCAGTGCAATTTTTGTGTACCTTCCTAATTACTTTTACATAATTCTTGCTTATACCTTGTTCTTGTAATGAGTTAAAGACTGGTGAGTGTTTTACTGAATCTAAGGCTTTTTCTATGTAAGCCAAACAAAGTGGTTTGCTGCATTGTTTTTTTCTTCAATTAGCTGGTTTAATGTGTGTAGGTGGCTTATTGTTGTATAGCTGCTCCTAAAGCCTGCCTGTTCACGCATTTTGGTTTCATCTAAGTGCTTTTCAATCCATTTGCAAGCATTTTTGAGAATTGTCTGTAAATGTTAGGTAGTAAAGTAATAGTTAAGTAAGTTCCAAGGTCTTTATAATCTCCTGTCTTGTATGATAGGAGAACTAGACAAAAGTTTTTGAGAGAGAGAGAGAGAGAGAGAGAAAAGGAGAGAGTTAGAGATTCAGTAATTTGTTAGCCCATCTTTTTGAGTGGTTGTCATTTCAAGGAACCAGGTCTAAAAAAATTGTCCAGGTTTGAAATGTGAAAACCTTTGAAAGGATCTTATTAGTTCAACAGATTTGTTGAACTAACAAGATCCTTTTAAAGGTTTTCACGCTTCTCATCAATAAAGACCTCAAAGACAACATGATAGGCTTCAAAGCTGTTTCAGATCACAAGGCCAGTGTCACCATACAACTTTCAAAGAGGTACAAGTTGAGTGTCATCCAAGTCTATGCTCCCACTTTGCAGTCAACCAAAGAAGAAATAGAAAACTTCTATGATGACTTGAACCCCTTATTTCAAGATACTAAAAAAATATTTCGATGTCATCATGGAAGATTTCAATGCACAGGTAGGACAACGAAACGAACGCTGCGTTAGCAAGTTTTCAAACAAAATATGGAACAAGAGAGATGAAGATCTTGTGAACTTTGCAACCACGATGACTTCAAATCATGAATACATTCTTCAAAAAGAAACCCAATAGAAAATGAACTTGGAAGAGCCCCAACTAAGAAACCAAAAACAAAATAGAATATATCCTAACGGGCAAAAGCAACACCATCAAAGACATTCAAGTTCTAAACCAAGTAAACATAGGAAACTACCATAGAATGATAAGATGTAAGATGCTAGTAAATGCCAATAAAGAACACAGAAAAAGGTTCAATACTAAACCGCAACTGCTAAATGTACCAAATGAACTCACCCAACCTTCAAGCTAGAATTGAAAAAAACAGATATAAAATCCTTACCGAAGAGAGTGACACCAACATCAATAAACTACACAGCAGAATAACAACTTCTCTCATAGAAATTGCCACTATGTTTAAATCAAAAAGCACATACATCATTAGTAAAATCTCAGACAAAACCAGAAAACTCATTAAAAAATAGCAGAAACCTCAAACCATCACCAACAACAAGGGATTGAATAGAGGACGCAACACCAAACAAAACAATCAAAGATATATGACAACAATCATCAAAACCACTCTCAAAAAACGTTAGGGCTTTTAAGCAATAAACAAAGCTCTCATTATAGGACAGAAACAAATAACTAGCATATTCGAAGAAAATGTAGACATAAGAACAGTCACAGAGAGAATTGTCAAACGCACCCAAGAATTCTCCCAAGAACTCTACTCTTCAAGACATGGACAACAAAATAACGAAAAAGATATGCAAGACGTGGACAATCAGTTCTATAACTTCCCAGAAGTTACAACATGGGAGGTAAAACAAGCCATCAAACAAACAAAAAAAGGAAAAGCCCCTGGACCCGATAATATTACCATCAGTCTACTCAAAAAAGCTGGTTAAAAATAGCTATTCTATTCAACTTATGTCTAAAACAGAGTAAAGTCCCAAAAGACTGGAACACAGCAATCATAATGCTTCTACATAAAAAAAGGGAACCCCGAAGGCCTTAACTGCATCTGTGAACTTTTCATAAAATCATCACCAACCGCATCACTAAAACACTAGATGAAAACCAACCATGAGGAACAGGCTGGATTTAGAAGAAGCTACTTGACCATGGACCATCTCCATTAAATAAATCAGCTGAAAAGGAAAGCAGCAGAATACAAAATGCCAGACTTCAAAAAAGCATTTACCACTGTGGAAATTCCCAAGGTCATGAACGCCATCACTCAACAAGATGTTGACCTGTAAATGTCAGAGTACTGCAACATATATACAGTCACAGAAACTCCTTTATCAGGTTACATAAAGACTCTGAACCCTTCCAGCTCCAAGAACAAGTAAGACAAGGTGATACCAGCTCACCCAAACTCTTCACAGCCTTCTTCAAAATGATCTTCTGAAACCTGGACTGGGAGAATAAAGGAATCAAAATACACGGCGAATATCTGAGCAACCTCAGGTCTGCAGATGACATCGTCCTTTCCGCAGAGGACCAACACAAGCTCCAAATAATGCAAGATGAACAAAACAAAGAAAGCATGAAAGTCAGCCTACACATGAACTTCAGTAAAACAAAAGTCATGTGCAACAACCACATCGAGAATAAGAACACAACTGCCAAAATTGAAGATGCAAAACTGGAGAAAGTAGACCAGTGCATCTACGTAGAATAACAAATCCCAATGAAACCCACAAATGAAGAAATTAAGTGAAGAATCACCCTTGGATGGCAAGCCTTTGGCAGAGCAAGCTCAACTTCCAAAAATAAGATGATCCCAATAATCCTAAAAAGAAGAGTATACAACCAATGCATCCTCACAATAGTCACTTATGGAACTGAAACATGGAACTTAACCAAGAGGCAGACCCGCAAACTGAGAAGCAAGCAACATGCACATGAGAGAATCATACTCAACCTCACATGGAGAGATCACAAGACAGCACAGTATATCAGGGAGAAAACAGGAGTCCAAGACATCATAGAATCTTCCAGAAAATTAAAATGGCAATGGGCTGGTCATGTTGTGAGAATGACAGACAACCGATGGACATCAAGACTCACAACATGGATACCCAGAGATCACATGCAAAACCGAAGCTGAAAGAATTCAAAATGGAGAGACAAACTAGACAAATTCAGAAAATTCAGGCTCAGTGACGTCCATGATAGAGAAATGTGGTGAATCCTGGGAAAAGTCTATGTCCAATGACAGACGATAAAAAACTGATGATGATGATCAGTTTAACATGAGGTATATCTCCTAAAAATCCTTTACACTGTGTTTTTTACTTCATCATTAAGATAGCATTTCTATGTATATATATATATATGTAAAAAAAAGATTTCTTTAAAATGTCATGAAAAATAATAAATCAAGTCTTGTGGCTTGAAGCTAATACAAAAATGTTGATCTGTACTTTGAAAAACCTTTTCAATTGAAATGTGCTAAAAATTGGTAAAGGTGACAACCTTTTCAAGAATGTTTATGAAGGGTACAAATATTGTATCTCTGATGTTGTATTTGAACTGTTTATCTACTTGGTGATGATAAATTCTCTTAAGATGAATTGCAGCCCGATATTTTTGACAAATGTTCAAGATGAGTTCTATATGATTCTTATCTGCTTATTCTAAATATCTAACCACACAATAATTCCTACAAATACTTCATAAAAATATCATGGAAACATGTCTCTTTCATCAGTAATACTCCTGTTTTGTCTTCTTCTTCTTTTTTAAAAATGCAAAACTGATTTACACCATCAGTAAAACAAAGATAAATGTGTCATGGAGAAATGGTTTAGAATTAAGTGTTAATAGTTGGTTTTGATATGATTGAATTTTTTTCAGTTGTATAAATGAATAATTATTCTAAGGATTCCAAAATTACTTATGAGTTTTCTCAAAGTCATTCACTTATCAAAATTCAGCATTCTTTTTTATTACTTTATTCAGTATTTTATTTTTGTTGCTGTAATATTTATTGATGTACTAATTTTTTCAGAGTATTTCATGATGCATATATTTATTTTGATGAATAAAACTTTCCATTTAGTAAATTACATGCTCCATATATTATTTCATGAATTTTGTTTGAATTTTTTTTTCACATTTATATTGTCTGATTTATTGATCGAGTCATTTTGCCATGATGCTTGGCATTTTTTTATCTATATGTAGCAAATTAGGCTTATCTATTTCATCAATAAATTTTTATTGGCTTATCTCTTGATGTATTCATATTTATTTCTCTATATATTTAGAGAAAAATGAAAAAGACATCACAGTAATCACCTTACTTTTCCCAAGCTTTTGCCAAAAGTATCTTTTCAAATCTAAGATAATAAACTGTCTAAAATAATTTCAAGTGACAAGGTACTCAGTGTCCAGAAAAACAACTCTCTCCAAATAAGCAACAAAATAAAGAATATATTTACACCAAAATTATTCCCATAAAATTGGACACACATAAAAGATATATGCACTAAAAAATTGTATTTCAAACTGAAGAAAAAATAGCAATAAAATATGTAGAGAGAAAAAATTGATTCCTAAATCTTTGGTATCTGTCACCAATAATATTTTCAGCAACAATGATTGAATAGCAATTGTACAAAATGGCCGCAGGCCAGTTTATGTTTTAGCACTTTGTCTAATTAAGCTTATTGGATTTTTCTGGAACAGCACTTTGTATACTTAAATTTCAGCCTCCAACCAGCTGACTGATGCATCAACAAATCACATTTTAGTCTAACAAACTAGAACAAAAATTTTTTCAACAAACCCTAAAACTAGCTTATTTACCACCCCCAGGGCTTCTTTTTTCCAATGTTTTCTTTTAATATCCTCCATTTTTATGCTTGATTTCCAAATAACACTTTGCACCATTCCACTTAAAAAAGAAAATAGAGACAAAAATTGAAAAGTGCTATCTAATACAAGCCAATTTTGAAGGAATTAGATCTTCTTCCTCAACACCATTTTGTTTTTTTTACTTATTTCAATTCTTTTTTCCCTCATGCAATCAGAAATGCCTTTGTAGAGATTCTTCTTCAAAAAATCCATTTTGGACATTTTTTTTCCATCTATTACTCATATCTTTTTATATATTTTTTAATTTTGTACAAACATTACCATTTCATGGAGTGGTATGAGTAAGAGCTTCAGTTTAATCATAGAACATTTTAGTGGTTAGTACTTTAGAAAAATTTATGGATGTTTAGAGAGATCTTAAGATCCTTAGTAGACTAAAACTGGAAAACATCTGAATTCTTTACCAGCTAATCAGTAATGTTTTCATTTGAGTTTAAAGTCAGTGATTTATACTTAACAATAGAAAAACACTTCTATTTAGATCCCCAGAACAGGATGTAGTTTATAGTTGCAGTAACTTAGGCTCTAATGATATCTTTTATAAAAGGGTCATCATTGTAAGACATCCATTTTTTAGCTCAGTAATCTGCTACATTTTTAGGCCTTACTGATTTCATTGCGGTATGATACTATTCTTTCTGTTGGTAGAAATAAATTTTTCATATTCTTTACCCACTTTTCAAGCAGTATGAAATAAACTTGGAGCAGTGTGGCTCCAAAGGGGGTAAGGAGTCTCTGGGACATGTTGACTCTGAGGTAATAACTTCTGGTTGTCTCTCTGGAAGGGCTACTGAATACATTGTTTCAGTTGGTGATATTCTTTACTTTGGCAAATATTCTTTCAACAACTCATTTTCTTACTTTCTCTGTTTAACCGCTATTTGAAGCATTGAGTGCCATAAGGTAGAAATTGGGGGGAAGTGATGGTGTTGGAAGACCTTGTTTCACCATTCTTCCAAGTAGGAGTAAGGTCCTGCTTGTCAAGTGCACCATCATTTGTCCTGTTTTTTCACCAGGGCTACAAAACTGACCTCTGTAACCACTAGGAAACTAATTCAGCTTGGAACTAGGTTACTACTGCTTTTTAACTCCTCTAATACATTGTCTCAACCTCTGCAATCCAATATTGGTTCACAATATTTAGCTTCAACTTCATAGAGAACTGAATTCAGTTCCATCAAAAGGTGTCTCAACTATCTTTATGGCTAAGAGAGAAAACTTCTTGAACATAGAATTTTTTGTATAATTTGAAATCAATTACTCATAGCACAAAGTAAGAAATGCCACTGTTATAATGAATCAAAAAATCAACATTTTCTAAAATTTTTTATAGCTTTTTATATTGCAGTGTGAGGTACCTCTCAAAGCTTCAAGGAATTCAGACAGATTGATTGCTCTGTTCATCTCTCAAGTAACCCAAATATGTCTTCCAAACATTTCACAAATCTCTCAGAATCTCTATGCAATGGAAGAACCTTGCATTGTATCATGTTTTCTTACTTTGAAGATACCATTTTCCACCTAATGTTCCCTGAAACTTTGGGTAGCACCCCATGAATAACAAAGATCACTCATGATATATCATTAAATATAAGATGTATCTAACAGCCAGGAACTAACATGGCTGCCTCTGAGTCTCTCATAACAAACAAGACCTCCAGTTTCCAATATCATAATACTTTTCAATTCTAATCTGTTTCTCTGTCAATGACTTTGATTTTCATCTCTAAATTAAGTCTTAATTTTTCATATTTCATATCTAAATTTCCTCTTATGCCATGGAGAGCTCTTGCAAAAAGAATGTAGATTACTGCTTTTTAAATGCAAATATCATTATCGGGAACAATTTTATCATTAGAAATATTAATTCTTCAAAATCAAAGTTGGGAGTTCTTGGAATTTTGGTTGCATAAATCCAGAAACATGCAGTGGCAAGAAACCTACCCCCCAAATTTTTGTATTCATACCAATAACTCCAGCAGACAAGATTCAATGGTGAATACAATCAATTTGGAAGAAATTTGATCCTCATTTTTGACAACAGTCTATTAAAATGTTTGTAAGAGCTGGAAAAAATTTTCATTCATCCATTTTTATTTCATCTCAGGCTCAAAGAAATACTTTGAAATCTCTTTTTTCTTACACTTTTTTAAAATCTGTTTTTTTTTCTTTCCCATTATCTATTCTATGCTATTAGATGAACATGGATTAAAGTAGGGAAATCTAAACTGTTTTTATTTTCATATTCTCCAATATTTTTGTAATCTTTATTCAATTTCATGTTTTTACATATTCTCCAATATTTTTATGATCTTTATTTAATTTCATGTTTTTCATATTCTCCAATATTTTCATGATCTTTATTTAATTTCATGTTTTTCTTCTGCAAATACTTTCCCACCATATTATCCACTGTCTTGAATCTGACTTGTTCTTTCCTTTCCCTATAATCAAACTTGTAAGTCTTGCAGCATCTTATAATCCATTTTTAATACATTGCATTCAATTTTGCTCTGATTCGTATCATGAACATTGGTATTATTCATAAATTTTATTCTTGCACAGCTTTTAAAACTCCAACAGAGTCTTACAAAGTCATAAAATTGTGGTTTAATTTCATCTTTTTGAATACATTTTTAATATGAGAGTAATTAAACCTGAAATAAAGATGAGTGGAAAAATGAGTAAGAAATGGAAAAGGATTTTGTGATGGACTTTAAACATAAAAAAACACGGAAATTCAAAGAGTTTGTCTCAAAATCTCTTTTCCAGGCTTTGATTGTGAGTGACTCAATTAAAAGTATGTTACTGTTACTTTTCTGCCTCAAGAGAGGAGAAACAACATTGGCAATTTGAAACTTCAATTTTATTTTATTTTGTATGAATTACTTTTTATCCTAAATACCAAACTTTAAATGAACATACATATGTATGTAGATTGATAAGATTTGTTTTTTAACAGTCATATTTTTTCAATATCAGTACCAATGCATTTCTCAACATGTTAAACACTCTTTTTGCCTTGTGCCAGGCAAACCTTAGACAGGTACCTTGTGATGGAGCAATGGCTTGCAAGCATAGTTCCCTGTAGCCCTAGAATGTGTATGTATGTGTGTGCACACACAAGTTTTGTAACCAGCACACAAAGAAATTTAATGTGTGCACAAAGATTTGAAATTTTACAGAAGTGTTATTGATTTTTTCATTTAAATGTATTAATTCGAAAGTGTGTACATACTTCCATCATAAGAAAATATTTTGTGCAAAATAAGATTTTTATGCGCCATAAGTTAGAGGGAACATTGCTTGCAAGCTAGTCTCGTAGACTATTACTATTATAGAGACCTACAAAAGGGAAACTCATAACTAATTCATGTGTGCAAAGAGGTCTGAGATCAATATATACATTATTTTTCATTAAATTGTGACCAGTTTTTACCTTCATCTTAATTTCAATTTATTTTTTTCAACTGTTACTACTGGCCATTGTTTTATGGCAATCAATAACAGCATATTCAGAAGTTGATAGTAAGTCTTCTGCAAGAATTGAACGCACATCAGCACTGCAAGGGGGTCAAATTTAGGTGGAACTGCATTTGCTAATCAGCCACAAAGATTTCAAGGTCTAGAAAAAGCTGAATCAGACTTTTGCTGTTATTTGTTGCTATAGAAAAAATAATGATATGATAATAATGTGTAACAATACTCCATCCAACAATTATGAATATTTATCAATTTATACTCTTAGGTCTGTCCAGAAAGTATCCAGCCATTTTGAATATCTCAAGAACTGGTTGTGTGGCCTTGATATGACTCAGCAACCAATCAGAGAAGACCTTGTTTTGTATGTGTGAATATACATCATCTCATAAGGTTACTCAATAGGCATTGAGACGCCATTGAGTGAGCTTGCATGTTGTCTGACCATTGCATTCACAATTACTGGGAGAAAGTCTTTTTCACAACTCAAGCAAGGTTTTCTGGCAGAATCAAGGTTTGTCATTCCCTGCACAGTTCAGATAAGGCTCACTGTGATCTCTGGCTTTTCCAAAAGGATTTTAGACTCTAGATGAGAATAATTAGAATATGATAGGGATTTTGATGGTGATAACAATTAGTAGATTATTCTGAAAAGTTGAACGCTAGATGGGAAACATGTGTAACGTCTCAAGGAGAGTATCGGGAAACAGACTAAGGCTTTGTCGTTTTAGGCTTTTTTTATCATTAAATAGCTAGACACTTTCTGGAAAGATCTGTTACATTTCTGACAGCATATGTGAATTGTAATAAATAAGTATACATTCATATATATTTACAGTGCTTGTCATAAGTATTTGAACAAGAAGACATTTTTCTTTTAATCACTGGTTTTGTGAGTTGAAAACAAGAACATTACACAAGAAAAACTCTACTGCAATGAACATAACAACATAACAAGGCATGCATTTAGTCATGTTTAGTTTGAGGGTCATAGGCATCATGCTATTCTCACTTATAAAAAAAAGAAGGGAAAAGAAAGGAAAAATTGTTCAGCACATATTCCCATTTTAGGTATTGAATCGTCTCCCTCAAACAGAAAAGTTCATTCTATCTACTTCTGATAAGGAAGCTCCCAGATTGTTCAATGGGGGTGAAAAAAAGGCGCTTGTGCCAGCTCATTTAGCATAGTTGCGAGTAATCTTCTGTTGTTTCAAATTCTGTTAAATCAATCATCTTTAACTAACACACCCCTGCTCCAAATCCTGCAAATTTAGGCAATAACGATTTATTTCATGCTTGTTAAAGTACTCATGAGCAATACTTTTTATATAAACAGGTCATTGTCTGTGTAAAAAGTACTGCTCATTGGCTTAAAATCTGTTTTTATTACCTAGGATTGTCGGAGACATAAAGGTTTTTCGAGCAGGGATCCGAATTCATTTATTACTTTATCAACTCATCAAAATAACAATGTGAGTTCACCTTTTCAATCTCCTATCAGTGTGAGTTAAAAATGACAGACTCAACAGAATTTAAAACAACAGAAGATTACTTACTATTCTTTATTCTCTTCATTACATTTGCATCCACGTGTTCCGTCATTCATCTGATCCAGCAATATAGCAGGAAGTGAATAGAACCAACTTTTCTGTGTTAGGGAGATTACTCAATACTAAAATAAGGAATGTGTACTTAACGGGGAGGGGGATCCAAATTAACTTACTAATTTGAAACCCTCTCAAATAGAAATGTCAGTTGACCTTGATTGATTCTGAATGAGATTTTAGAAGAATAGAAAAAACTTGTTTTTTTTTCTAACAATCTAATTCTATAAGAAAAAACATATAATGGAAATGTAGCATCCAGAATCACAAAACATGACTAAATGCACGCCTTGTTATATTCATCGCAATGGAATTTGGTTGTTCTCCCATAAAGTTCCTTTTTTTGAGTCTCCAAACCAAATGATCAGAAGTAAAATATCATACCATATATATATATATATTGACTTTTATTAGCATAATTTTTCTACTAGATGTTCTTCCTGTATCGTGTCTTTTTTCTTGAATATGATATGCCTGAAGAAGAATCAGGCCAAAGTGAGATTAGGTTGACCAGTTCTTTTAATATCATCTCAAATTAATCCCAAATGGTCATTTGTATTTTTATTGCACAGCTCTAAAATTGATTCAATTTTTGTCCCTTGAAAAACTCCATAATCAAGATTAAGATCTACTTTTGATTTTTACTATACATTACTAATTTACAGCAGATGATAAATATTCAAAAAGAATTATTTACAAACAGGCTGGTTAACTTTAAATGTATAAATCAGATGCAAAACAGAAAAATTACATCTGCTAACCTATTGGGTGTATGGAAATGCTTAAGAACAAATATCAAACAGAATAATTCATGAATTGATATAATTATGGATCCTCTTGATGAATTTCCTATGTCATTTTCCCCCATTTCTCCTTTTGGACTTTACTTGTTAAATTATATCATGTTATCTTGAAAGCATTGACTACAAAAGGTTTTTGTTTTGTTGATTAGAATGTGTTAAGATGGGCATGTCAAGAAAAACACCACTGTTGAAACAATTAAAATAAAAGCATGGTCTCTCATACACATGTTGCTCTGAGGAAGCTGATTAACACATAAATTAATGATTTGCCTAATTTTTGACCGAATTTCTGTGATGAATTTTCAATATTATACACTGATTTACTCAAACCAATATCTTCATTTTAGCTGTCATAGTCATGTTCCGGATTTTGTACCTTCCAGCATTCTTCAGGTTTTTGTCGTAGTATATAACCATCTGAGAATTTAAAACCAACCCCTTATTCAATAAACGAATGGATTGTTCTCATTCTGCAATCTATGTTAGAGGATATCTTGTATCAGATAATTATTCGTAGTTGATATTTCCTGGCATGTCTGCCTCTTCCACAAAATCAGAATACATTGACATTTTTTGCACTAACGCAGGAATCAAACTCACAACCACCAGGCTGGTCAAGAGATATTCTCAACTAATAATTTTGTCCAGTCAGCCATGCATCCCAGTCCCAGGAATAATGGTGATCTATCTTTAATGAAAATCCCAATATGACTGAAACTTGAAAAATGTCTTTGCTGCAAACCGTAAAAATAATAAGCAGGACACTCTGTAGGTAAGTAATGCATTAATTACAAATCATTGACCATCCTTTTTTTCTCTTGATTTTCAATGCAAAATAGTACTACAGAACTGGTCAGGATAATTGACCCCTTTGAATTTTTAGTATAATCTCTACACCATCTTCGGAAATACATGGAAATCTACCAAATTTGTATCTTCTGAATATCTTAATAAAATAATGGTATTTTTTTATTTGCCAAGTTTTGGTTATTGAAACATTTTGAGTGACGGCTGGGCAAAGGCATGCTCCCTACCCTCTAGGTATGCTTTTGAAGTTTATATTTTACTTCTGCCAATTAAACTGAAAAGAGGAGTATGCATTTTATTGCATCTGTTTGTTTGTCTATTTGTTTGTCTGTCCACACAATATCTCAAGAAGTACTGAATGAATTTCAAATACATTTTATGAAAGTGTCGGCAATGAGGTAAGAAAGAGGCAGTGAAATTTGAGGATGGATCCAGGAATTCTGTTTTTTTATTTTTTCACAACTATATTTATGTATACGTTCATGTCTGTCCACAAACTGTTTGAAAAGTTATGAATAAATTTTTATGAAATTCAGTGGAGGGTTGGAAAATAGGCTACAAAAGAGAATATCAAAGTTCAGAGCCAATCCAAGCCCAATTATCTTCCCTACCTCATAGTTATATGTCCAACATAATATGTCAGTCTGCAGGATAGCTCCAGAAAGTTTCAATGAGTTTCTATGACGTTTCGTGAAAAGAAGGATAATAGGTTACTAAAGAACTGCTAAAATTTTGAAGCAGATCCTTGTACAATAACTTTCTCTATGTAACAGCTATGTCAAAACCATATAACACGGCCAACATTTTTTTTCTATCAGCCAGATAACTGCAAAAGTTATCGATGAATTTCCATCAAACTTTTTGGAACGGTGGGCAAAAGACGAAGGAAGAACTGATTAAATCTTGAAATGGATCCATGCACAATTATCTCCCCTACGATGTAATTATAATGTAATTCCAAACCACAGAATATCGCCAACATTTCATATCTGTCTACAAAAGTTCTGAATGAATTCCAATGATTTTTTGTCGAAAGGTAGACAATGTGCTATGGAAAAACTGATTGAATTTTTACATTTTTTTAATGTACGAATCCCCCTTCCTCCCTTACAATGGCATTGGCAGAGATATGTGCTCTCTCAGTACTTTCCAGCAAAGATATCTATTGAGTGATCAACTTTTTGAATTCACATGATATTGGCTTTTGATGCTTCCATATTAAAGTTTTAGAGTAGAGTTACAACTATCTAACTAGTAATAATATACAATGGATTCTGCATGAGCGGACCACCTTGGGACTATACAGCGGTCATTACTTTTATATGGATTTGCATTTGCCTATGGTTATTACACATGCTTGATTATGTTCCCACACAATTGGCAGCAGCACTAAGTGGATATGCCTTGTAAACAATGATCTGTTTAACTGAAATTCAGTGTATTTACTTCATCATCATCATAATCATCATAATAACAACACCATCATCACTACCACTACCAATTACATCAACAAAATGATGATGATGATGAAGAAGAAGAAGAAGAAGAAGAAGAAGAAGAAGAAGAAGAAAAAGAAGAAGAAGAAGAAGAAGAAGAAGAAGAAGAAGAAGAAGAAGAAGAAGAAGAAGAAGAAGAAGAAGAAGAATTAATTCATAGAAAAAAATCAATCTATTCGAACTATATCAATTTAGAATCACTGAGCAGTTATATAGGCAGGAATAGATGACTAAATTGAAGAGTAAAAGGCCTGAGAATCAATCTGTCATGTTTGTTTGGCAAATCTTGTTGGGACTCAGTTAATCATTAAATTCCATTTCAGCTGGTGGCGGGAAGGGCATCAAGTTACAAAGGTATTTTTCAATACAGAGGCAATTAAAAATAACCTTGGGTATCCACTGAACTAATGGGATCCTATGGATTTAAAAGAATGCACTGAATGCTGATATATATTGATGCATATATATATATATATAGATATAAATATGAATATATATATATATATATATATATATATATATATATATATATATATATGAATATATACATATATATATATATGCATATATATATATATATATAAATATGAATATATATATATATATATATATATATATATATATGTATGTATGTATGTATGTATGTATGCATATATGTATATATATATATATATAATTATGTGTTGTTTTTATTTTCTTTATGATATATAGATATACGTGTAGATATATGCATGTGAGTATATACATGTATATATATATATATATATATATATATATATATATATATATATATATACATGGGTGTATATATATGTATATGATGAGTGTGTATATATATATATATATATATATATATATATATATATATATATATTATATATATATATATATATATATATATATATATATATATATATATATAGTGGTATGTGTGTTTGAGTGTACCTACCAGGAAGTGCACATATATATTAGGGAAACAAAAAAAGGATGAATCATCTTGAAGCTGATATCTTCTGGGATTGTTATATGGATATAGGTGTTTAAATATGTAACCTGACATATTATTTAGTGACAGCTCAGGAATCTCCATCACATTTTCCTCAGCCAATAGTTTTCTATTAAATGCCAATGCTGGAGACTCCAAAGAAATGAATAGTTCTATAAAAAAAACCCTGATTCACATGATATTTGAAATTTGGACTTTTGAAGCTACATTTTCATTACAAGTTCCTGTTAATGGCTTAATTTGATTCAATGAATAGTTTTCATGTGATTTCATTGAATTGCAGAGCAGAAATGCATCTTAGCTTAAATCTTTGAAATGCGTTCCACCATTTTTCTTTCAACCTCTTTCTTGTGCATTTTTTTATTTCTTTCCAAAAAGAGAGCATTTTTTTATACACCCCACTTTAAAAAAAAAGATCCCTTCCAACTATTTCTAGTGTTATCGGTAATATCTCTACTTCTGGAGAAATGCACACTAAAAGGGATCGGCCTTCATTTTTTGGCTGAACAAGGAGGAGTTATTAACTGCTCCCTTTCATATTTTTTTAATTCTCCTGCTATATTGAAAATTTTCTGAAATTCTCCAAAAACATTAAAAAAAAAAAGAAGTTTTCATTTTTTGCACCCTAATTCTATAGAATCATGGAAACTGCAATATTCCAATGAAAAAAATGCCAATTTTTCAACCCACCAAGATGAAAAAAATTCCTATGAATTTTTTTTCTCCATCATTACTGTGACTGTTTGATTTTTCAAATGTTTCTAGTGATATATTTCCTGCCAATAATTGAAGATATATCAAATAATTCAGCAGACTTTTGGCAAGATCTTTATTCTTGGAGATAAAGGATGATTCTTCAATCATAAGAGGAAAAGACAAAATACAAACTCTCAGCAAATGTGCCATGATAATATGTAATGGAACATTTTTCAAATATATTAACAAAATTATATATTGACAAAATTATATATTGACAAACAGATTAATATCTTTCAATGTAAGAAATAATGATGTAATAGATAATGCACATATATAAAATGCAATGTGTATCATATATATATATATATATATATATATATATATATATATATATATATATATATATATATATATATATATATATATATATATATATATAATCATGTATATAGTCTAGAAAGCTTTATAGCTTTGAACACTAAACACATTAAAAACTTTTTAAAAACATTTTTTGTGTCACTTCAGTCACTAATTCCCTATATATTATTGATATAATTTATGTAATTTTCTTCAGTGTTCTTTTTTCATTTCACATATACCTTGTTATAATGGTACTATGAGTAAATTTCCTCTTATGGGGATCATCAGTCGTTTACCATGCAACTGTTTTTAAAAAAAAAATTATGTTGACATGGCACCCCAACAGTGTTGATCAAATACCACTATGATTTTAGTATATACCTCATGTCATAGATGTAGTTGGTTATTCTATATTGGGTATTATCATTATGTATTATATAGGGATGTTATTTTGTACAGCACATCCTTTCATTTTTTTTTAAACACTGAGCGCACTTACTTACATAGGTAACCCCCAAGAACATTCTTAATAATGATGGATCAGTCAGTACAATAACAGACATGACTCATTGTTTGTGTCACTTCTTTTGAATGTTCACCCATGTGAATATTAAATCTGTTGTGTCAGTTTTGATTTCAGACTGCATACAACTTATGATATCATTTTTGAGAAAATTAATTACACAGAAAATCTTTGAGTTGACTCTAAACCAACATTTTCAACTGAAGAATTTGACAACTTTTCTCCCATTAACCTTGAATTCAATTTTTCTACATCATATACAATCTCACTTCCATCAATTCGTTTTTTCCTTCAACTTATCATATAAATTATCCTTATATTCATGGTTGAAACCAAACCAAACCATTTTCTAGCCAGTAGTAACACCTTGATGGGCTATTCCATTAATATATATATAGAGAGAGAGATATATGTATATAAATACATATCATAGTGTCATCAACAGACAGCTGTTTTGTTGTATTACAACTCTTCAGTGCGACTATAGACTATCCATTATCCAATCCAGTACCACGAGACAGGATCATGTCTCTAGCTTCAGACCTGGAGGCTGGTATCATCCCTCTACTCCACGGAACTGGACGGTCAGTGAGGTTGAATTTAAGCAATATATTTATTTATCATATATATTCCTCATCCACCAGAGTGCTCTATTCCATGTTGGAATAGCATTGCACATATATATATACATATACATATTGATATATATGTATATATTGTCTCAATTTGTGACAAACAGACAGAAAACAAATGAAAACAGATTTTATCTGTTGTATATGTTTATTTATGCTGCTCAATATTTAACATGGTAAATAGAGTTATAACAACTATAATAGAATCTTTAATGAACCATTGAAAAAAATCCATATGGAATATACATATATGTATATGTATATGTATATACATATATATATATATATATATATATACATATATATATATATATATATATATATATAATTTTTAGTATAGATAAAGTTAGAACTATATTTGTCTGTCTGTCTGTCTGCATTTGACAAAGTTGCATTTGATTTATGTGTTATTAGTAAGTCCCAGCTAGGGTAGGTCAGCTTAGTTTGGTTAGGTTATTGAAGGGTTTCTATAAACTTGCTTGTGTCACATTTGGTGATGATTCTTGGCTGTCCCCTGTATTCCAATTGACTGTTGATGACAAAACAAAAAGGATTCCAGTTACAAATGGTGTTTTTATCTTCATCATGCACAACATGATCAAAATACTATTTTGAATCCTTTGCTCGTTTCTGCTTGTTCTCAGAAAAGTGAACATAATATAAAACTTTCGAAAGCCGAAAAAGCACAGAAGGATGGAAAAAAATGAAGAGAATTAAAAAAGTTTTTATTAATAGAAAAAATTAGAAAGAAAAAAAAAGCAGATGAAAGAGTCAGTTGGTTGCTTTCATGTCTGCTTGGAAATTACTTAATTATATGGGCAGCACCTAAAATATTGTTGAGGGTAAAATATTTCATAATTAAAACATACAACATCAAAAGATTGTTTCTCTGAAGTGAAATAGAGAGTGAAAAAGAGGGAGACAAAGGGAGCAGAAGAGAGAGAGAGAGAAATAAAAACATTCTGAATTGTGACACCTTGCTCCGACCACTATCAGTGCTATTAACTGTAGAAATGAAGGAAAACATTAATAACTGGTATAACTTCTGACCAAAAACTGAATCTCATTCATATCAGAAGTCTCAAACTTTTATCACTTTCATTTACTCGATGACATTTTCATTGTATTGTCAAACTCCAAGCCAAATTGGAGTTGACAATGTTTTCCCTCATAACCAGAACAATCTTCACCTAGTTTAGGGGAGTAAACTCTTCACCATTTGTTTATCCCATCATATTGCAAACCCATATATAAAATTACTGTTTCCCTACCGTGATTTGATATCACAACTAAGTGGTTTCTGGATGGCTCTTTCATTGAGCCAAGATGACATGTCTTATATATCCACAAATGTATTCTATATATATATATATATATATATATATATGTATGTATATATATATATATATTTGTAAAATTGTTTGTTGTATTATTCTGCTCTTATTGTTACATTGTGATCATGTTTGTTATTGCATTCTATGATGTATTGAATTTATTTGTTAATTGCACAGGTTCCAGCAATTCATTATGATTTGGATCACATGAATCAGAAAAGAACTTTTCCTCCTCTTCACCAGGTGCTGAGATATTCACTAAGCATCCCTCCGCCTGGTCTTAAATCCATGATATCGAGATACCAACGAGTTGCCAACTCATTACCAGGGGTGCAGGGCTTACTTTTTACACGCCAGAGCAGACCAAACACTTGCCAATTCCTATATCCTCTGTATGTGCATATATATATGTATAATCCTCTTCCATAGGAATAGAGCACTCTGGTGGATGAGGAGTTTCGGCGTAAAATGAATATATCGTTTAAATTCCGCCTTACTGACCACCCAGTTCCGTAGTCCAGAGGTAGGATATTGGCCGCCGGGTCCGATGTGAGGGTTTCAATTCTGCCTCTGGGTTAAAGTCTATAACACTGAAGATACAGCGAAACAGCTGTCTGTGGATGACACAATAATATATATATATATATATATATATATATATATATATATATATATATATATATACATATATATATTTACATATATGTATATATATACACACACATATGTGTGTGTGTGTGTGTGAGAGAGAGATATTACATGGTTAAACCAATATAAATCCAGTATGGCATTAGGGAGGCTTTGAAATGTGTTCTGTCCTATTCATTTATTTTGGCTTTTTTATTACCGAAAAACAGGAGTGATGCTCTTGTGAGCTCTGGTAGCACTGCACCATGTAGTTAAGTCCAGTCTCAGCTCTACAATAGTGGCCATATTATGAATAATTAACTTACAACTCTAAGAAATTGTTTGATGCAAGCTTGCTAACAATTGCTTTATACCAACTGTGAAGATATTTACTGAGCTTAGTAAAGTCTGGCACTGGGCAACAATAATGGGGTATTCAAGACAATCTAACCAACTTTACTAAAAGATGGTCTGTGAGATTAACTTTCTTTCCATTGCTCCACACTAAGTACCCTATGCATCAAAACTCTAATCGAATAATAAATAACAGCTTTGTGCTGCCCCCCCAAACCGTTTCTTTTTTCATTTGTTTCTTCAAAAGTTCAAATTTTCTTTTTCTGGATTGGACGATCAATCATGTTTCCATTACATGATTGATTGGAGTTTTGATAAAAAAAAGAATTGTCTCAGTTTTAATATCTCATATGTCAATGTGATTAAATTCCCCTTACTGTATTCTTTAAATGAGTTGCAATTGATTACTGAATCTCTTTTCATTGTTTATCATTGTATTTTTATTATTCTTTTGTCATATTCATGCAGTTTTTTCCCTTGTTGTGGAAAGTGAATATTAATGCCAATTTTCTCATTTTTCATCAAAGAAAAAAATAGGGGACAAAAAATGGGGTAAATGAAAAAAGAGGCCACTTTTCAATGCCCCCTCTTTGAAAAAAAAATAGGAGTAAAAAGTGACAGGAAAGAATTAAGTGGTATGGACATTATTGTTGCAATTGTAAGGCTAATGCTATTTTTCAATACTTGCATGTTTTTTTTTTGTGCACAACTGGGCATTGGCAGTGAAGTCAGGACCTTTTTGATATGAGGACACTTTTTTTGTTTATAGTCTTGATAATTAATTCACAGAATATTTTCAACAAGTTTTTGCAACAAGCCACAAATCCTACAGTACATCCCACCTGATACATTATCGCAAAACATGCTGAGACGTTCAAATATACAATTTTAACACATTAACACAAACTGTGTTTTTTATTTCACTCTAATAAATCAATAGCAAACAAAAATCTTTCCTCATTTTATAAGATAGTTTTTTTGTTCTTATCTATCGGCTATATTATGACTGATAGAGAATGGAAATAATTCTAAAAAAATATTTTTGTCAATGATAAGTTTGCCAGAGGACCCTATGGCCAAATTGGTTAAGGTAGTGTCAGTGAAATATGTGATTCGTGTTGGAGACATTTTGGAAGCAACTTTTTTATTCTTACATCAAACTGCTTACTTTCACCTCCAGAAGGTATTCAAACTAAAACAAAATCATGATAAACAAACAACAATTAGATGTACTGGCAAGAAAAATCAAAATCTTTCTCAAATATCATGGATGATTTTACTGAAATTTGGATATTGTCTTTTGACAGCATGCAATGTAGAAGGTGATCAATCCAGATTTGAAAAAAGGGGATCAATCAAATTATGTTGTCTAGGCCAAATGATGCATTCACCCTGTAATGAGAGAAGATCAATTCAAATAGAATTTCAAAATAATGTAACGCTATTTGTAATGAAATGAATTGTAAACGGGAGAGCAAATAAAGAGGTAAGGGAAGAAAAAGAAATGTATAAAACAGCCAATCTAATCTCAAGACCAGAGAAAGGAGACTCTTGATTTTAATCAGTATATATAATGTAATATTTTGACAAATAGCTTTTGTTAAGTATCCATATTTTTTTTAGTATTGAATTATTCCCCTTAGGCTGCAGAGTGTTTATTGACTTCTGATAGTGCGCATTCTGAGAGGAGCAGTCGCATATTTTTTCATGAGGTGAAAAGAGACATTTACCAAAGAGAATAAAGAGTTTGTAAGTAATCTACTGTTGTTTTAAATTCTGTCGAGTTATTTATAAACTAACAGCTTTTGCTTACTTGCTTATAGTCTGATTTTGTTTTACTTTATCTGTCTGGAAAGTATCTAGCCATTTTGAATATTTGAGAACCAGTTATGTAGCCTTGATGTATTTTGACAACCTCCAAGAGTAGACCTTGGTTTATATGAATAAACACTCTCGAATGTGGTTACTCAGTTGGCATATAGTTTATACATGTATATATATACATACATATGGTTTAAATTTACATATGCATGGCTTAAATTTTTTTTTTTTTCAAAATAAAAATAACATTTTTTTTGCACATTTTATCATTGTCCGATGAGACAAGGTGGGGTTGGTGGGTCAGTGAAGTCCACGGTGTAAAAGAGATAAGCTCTGTAGTAGTTTGTTTCTAGCACAATATTAACAGTACACTTACAAGTACTCCCAACCTGAATGTGTTAAGGGTAATACAACAAGTCCTACTAAGAACTTTGCAGACTCTTTTGAAAATTAGAAAGAATGCTGGGAAAAGTGTGTGAGGTCCAATGGGGAGTATATTGAAACAGACTAAGGCACCTTTGTCCTTGGTTGACTTTTTTTTCATTAAAATTAAATGACTTGATACTTTACAAACATACCTCTGAACTTGTAACTTTATGCGTGTTATCTTTATTTTTCTTTTCTGTATTTCATATTTTTCTTTGTTCAGTACTTTACAACTGCCTCCCCCCCCATCACACTATCGTTTTCCTCTCCATTCTTTTGCATCTTGTCGCTCAGTTGATTCTCTAATTCCCTCCTCAAATCCTCTCTTTGTCACATTCTCTGAACAAAACAAGAAAGTTGCCTGTTGGTGGCGATGAACACTCCTCAGTATTCTGCTTTAAACTTTTTTTTTTGTTTACATCAAGCACTATCTAAATCACACAAATTATTTGCAAATAAATCTATGCAAAGCTCTCCAAGGCTGTAAAAATGATGATCACGGCATAAAAATAAAAGTAGTGAAAATATCATTAAAAAGAATGATGAAGAAAAATCTGGCGATAAAATAATAAGCTTAAGAATCAAAGAAAGAATAACAAACAAAGGAAATTGAAAAGTGTCATAAATTTCTTGATAGATTATTTGCTTTTTAATTCTCTCTCTTTTTTTAAACTTCATTTGTTCCGTTTTTGTACATTTTAGCATATTTAGGATTTTCCCATCTTCTCTTCATTCTCTTTTATTATGATTTTTTTCTTTCCTCTCTGTTCCACTTGAAGATATTCAACATTCTAAAAGGAGATTATTGCAGATTTTGTTGTCAAGACAAAATAAGAGCTATTGCCAAATGGGTAGAATTTTCAAAATAAATAAAAAAACAAACTTTTCTTCTCCAAATCTTTCTCTCTCCTCCAGCTTTTTCTATAAAACTCATGCTATTTTTAGATCCCTTTTTTTTCTTTCTGAGTAAAAAAACAACATATTTTTGTGATCCAAGGGTCTTTGCAAAACAATTTGCACAACAACTGTTTTGCTTGGTGTAAAAAAAAAAAAAAATGTGGAAATAGTTGATTCTAAATGGATCAAAATAGAAAGCTGTTTGAAAGTCTGGTTTCATTCCCGAATGAGACAGTTGTAATATAGATTGAAGTATTCTCAATCATGATCTTTTTTTTAGGTTTCATTTTGGAAGAGTTACACTTGAAAATGTCATCTTTTACTTGCATACGCAGATGGATTGAAATGTTTGGAA
The DNA here is from genome assembly GCA_963457665.1 of Thysanoteuthis rhombus. NCBI lineage: Eukaryota > Metazoa > Mollusca > Cephalopoda > Oegopsida > Thysanoteuthidae > Thysanoteuthis > Thysanoteuthis major. The sequence continues at coordinate 19,193,306 of OY735210.1, read as the reverse complement.
CATAGCTTTATCTTGAAATTTTCAAACTCAGAGAAAGTTTCATGTCTTAAAGCATCTGTGCAAGCAAGTTGAAGGCTCATTTATTACATCATATATATATATATATATATATATATGTGTGTGTGTGTGTGTGTGTGTGTGTGTGTGTGTGTGTGTATGTGTGATTGTATTGTGGATATGAAGTGATCTAACAGAATGTAGTTGAAAATGACAATTGGAAGGTGAAGTGAAAAACTCAAGAGATAGGTGGTACATCTCAAAATTGTTTGAAGAGCTTCAGCACCGAAATATAATCAGCATATCTTTCTGTTTGAAATCGCTGCAAACATTTTCCTCTGAAAAAGCTGGCTAGCCCCTGTCAAAATGCATTGAACTGCTCCCACAGAATAATGGTAAAAAGTTTCAAGATGTAACACCTATCTCTTAAGTTTTTCACTTCACCTTCCAATTTTTATTTGCATATATATATATATATATATATATATATATATATATATATATATATAGGAAGGTATTTTTAAGTCATTGTCAAAATTTCTGAGTTTTGGTTTCACCTCATAAACATACATGATATCATATACATTCATGAAGATGCATGTAAATATGATTTAGTCCTTACCAGGCAGAAGCTTAACCATACCAGTAAATACCTGTAAAGTTGTTGGTGCATCTTTATTTAAAATTGGTCATGTAACTGACATCACTTTTTATCTCATCCAGAGCCTGCCCTAGTTACTGGCAATATGAGCTGTCACCAACAGCATCAAGTTCTTGGTGTTTGAGACAGAAGGACTTTCCATATTCAAATGAATGAAAAAGTGAAAAAAAATGAATCGACTATGCTCAATGAAAATAGTAGAAATAAGAAAATTCTCTGATGTGGAGTCAGATTTTTCAGGAATATCTGACAGTTAGATACTCTCTATTGTGATGAAAATAAGAAAAAAAATTGACACAGAGAATTCTGATGACTGACAACAAACTAATTCAGGCTTATCATGCTTAGAGAGATAGAATGCTCACAATAGCTGGGGCTGAGATGGGAAGGTAACTGGAGGAGGTGAGATTGCAAGACAATAAATATATAAATAAAATAACATTATACTTTGAAGGGTCCCAAAGTTCAATTTGCCCAGGGCACCAAGAACTTTAGTGCCAGCACTGAGCGTACCCATATTCTACTGATGATACCATTTCTGTCTTCCAATGCCCTTGACCAGAATATTTCAATTTTTGGTGTACTGGATGAACTTTAGTGATCAAAATAATTCCTTCTACAAGAGCAAATATATATACATAGATAAATATATAATTATTCACATTGAACATTAGAATTTATTTGCCACTGGAAATTTTTGAAGTTCATATGTAAGTGAATTCTGAGAAGGCAATAATGATTTCTAGTATATTGAAAAAAAGAATTCAAAACCATCTCTTCTTATTTGTATGAATGATAGGAAAATAAGAAACAAACAAAAGAAACAAATTGACTAAAAGAAAATAATGTTTTCAATTAATTGTATACTGAAAAGATTTCTTCACTCCTTTTTTTTCCTTCTCTGCACTGTTCAAAATTACTGACAGTTTTCATTAATCAAATTCAATTCATACAACAATTTGGGTAAAAATTGTGCCGAAGCTGTCTCGTGATCTATACATTTTGTGAAATCAAATTAAATTTAATTAATTAGTGAAAAATGCAAGAGTAGAAAACACATCACTTTCCTTGAAAAAAAAAAAAAATTAAATTGATATATCAAACTTTTGTGTTTGACATCTTGCTTATGAAACGAAAAAAAATACAAACTAATTTATAGCTGGAAGGATATGCAGACAATGGGAGGAATGTTTACAATGTAACTGATTTTCCCATAGACAAAATTAAGTAAATTTTTTCATGTACATACAAATATACATACAAGATCTCACAAACACATATCTATATAAATACACACACACAAGGTCTGACCGGAAAATAACCAACCATTTGGTAAATCTGGAGAACCAATGGTGCAGCTTTGATGTAACATGGCAACCTAGCAGAGTGGACTTTAATGCATGAATGTGAATGAGCAGTAACTCATTATGAGAGCTTGTTTACTGTCTTACTGTTGCATTCACCATGACAATTCTCCACATCTTGAACTGGATTTTTCAGCAGAATATGGCATCACCCAGGTCTGTCAACTGTGCTACAGTCTAGATTTGGCTCCTTGTAAATTCTGTTTTTCACTCAAAATATTTCAGACCAAGAACAAGATTAAAGAGAACGTGATGTGGCAGCTGATTTGCAGAATGTTTTGAATATAGGATAATTGTGTGAGGTCCATTGGGAAGTGGGTGCATTGAAGGGACTCAGGCACCGGGCACAAAAGTTGGCTTTCTTTTTAAAACATTATTTTGTTTTAGTCCTTTTATTCATTAATTGGTATGTTGCATTCGCATTAGCTTCAACTGTTTAGCTTAATGTTAACAGCAATGCTACGCTGAAGCAGCTACCCTATCTGTAACAGGTTCAATATCTGTAGTAGCTCTATTTTCTTTTATAGTTTATTGTATTTTACGTTGTCAACGCCAAACGATACATTATCCGTGTAACAACAAGATATCTTTTCAAATAAGAGTTTTTTATATAATATAACGCAATCTATAATCATAATGTTGGATCATATATATCCATTCCTTAATGCATAATTGGTATGTGCATAAATATAAAACCTCTTTTGCTGCTACTCTTTGTGAGCCAATAAGCAACAGCCATCGAAAGACTACTGTAAAGGAGAAGATGGAAACTAGATTTTGGGTGAGTAATTTTTTCTTAGTAAAATTTTTTAGCTATTGGGTAGCACCTATACCCATAAATGCTGTCATATATATACCCACCTATGAAGATGTACATGAAATATCATTTAGTCCTCAGCAAACCAAACCTAACTCAATTAACCATACGTGAAAAGTAGTGGATATACCTTTGATACTTTCTGCACAGACAATGTATATATACACACACACTGGATTTTATGGCATATAGGACACACCTTGAATTTTTGAATGAAATATGTTTGAATAATGAAGAGCCTACTCTGGATCTAACTGGAGAACTTTGATAGTTCCCAAGGGTTAACACCAATCCTGAACTTTCTGATGTAGGATTAAAAGTAATTTTGAGGATGAGTTTTCAAAAAAGAAGTGCATTTTATAAACTACAAATTATTGTATATATATATGTATATTTCATATATGTGATAATGAAGACATCTTTATCAACCTCACACAAGGACTGCAATCCCCTCATAGATAAGTTGAAATCGAATCCTCTTTCCCTCTCTTCTTCACTGTGATTTCTTGTACAGTTGAGCATCATAAACTTGGACTTCAGAAACCTGGTAACATCAGAACCCGGGCTAATTTTAAGAATCAAATAATCATCAAATTTTGTAAAATTTTTCTTTGATGATGAGCAAAATACCATACTTTCTTAATAAGAATGCAAGGACATTATTAATTAGATGAGAGGATTTTTGAGGAGCCAATGAAAATATCTCCTGCAGATATTATTTTTGCAAAACCAAGATGTGCAGGTTATTGTTTGGAAGTGGTACAAAGATATTTTATTGAGAGTTCATGAAATTAAATGAGTACTTTGTTAATGTTAGGGTAATCTTAAATTTGGTGCTTTTCACATACCTTTGTGATGTTAACGACCAGACCCTGTAGTATGCCTACATGATAATGAAAATTTTCAAGATGTAATGCCTGTGTTTCTCTCAAATTTTCTGTTTGTCTTCCAAAAGTCATTTTACCAATATATGTATGTGTGTGTGTGTGTGTGTGTTTGTGTTGCATATGGTTGTGCATGTGTAGGGTAAGTTCAACCTTCTAGAACAAAAAAATCCCTTTCAGTCCTAAAATGAAGTGTATATAACCAATGTATCTGATAGTGTCTTATGGTGCAGAGACAAGGAACCTAACCAAAAGATTGTCCCTCAAACTGAAAACTATGCAACATGCACAGGAGAGAATCATGCTCAACCTCACATGGAAAGATCATGACAGTACAATATATTAAAGGAAAAAAACAGGAGTCTAAGATATTATAAAAACAGTTTGAAAACTCACATGGCAATGAACTGGACATGTTGCAAGAATGGACATCACAACTCAACAACATGGATCATCAAGGATCATATGTGAAATTGTGGCCGACAGAAAGTAAGATGGTGAGAGAAGCAAAATAAATTCAGAAAGTACTGGCTCCGCGATGCCCATGATACAGATCATAATACAGCACAGTATAATTGATGGGAAATTTTAGAAAAATCAAATAGCCATAGGTTGGTCATGTGGCAAGAATGTCAAAGAACCTCTGGACATCAAAATCACAACCTGGATTCTCAGAGATTGAATGCAAAACTATATCTGGCAAAATATGATATGACATGATGATCTAGATAAGTTCAGAAAGTATTGGCTTTGTGACGCACACTATAGAGGTATGGCAAATCTTTTGAAGATCTATGTCCAATGACAAACATTAAAAGGCTGATGATGATGTTGATATGCATATATATGTATATACTGAGGACTTGTAAGTCTGTAGCCTGACACATTTTATCAGTAAATCTGTAGCCTGATGCATAATCATTAGCTCAATTTTGATTTTAAAATTCCACTGCATAATGCTCAATCCATTTGATTGATATTCATCTCTGAATCAGGTATATTGACTTGCAATGAAATTTTATTGAACAATGAATTTTTGAAGTGAAATATAATTGCTTTGAAATGAAAGAATGAAGAAATGAGGAATTCTTTTACAGACACATTCCTGTTTTGTCTTTGATTTACCAGTACACTTATACCACCTACAAACAGTAAATCAGCTCATCAGAAAACAGCAAAATGCAACAAACCTCCCTATTATACTCTTGTTGGTTATGAAAAAAGCACTTGAGTCAATACGACATATGGCAGTTTTCAAATCAATGCAAAAGAAGGGTATCAACACAGATTAAATGAGAGTTAATAAGAATATATACAAAAATGGTACAGCAATAATTTGATAACACAGATGCAAATAAAATGATGATTCAGAAAGGAGTGATATAAAGGGACACTATTTTTTCCTAACCTATTTACATCATGCTTCAAAAGTATCTCTCAGAATACTAACAAGGAAGAATTAGGAGTTAACATAGACAAAGAATATTCAAACCACCAATGTTCAGATGAAGACATTGGACTGATTTTAGAAACATCAGATGAGTTACAAAATGCCAATCAACCTAAATGGAGGAAAGTCTCATAGAAGTGTGGAAGATGAACAAGAGTAAGACAAATGTAATGTTCACCTGTAATGTCTGAATAACAATCATAAGAATAGAGGAAGAGATCAAAGAATACACTACCTTTGAATAGATGAGAGAAAGATTATGAAAAATGAAATAAAATGATGCATAATGATTCGTTGGAAAGCATTTAATAACAATAGATATATTGAATAGTACTTTGCCAATATGCTTCAGACGCAATGTGTGTAATTAATGTATAATACCAAGTATTTCATATGTTTGTAAAACATGGAGTCTTACAAAATCACTTGAAAACTAACTCAGAGTCACACAAAGAACTAAGGAAATAACAATGCTGGAAAAAAGATCAACATGGATCCGAGAGTTGACCAAAGTAAAATATATTATGGAAGTGATTAAGTAATCAAATGGAGATGGGCAGAACACAAAAAAGGATAACAGATGAAGCTAAAGACCGGCAGAATGGTGCCCAAAGGATAGCAATGTCAGTATGTGAAATTCTGACAAAAGATGGAGAAATGAGTTGGAGGAGTTGGCTGGTAAGACATGTCGAAAGTTGGCACAATCACGGTCAACATGGAAGGAGTGGACTCGAAATGGCTACTGATGATGTTGATGATGATATATGTTTATGTACATGTCTGTGAGCATGTATATGCTTAAGCATATATAATCTCCCACAAAATCTTATTTATGAACACATATAATCTACACATATATACATATACATATGTATCTAATTGGCTAACACTCTCTTTTAACTTTCTAATTTTATGTATCTACACATCATTATAAATAGATAAATCAATTGTTTGAAGATCTTTCTTTAGGAAGCAGACAAAAAATGATTTTATAGTCAGATGAAGAAGTGTGAAAAACAGAAAATGTATTTATAAACCTTGTGAATATACCAAACTTTTTTAAAATTTTCATTTTATGTTCAAGTTTTCCTTAATTAAATCTAATTCATAACAATGCTGTCAGTTCAGTAAAAAATGACACAACTTGTCTTCCAAATTATCTTTTATTAAATAAATTAAATTAATGATGGAATTTTGAGAAAAAATTGTTGACTCATTTAACAAGCTATTGTTGCTATCTATACTTCGCGAAAATAGATGTGATACTTTTGATATCAGCCAAGATATTAAAACCATTTTAAAGGATAAGATAGACTTGCCATCACAGTCAATTATTGAATAATCTTAGCATCAAAATTTGAAATCATGCATAAAAATTCCATCGATGAATAAATATGGTCAGAATAAATTCTATTTATGACATCATCAGCATTTTGCAAAAGAAAGCATTTAAAACAGAGTATAAAACATTTATAAACATCTAGATTATGGAGAATCTAGTTATTATTGTTAAACCGAATAGGGCCCCAAAAAGTCAACAAAGGTTTTTTTCCCCCAGGATCAAAAAACATTAGAGAAGTGGTCCAGCGGAATACAATATGGCTAGGAACAATATGGCCAGGAATGGTAGGGCAATGGAACACAAACAAACAAATTATCAGTCTGTTTATTGATACTACTGTCTCTACCTTCCAACGTAAGTAAAGTGTGTATCACAAGTAAAAGGGAATATAGCATTTTAATTTAAACTTAAATTCCCCAATGCTCTACATCCTTCTTTCCAACACCCTAGCAAGTCACCACTATACAGTTCCTCCACTAGCACAGTAACCCACAACAAAAGTTGGAAAGGGAACAGACAAGAGATCATTTTGTTGAAAAGAAAAACTATTTATATTATTACTTGATTTAGTTGAAAAACAAAAAAGAAGGGCAATTCTTCATTTTATGTCACCAGGAATCATAGATCACTTTCACACGGTGAAACTAATTAGAATGGATCGAAAACCTACAATGGGCTACAATTGCAAAATATTCAATATTTAATTTCATTAATCAATATATGATATTCAATGAAGGGATCTGTCTATTTTTGGTGGCTTGTATGTTAGTAACATCTGTTTAGCACTGTCTATTTATAAAACCTGCTATATCATGGGTAAGATTTATTATACAAATATTCTAAAGTTTCCATTCACTCTAATGATTACATGTGCAATGATCCAGCAAATTCACAGGGTAACGGAGAAAAATTGAACATGACTTTTGTATTTTAGAACAAATTGCATTCAAACCTGTGATACATCAACGAAGTTTAAATTTTTCTTGTCACAGCTAGATCAATTCATAAGCACTAATCCATCACTCTCTGCTTAGCTCATTTCTTTGCCTTTCAGCAGTTAAATATATCAGGTTATTACATCAACTTATGTAGAAACCATTTTTCCAACTTTTCAACTATTCCTATTGAACTGATTATGTAAAATGGTTGATGTTTAAGTTCCAAAGTCTCTAGAAAGAGCTTGAACCATTTTTTAAAGGTTGATGGCCTCTGGTGTTGTCAAGTCTTCACTGTCAAGAAAAGATTTGGCCTGCTTTCAAGATTTCATTATTGGTTTCCATTATTCAAGACCTAAACCTTTTGAACCAATGCTAAACAATTCACAGTGAAGTGGTGTTCACTGCAAGTGTTTCATTGATATTATCATCATTCATTTTAAACTATACTTGAAAATTATTCAAACTTCAAGGGTAGACGCCATGTCTGTTAAGGGCTCAAAAACCTCCAATAAATCCTTTACTCTTGGCATTATTCGGTACAATATGAAAAATACACATATATCAGAATCATTAAGATACAATAGAATTATTACGAGTCACAATTCCTCAAAACAAAATGCTATTTTCTTTGCTTTTAACTCAACTAGCCTCACATTCATACTGATCTGTAAAATATTCCAAGAGACTTGTGCTAATTCATAGACAACAGTCTTCTCCTCCAATTTTTCACTAATGTAGAAATTAGTTTTGAAAGTTGGCTTGATGGTCTCACAGAAAAAAAAAAGATTCAGTTTTTAAATCAAGGCAATAGTAAACTTTTGCGGAGTGAAATTCATGACTAAATTTTTATCAGAAAAATTGACATGTCATATCTAGAAGGCACTTTTGTATTGTTGTTGCTTTTTAAATCATATTTAATTCATACGTATGTACATACATGAACATATGTACTTTTTACCTTTTTTTTAAGTTGGTTTTGTCAGCAATCTTTTTATAAAGAATATTAGAATAGTAGTAATAAGTGAAATAGCTTCTAGGTATTGGCTGTAGATTTGAAAGAATGTGAAAGAAAAAACTTGGTTATATTCATGTATGTATAATTTTTATACTCACTGTTTTGAATAAATACACACACATATACAATACACACATTTATATATATAGGAATGTATATCTAATTTTGAATATTAGATAGTTGCATCTCAACATTTAATAAGTATAAGAAAAAATTAGAAAAATTGAAACTTTTTCTTGGAAATGTAAAAGTTTTGCAACCCAAATTTTAGTTTAAAAAATTTATGAAATCAGAGATGCCTTGAGGAAAATTGTAAATGAATTTAAAAAAAAGATTTTTTTTATCCTGAAACAGAAAGGGAGAGGTAGAAAAAAATAAGTGTGAATAATTTCTCTATTATAGTTCACGGCATAACTGGAAATAAAATGAAAAAAAAAGATGGTCCTTTCTTTTTTTGTCTTTGAACATTCAATTATACTCTGCATAAAGGTGAAAATTTGTGAATTATTTTGAGAGAATGGGGAAAAAATGAGCAGAGAAATTTTGGAAGATAGTGAGAAATTAAGAAAGAGAAGAAGAAAATGAAGAAAATAAAGAGGAGAAAAAAAACAAGGTTAAGGAAAGGAAGAGTTGAAAGAAAGAAGTCTCCATCAGAGAAAGATAATTAATGAAAAAGACATTCTATAGAGAGAAAGGTTGGTATAAAGAAGAAAGAATGAAGGAGAAGTAGAAAAAGAAAAATGAATGAGAAAGATACAAAAAATATGGGAAAGAAAGGGGAAGAGAGAAAAACAAGTTATGAACTGAAGAATGAAGAAAAATTTTTTTAAATAAGATGAATTCATGAATTGCATATTTTCTTAAGTTTTATATTGTTCTTCCGTGTAGACTTTAAATTCATGCACACTCTTTTAAAACAACACTTGCACACATTCCTTTCACAAACTCTCATTCTGTCTTGATGTCTCTTTGTGTTATGAACAGAAATTATGTATAATGAACAGAAGATTAAAGCAGTGTCGGATTAACTATGTAACAAAAGCAGCATATGCTATGGGTACTGCAATTTCAAGGGCCCCGTGCTAAATGCTTACAAACTATCAATTCTGATTCAGTGATTCTGCATTAGTTCTATAACTCCCTGAGCACACTTCTGAGCAGACCTTTGCAGATCTGTACCAACACTTTACCGTCAAAAATTTCAAAAAATTTTGTTTTTCCCAAATTTCAGAATTTATGAACTCCCTTTTGGTGTTGTTTTTTTGCCAGGGTAGACCGTTGGATTTATATAGTCCAAGTTTTATTGTCATGTTTGGGTTAGGTTTAGGGATAGGGTTAGAGTTTTAGCTCAAAGAAAAACATTTTTTATTGTCATGGTAAGATCAGATTCCTTCATAAGAGTACTACCAAACTGGCATAAGAATTGAGAGAAAGAGAAATTCACATCTGTAGAATTCCTATAGTGAACAGAAGGTAAGGGCCCAAGTCAGCATTATCATTACATTGTAAAAAAAACCCTCTTTATAAGACGTTTTAAAGAAATTTTCCTACAACTGACAGATTTCCGGAATGGTCTAATGGATCGAAACCACATAAAATTCCGAGAAAAAATAGATTTAAATTGTCTCCATTGAGGTTTTGAACTCAGTTCCCCTATTCCATTTTCAGGTGATCTAACCACTTACATTGCTTTTCTCAAAAATGATATATTTTTAAAATGAAAGCTCACAAATTGTGGCAACCCTGATTGTGTCCCTTTTTGCAGTCTTGCCAGACACAATAAAGTGACATCAGATGTCGGTGCCACCAATACAATGTTAACCCCTCGGTCGAGTTACCCTTTGGAACAAATCCAGAGTGCTGCCATTTTGGAGCCTTTTAAGATATATACACGCAAGCAAATATTGGTCAGTTTTATAGAATTAGATAAGTAAGGCACCCTGCTATTGAGCAAAAGTTAGCTAACTGGTATCACTGACCAATAAAGTTGTAGTGGGTTGAGTTTCAAATGTACATACACATGTATAAACAAAGTTCCTACTGTGATGCAACGGTTTGTGAGTTTGTCTCACAGACTAATTCACTCATGTGGAAGTTCAATCTTCAAGGATGCCCCTTACCTTTAGCCATATGCTTTGCGTCAGTCTGAGCTGAGATTAGTTATTACATTCCGTTGTGGAGAAGTGATTAGCAAGCTAATTGAGCATATCATTAAAACTGTCGTGAGTTTGATCCTTACTAGATGCTTTGACAGAGATACATTCACCTCTTACTGGTCATCGCTGGGAAAAGGGAACATAGCTTACGTTTGTTCTAAAGAAAAACATATTTTCATGAGGTGCAGGAGCAGATTTGTTTCTTTTAATTATGTCAAGACAAATTTGCATCTTTTCAGAAAATGATTCTGAATAGTCTAACTACTGATGGAAAATAATGGTCCAACCCAGTATTATAGCTGCATAGTTTATAGAATGGCCACCCAACCCACCAAATCTGAGAAAGATTTCTCATTAAAAACTGACACTTTGCCAAAGGTGTGAGAGGTCTGATTGAAAGGACGAAAAATTAAATTTGGAAAAAAAATCATTGATACTTTTCACAGGTAAAACAAAATTTACCCTACTAAAACATCCAAGTGAAATGAGCTGAAAGAAAATTATGCTGTAGATGAAATGAACAAGAAAACATGCAGAGAGAAGGGGGAGAGAGAACGAAATTTACCCGAAGAAAACAGCTAAATAAAATAAACTGAAGGTAAATAGTGCTGTATATAGAATAAAACAGAAAAAGAGATGGAGAGAGAGAAAGAGAACCAGTCAGGTAGTTAGCTTGTACACTTGAAGAAGGGAAAGTCTGAGAAGCTGGCCATGGCTTTAGCTGTTACTTTGAAATAGGCAAGGGAAGTTGTTCATAGAATTTGACAATGCCTGGTTGTATTACTACAACTGTTGAACATTTATTGTGAATATGAAGGCAAAACTGATAAAAAATTAAATTTATTGGATGAAATGTTTTGCCATTCACGTGAAGAATGAATGATGAAAATCTTGGTATAAAAATTAAGTTTTTCTGACGTATGAACTGAAGATTAGCTAGAGAATAACCTCCGGTGACCTCAAATAACATTGAAGGTCAGCCTATGGGGGAAGGTGTGTTTTATTGATTCCCCATGACAAATATCAGGTCAATCGGCCTTGCAATTTTTGTGGAGAAGAGGCATGAATAAACAAATGAGGAAAAGGCTAAAATATTGTAATAGATACAGAACTCTTGTAAACAATTATGTACGTTCGGCTATATAGGATACATTCAAAGAATGAACACACATGCTTTCGGTATGTACACACACACACACATACAAGCACACACACATAAACACATATATATACACACACAATGAATGTATATATAAGAAGAATCTGTGCATATATACTTATTTGTCAACGTATCTACATATATAAAGAAACATAAATGCAATATGAAATGGATTGCTGTCATTGTTTTCAAAGTCACTCTGTTGCAAAGGCAGTAGAATTTTACCCATCTCCAAATGAAAGTACACAACACAAGATGGACAATTTCAATGAAAAATGCTTTGAACAAAAAAAAGAAGAATAGATGATGACAATGGCATTATAATTATTCATCAGCCATGAATTCAATTTTCTTTTTATCACAGGTGCTCTTTCTTCATATTTTCATCTTTCTCCTTCAAAGTTTTTTTTTCTTCCTTTAATTTCTATTCTTTATGTTTTCCAGTTTCCTCCTCCTTTTTCTTTTTTTTCTTTTTCTCCTAATTCCTATCGCTGAGTTCTCAGGAGTGGAAAAGAAGAAAAAAATGGCTAATTCAGACAATCTGTCAGTCTACTTATCATTCATTTAATTCAATTCACTTTAATTTAGTTTCAAGCTATGCAGAAATTTTCTGTATTTAAACACCCAGTCTCTATTCATTGGAATGAATAACTCAATTTTTGCCATCAAAATCAATTACCATACATCTACAAGGATTGATAAATAAATGAATGAATGTATATATAGTATATAATACATATATATATATATATATACACACATGCATATGTAAACATATATGTATCTCTCCACCATCTCTCTCTCTCTCTCTCTCTCTCTATATATATATATATATATATATATATATATATATATATATATATATATATATATATATATATATATATATATATATATATATATATATATGAATATATATATATAAAAGAACATTAATAAATATACAACTAGCTTGTGTACAAGTATTAATGTATTAAGTAGATCTTTGTTAAATAAAAAGCGTGCGATACTATCAGTAGAGTGTTTATAAAATGAATAAAGATTTTTTCTATGGTTCATTACAGATTGTACATTCTGTTTGACTTAGAAAACACTTTCAAATGAACGTTTTATATATATTTCATTATACATACATTTTCCCATTATATATGTATATATATATATATATATGTATATATATATATATATATATATATATATATATATATATATGTATATATATATAAAAATATATAAATGATCAATGAAGTAAGTAACAATTATTGCACATATATGTATATATGTATATGTATATATATATATATATATATATATATATATATGTATATATGCATATACATCGATAGATAGATGAATAGATAGAAAGCTGTCCAACTTGTACATAAAAAATAGGTAATCATGCTAACTTATGTGCATATGTAATATTTTTGTATATAACTACATATTACTGAAAAAAATCACCCAAATATGGGAATAAGTATAGAGGAATGAAAAAATCTATTTGTATGCTTAAAAACTTCAAAAATATTGTTTCTAAAATTCATTGTTTTATCAAGCACTGTAACCAAATGATCAAGTCAAATTTCTTTGATGAAAACATATATCCATATAGAATGATTTATATAAATATGCTATGATTTTTTCTTACATGATTACACATATATATATACATATAAAGAAACGTATGGATGTGTGGTCAACCATTAGGATATCAGTCCTGAGTGTGAGCAGCTGAGAGTGAGGTCAACAATAGCTTTTAGGGACTTTTGTTTCATATTAAGAAGGAAGCAAAAGTTACATATTCTATGGGCTCTGCATTCCAAGGACCTTGAGCTAAAAGCTTCATTATCATCATCAGTCTTTTATCATCTGCTCTTGGACATAAACCTTACCTAGGATTCACCACATTTCTCTATCATGGGCGTCGTGGAGCCAGTATTTTCTGAATTTGTCTAGTTCATCTTTCCAGCTTGTATTCTGTCAGCCTCGGTTTTACATGTGATCTGTGGGGATCCATGTTGTGAGTTGTGATGTCCATAGGTTGTCTGCCATCTTACAACATAATCAGCCCATTGCCATTTGAGTTTTCCAATAGATTCTATGATGTCTCGGATTTCTGTTTTCTACCTGATGTACTGTGTTGTCTTGTGATCTCTCCATGTGAAGTTAATTATGATTCTCTCATTGCATGCTTCTCAGTTTACGAGTTTGTCTCTTGGTCAGGTTCCATGTTTCAGCTCCATAAGTGACTATTGGGAGGATGGATTGGTTGTATTAGGATTATTGAGATCGTTTTGTTTTTGAAGGTTGAGCTTGCTCTGCCAAAGGCTTGCCAAGCTAAGGTGATTCTTTGCTTAATTTCTTCTTCTTTTGTGGGTTTCTGTTACTATACTTTATGAGGCTCTAAGCAGAATTTGATTTGGAGGCCCCCACAGAGATCCTTAAGCAGCTGCCCAGTTTGCTTTGATTAGTTTAGCTGTCTTTGACTTTTATAAATGACTGAGTATTTAATATTTACTATTTTAGTCAATCATCACAATTAATTGAGCTTGTTATTATAATAGAGTAATAAATGGAAGTGTGGTATCCATGTAATACACATACTACACTTAATTATGTAGGTATTTGAAACTGAAGTCATAGCTGCTGAACACAGATCGAAATGAAAAAAGTAATACTATGGAAATATCAGACATTTATTGCATTACTCATTGCAAATCAAAAAATCTTATTTCTCTCTGCAAGTAAAAAATGTGCATTTTAATATGTATATTCTCAATTTAGGGCCCCAATGGTACAGGAGGCCTTAACTGTATCAAATGAATCATGAAATCAATGGATTATCAAGGGACTCTAGAGCAAAATGTGCTATTCATTGTAAAAAAAACAGGTTTCATCCAAAGGTCATGGGTTCTACAACACAAAAAAAAAATCTATATTGTGATGATAAAAATTTCTGTTTATTTCCTGAGTTATTGTGTGGTTATACAAAGAAATTAAAGGAGCTGATAATTCTGATCAACACTGTATATGTAGAATTTTTCAGTAAAGTAGCATCTTAGGATATGAATATACATCCTTTCATTTCTATTACTAAAAGTTGCATACAGATGCTTTTCTGTTCGAAACTAAATTTCATGACTCTTTTCATTCCGATTGTGACTGTGCTAATCTGTGCTATGTCTTACCGACAAACCTTTCTATTTTATCTCTCCATTCTATGTCTGGTCTTACTCTCCTACTGCATTTACTATCTCTAGGGCACCAATCTGTTAACCCTTTGCACCATCTGTCATTGATTCTTCTTGCTATGTATCCAGCCTATTCATACTTCTGTCTCTAATTATTTTCATGATATCTTTTGTAGTTCTCTGGACCAAGCTTTTTTTTTCTATCTCTCAGTGTTATTCCTAACATATCTCTTTCCATTGCTCTTTAAGTTATTCTGGGTTTGCCTTCAATACACATATTTACCCTGTCATATCTAAAGATTTACTTACCAAAATATATAGCAACAAAAGGGAAACATATGTACACCAATTAGCAATAAAAAAAATTAAGAAAAGTAATATTTTAAGTGACAAAATCCAAATGCAAGGATAATTTGTGTTGCATTCAGTGTATACATAAGATAGATTTTTCTTGTAAAACATATGAACAACAGGTCTATAAGAATGTAACATTTAATATAGATATATAGATATACAATGAAAATCTTCAAAAAGCATAAATTCAAAGCGATAAAAAAAATGATGTATTGAACAAAAACAGAAGATTTTTTTTTCTTGGAATTTTCTTTCATAATTAATCATCAGTACATAATTTTTCTTAAAATCAATGCATTTTTTTTTGTTTCCATTCCAATAGAGAAAATCAAATACAGAAAAAAGATGAAACCTAAAAGTCAGTGACAAATAAATAAGATGGAGAAAATGAAAAATTACCAAAATGACTGAAAATTGATAGAATCATACAAATAGAAGGAATAAAGTGAAAATGAACATTAGAAAAAAGTATGAACAAAAAACAGAGAACGAAAAAAAATGAGTGTAAATATACTGAAAGATAAATAGAGAAGATGAAAAGGATAAAACAGAAGAGAGAAGAAAAAAACAGAACAAAAATAAACAGACAAAAGAAAGAAATGAATAAAAATAATTAACAATAAAGAAATATGAAAAAATAAAGATAAAAAAATTATGATAAAAATTGATAAATCTGCACATGAATAAATATGGATGTGTGTACACATTTATACGTATTTATAAAAACAAATTTGATGAATGAATAAAATTATAAATATATAATACCAACAGAGAATTTAAAAGAAAAAAAGTAATGCGTATAAGTAGATACATATGTAAGTAAATGAATAAATAAAAAAAATGAATGAATCTCCTGACAGTAGAATCAACAGAGCATCAAAAGTTGACAAGAAATGATTATAATCAACGCAGATTGTGCCTACAGATTTATCTATTGGCTCTTAAATGTGACATGGCGGATAAAGATTTCTTCTGAAGTGAGACGATGAATTTTACACTTGAACAAATTGGGACAGTTTGTAATTTTCTTTCTTTGTATTTGTTGTACTAAGTTTCATTTGCTTCCTTGTTTGTTTGTTTGTTATTTGAATGATGAATGAGAATGAAATGAAAGAGCCAATTTTAAAAGGCTAAAGAGAAAAAAGGATTTTTTTTTTAGATGTTTTCCCATTGGCACAACTGGTTCATAAACAAAAAGGATGGTTGGTACAGAAACTGAATGCAGATTTGGGGAGACCCTAATTTATGTAAAGCTTGGGGTCCCCTTGTTAAAAAATTATGCCTGAAGGTTTAACAAAACTTGGAAACATATATGCCTTTTAAATTGTTAGAGACCAACGCTAAATGTAAACCCTTAAGTTGAGCTTATTTAGTTTATATCTAGAACAGGCTTAATCATAATTTCATGAAGCATTAAATAATGGAAAATTTAAAACATGATACAACAAGAAAAACTGTTTTCCTGATTGGAATTAATCGATTAATTGCAGATGACAGAAATTTCCATCATTGCAGTTGTAAGGCTATATCAATACAACTACGATTTTATTCTGATTGATGGAAACTCACTTCTTTCTGTGAGTCAGGGCTTCTTTCTTGGAATGGCTCACTTGGAATGGATAAGTTTGCAATAGACAAAGGATTTTATCTTATGTGTATGAGCCCAGGGGCGGCAGGTAGGCAGCTGCCTCCCCCCACCAAATTCGAGCACATTAATGAGGAAAATTCAATCGATATTTTTGCTGCCAAAAATATAGAAAACAATATTTTTTAAGTTACATGTTGATCAATCTGTACTAAGTGTATATTGATGATTGATAAAGAAACTTTTCATTGAAAATCAGTACTTGTATTTTCAATCTGTGAAAAATGTTGGTAAATCACGCCTTCTGCCTTCCTTAATGAAAGAGTTTCCATATGCCTCCCTCTGTAGGCAATTGGTTAATTATGTTCAAAATTTTCAGATTCAGTTCAATCTGATATGTCAAACATGTATTGATTTATCAACCATTTGCCTATAAATGCATCGTTTGTTAAATTTTCAATCAACAGACTTTAAACTAATTTGGTAGATTCATCAATTTGTAATGTTACTTTTCTTTTGAATATTTCTGTTTGGATTTCTGATAAGAGGGATTGTTACTACTCAAAGATTCTTTGTTGCAAGAATCCATACCTTTTGTATTCAGATAGGAATAAGATTCTTTTCATAGTTGTATGCAATGCTGGATTAACTATGTAGCAAAAGTAAAATATGCCACAGGGCCCCACAACTTCGAGGGCCCCATGGTAAATCCTTGCCAGCTATCATTTCTGATTCAGTGGTGCTGTACTTGTTCAATAACTATAGTACTATACTGTCCTCCACTTTTATGATCAGTTTAAGGTTAACAATTTTAGCCAACCATCGCTTTTAATTGGAGTTATCATTTTAACAGAGTAATTAGTTGAAGTATAGTATTTATTTAATACATTTCATTATTATCAGCCTTTTAGCATCGGTTGCTGTAAAAAGACCTTCCCCAGGATTCTCCAGAACTCTCTCTCATGGGCATTGCAGGGCCAGTACTTTCTGAATCTATTTAGCTTGTCATGCTATCTAACTTTCTATTGGCCACAATTTTGCATATGATCTCTGGAGATCTACCTTGTGAGTCGTGATGTCCAGTGGTTGTTGGACATTCTTGCAACATGTCCAGCTCTTTGCCATATAAGTTTTCTGTTTCTATGATATCTTGGAATCCTATCTTTCCAGTAATATACTGTGTAAAGGTATCTAGAACTGAAGTCATAGCCATTGCACAAAGATCAAAACGAAATCAAAATAATTTTATTACTGAAATGTCAGACATATTTATCGTATTATCTGGCTTCATTACATATGGAAAAATAAGTTACTTTTCAAGTAAGAAATTCATACCTTTTAGAATTAATATGCATTTTCTTAATTTTGGGTCTGTCTATAACATACGCTACAGGATCTGCACCAGCTTAATTGAGCACTGGCTGCACTTTATCCTATTGCCATATGAATATTTGTTCAAGTAAATGTTTGCATGTGAATGCTTGCGTGGTTATAAACAGAGGAAGCGGATCCAGAGTAGGGTTTTCAGATAAAAATCACTAACTGATAACAATAAACAGAGGATATGAAAATTGGCACAATTTACATTCATTGTTGTAAATTCCAATCCATTGTAATGAATTCATTGTTATATTATTAAATTCATTGATATAAACAAAATAACATCCTGAAAAAATGAATATGAAATTCATCTTATTTTTTTCCCTATTCTTTAATTCATTTTAAATCAAGTATTCAGGGCTGACTGTTTTTGATGATTAGAACCATTTCATAACATTATCTGTGATTACAATAGATAGTTTCTGTAAATCTTAAGAAGTTATTTTTCTGAACATCATATTGCATAAATAAAAGAGAACCACAATTAGTTTTGCATTTCCATGTTTTCATTCACATCACCTTCAGATGCTACTTTGAATTTTTGACTCCAACAACATCAAGATATTTTTAGCCAGAGGCATAGCTGAGGATATGGGGTGCTATTTGAAAATACCTCTCTGGGTGCCCAATGGAGAGGATCCCCCAAAAGCTTTATAAATAATAGTTCACCTACTGCATTTCTACTGATGATATACAATAACAAGGATATATTAACACACACAAGAATCGGACAAACCTTTGGTGGTGTTTTTTTTTATCAATTAAGTGTTAATACACGTATTTATTGCAAATTTTGCTTTTTCATTAAATATCATTGATTGTTGGAGGAAGGGGTGTTACCAGGATTCGCCCGGCGAGGGGGATAGCTCCTACGACTGCAGTGGGATGGGCTAGATCATCCTGCACCCAGCTGAGGGAGGGGTCCTCAGGCATGATCCCCTGGGTAATTTAGATTTTCACGGGTGCTAAGATAGCTATCGAAAACTTTTTTTTTTTTAACATGACGTTAATTTTATGGAACATTACAATGAAGAGAATCAAATGTGAAAACGCCTTTGGTACTACAATCACCCCAGTGATAAAAAAGGACTGGTAACACTATTTTTGCAATATTTGGAAGGGTGTCAAACTCCATACTGTTGACTAATATAATAGAGTCAAGGGCCTATGATGCAGATTTATAAATGGAGAGGCACAGATTTAGAGGCACCCCCATGATTGGCGCCGCAGAAAAAGTTTAAAAAACTGATTCCCCCAGATTTCTTTCAATATAAATAGCTCTGTAACAAAACAAAAATGAAAGTACAACATAAACTTCACTCATCAGATGTGGAAGTCCGATATATTAACTTTGCCAGACGTTGGGAACCTGTTCTCGTGAAGTGCAACAACATTATTTCCAACATTTAAAAGGTCAAGATCGTCCTTTAATTCCTGTCATTGAGGCAAACTGTCTGGACACGTTGAAATATTGTTTTCAACACCTCAAATTATGTTTCCAAGACGTAAATATCGATATTACGTCCATAGATTTCGTGTTGGTCGTCACCAAATTGCTTGCTACAAATGGCACTGAGAAGAAGATTTTTCAACACTGCAAAGGTTTTGAAACTTGTTTGGCCCAATCTTACTTTAATCGGATAAACCATGATATCTAAAGCAGCTTCAAAACAAATTATCTTGTAGTAATCTTCAACATTTGCAGGATGACAACCTTCAAAGCCATCAATGAGTTTCATCGACGAATTGTCTGTTCTGTTTTGCTTTTTGACGCGGATGGGTTTTGGACAAGTTATATATAAATGAATTTAATCTCTGTCCGAGTGAAAGATCAAAATCAGATGAGAATTTCTGCATTCATAAATTGAACCCCACGATTCTCGCCCAAACGTCCGTAATCGATTTCTTACAAAAACACACTAATTCAACGGTTGATTATAATTAAGAACTATTTTTTGAAAACACGGAGCGTGAACAATCCATTGTGTAACACAAAACTTGCCAAGTGAGCGTACCTTGTTGTGAACATTTTCCTCAGCAACAACTTCTTCATTCTTCTCGTATTGTTGAGAACTCAACAAGAACGCATAACAAGGAAATAAAAGCAAGGATTTTACATTCGAGTGTGATATCTTTCACAAATAAACTTGAAGAATATTCACGGCAATGGTTAAACAGGCTCTTCCGAAATTTAGGAGGCAACATGGGATTTTCCCCAGCATGTTGCTTGTACCATCATATATTTGTCCCCTGCAGGTGGGCAAAGATAACCGCATTTGAATTAGCATATCTTTTATTATAGAAAGTATTGTCGCTTTTTACATCTGTGAGTTTGTAAAAACATGGAACCCAAAGGGACTTGGTAACTGAGCGAATACATAAGCAATGTTGCCCCTTGTTTGCAGTATATTCATTCCTTTTATCTCCAACAACTTTTTCTTTTTTTTAAAAATTTGGTTTGCCACAATAATCAACAATTCGTTTTGATAATCTGGATGAATGTTTGAATCATATTTTCTGCGTGATTCCATTAACTGGGTTAAGTTGTTGTCTTCCAGAAATGAATCTCTTTGAAACGCCAACGCTTGTCTTCTAAGAAACGGTTTACATTCCATAACTTTGATGGAGTATCCCCTTTCCTCTTGTCTTTCTTTCGGGGCCTTGGTTTTCCCCATTTCCACTAAACCACCGGATTCCGAAATAACGCCAAAATGTGAGCAACTTACTTGAATGTTAAAACTGAATATCCCCCAGGAAAAAATTTTTTCACAAGGAATCAGTGGCGTACCGACGGTGGGTGGGGGGATGGGGTTCCGCTCCGGGTGACACCATCTGAGGTGGTAACATCATGATGGCGGCTCAATTCTTTTTAATTGATATATTTGTTATTTGAATAATCAAAATTGACTTGACTTTAACTAACAAACCACTGTGTGTCGTTCAATTCATTCCCTCTCACGTTATTAACCTAACAAGTTGAAATCATCTTCTGATCTTTAAATGAGGCCACAGAATTCGATAATATTCTTACATGAACTTAATCGAAAAGCTGATTGTTCGAATGTACACAACCCAGTATTGCCAAGTAAAACTAAAGCTAAATTTGGCTGGGTTCTTTTCCAGATGAGTATATGAAACGTTTTCAGCGATAAAGTCAGTAGGAAATTATAAACTTTAGCCGATTTTAGCCTTTTCAGAAATTTGCGCACGTCAGAAACTTTCTTGAATCCCACTACTCCGTAACTTCGTTCAATAAATCATTCATTAACAAATCTGCAGCTATTTGCTGCTATATTTTTGGGGAAACTACATTTTATGTTAGTAAAAAATTCTTCAAACCAAAGGTAACTAGAAGAAGTAGGACATTTATTCTTTCTTATTTCATCCATTTCTATACCTTAGAATTTACAACGCTCCATTTTAGCACTTCTTTGAAACGTCTTTTTGAAGTTTATTATTGGTCACTATTTTACTTTCGTGGTCCAGGCTTCTACAGCCTTTATTTCCCGATCAAAGTGCAATATCAGGTTTTTTTTCCAACTCAACGAAACATGACACTGACTCCCCGTTCATTATAGTTGCATTTTAATAGTTTTCTCCATAAAATCCAAAAAGTAATGAATAGTTACGAGTAGAATAAGGTAAACTTTGCGGTTTAAAATGGTTTTCAATGACGACAATAAATGAGATTCGAGGCAACCTTTGTTTCTGTCAATTGAAAAAGTATTCAAATCAGATCGAAATTCACAAAGAAAGCAATTGATATACAACAATAATAACGTTCAAAATTGAAAACGGGAAGTTAATACTATGCTTTGTTGACGTGAGAATCCCATGTCCTAAAAAGAAGGGCATTCAACCAATGTATCCTTCTGATAGTCACCTATGGAGCTGGAACACCCAACCTAATCAAAAGAGACAGCACAGTATATTAGAGGAAAAAATAGGAGTCCGAGACATCAGAGAAACTGTTAAAAAGCCCATGTGGCAATGAGTTGGACATGTTGCAAGAATGCCAGACAACTGCTGGACATCACGACTCACACCGTGGATCATCAGAGATCATATGCGAAATTGTAGCCGACAGAAAGTTAAGATGACGTGACATGCAAGATAAATTCAGGAAGTACTTGCTCTGCGATGCCCATGATACATAGGTCAAGAGAATCTTAGGGAAGGTCTAGCAACAGACACTAAAATGATAACGATGATGATAATGATGATGATAAGAACTGATACTATTCTTTGATCTTCGTATTTACTCGCTTCTCCACGAGCGATATGTAATACAAGGTCGCTTTCAATGTGGTGTCCCAGTTACGGAAAATCTGCAAAAATTGCTCCAGTTCCCGCAGCTAGTGTTGCGCAAGCCTCAGGGCAAGCATGACCCATTCCTTTTAGTGCAATGGGATGGTACTGCCCCAAGGCGTATAGCTCTTTGAGATTGGGCTGAGTAATACCTTAGGACCACAGGACGAATCCGAGGCCTCTTGCACTTACCGAGCCTCAGTAAGCTATTATCGGCCATGGCATTGCATCGGCATAAAGCCAAAGTGAGTTCTGTGAACATATATTACACTTTGATCTTGATATAGAGGCTGCAAATCGATCGATCACTAGCGTAATGCCAAGTTCAATGGTTCAAGTATTCGCCGTATTTATCAATCATCGTTCGGTTAATAAGAAGAAAGTTCGTTATGGTCCATTTGTTCATTTAAGCTCCAAATGGTTATGTCAAAGTTCATCGTCGCATCCTTGCGACTTTGAACAGAAAAACTACACAGAACCCAATAATTCTTTGTAATTTAATCGTACCACAAAAGGTACTGTCTTTGTATTTTGGGGGTGCACAGAAAGCTTGTATATATAAGCTTATAACTTTCGATCATCAACAACCTTTTAGCGTCCGTCGTCAGATAAAGATCTTCCTCTGGTTTAACCAGACTTCTCTCGCATGAGCGTCGCGGAGCCAGTACTTTCTGAACTCGTCTAAGGTCACGTAATCTTATTTTCTTTCGGACACTATTTCGCATATAATCTTTGAGGATCTGTGTTGTGAGTCGGGATGTATACCCTTCTTTTCGATGATTTCATGGAGTTTTAATGTCCTAGGTTGATGTTATGGTCTACTTTCTTCAGCTCTGATTTTTTTTTCTATTCTGATGGTTGTGTCCTTGCTCTAAACATTTTTGTTGACATGACATTTGTTTTGATGTTCATGTCGAAGCCAACTTTCTTACTTCTTTTACTCACTTCGTCAAGCATTGTTTGGAGATCATGAAGGTTCTGAGCAAAAAGGACGTCGTTGTCAGCAAATCTGAAGTTACTTAGGTATTCGCCGTCTTTGCTGATTCCTTTGTTTTCCAAGTGTAGGTTTTGGAAGATCATCTAAGGGCAGGCAGAGAGGGGCTTGGTATCACATTGTCTCACACCCTTTTCTATTTGAAAGGGCTCGGCGTCTTTATGAAGACTGATGAAGGGATCAATTTTTCAATACTCAGTACTAACTAGAAATCTTTTTGATTTTTAACATTTTTGAGTTAATGAGACTATTTACGTAGTGCAATGGAAAGCAACAAAAAGAAAAGAAAGAATAATGCTTTAGAAGAAATAGTTTTAAAATTTAGGAATGAATAAAGAAACCCTCAACTATTACTTGGAGTATGATTTCTTGTCTTATAACTTTTGAATCCCCTGGAAAGGAATCTTACAAGGTAGGAGCATGCATAAAGAAATATTCCCCTCGAATGTTACGCAAAAAGGAAATTTAGTGTATCTCTTGAGATATGTATACCTGTTGTACATAGATTCTAGATATCCTGGGAAGAGAGCAAGTTCCGGAAGGGGATTGTTGGCCAGATTTGCCAATTTAGCGTTATTCGCAGTAAATATAGTGTGTGTCATATTGTAGCATCGCAGAAATTTTACTTTAAGCGTTATTTTTCAGTGATTTTAGCAATTTTCAGCTATTTTAGCAACTTCAATAGATTCTAGCCATTTTCTTCTAGAAAAGCTAACAGTTTTTAGAGCGTTTAGGCATTTTTGAGGTCGATTTAACACGAAAAGTTTTTAAATTGGCATCACAGAGTGTTACACCTTGGTTTACTGCCCCGGGTGACACTAACCTTAGGAACGCCATCGCAAGGAATTTCTTAAAAACAGGAAGGAAAAACATACAACAGATTGAGAATAACGTAACATTTCTATCCATTCACAAGGAAGCTATCAATTTCTTTCTGTTTTTAGGGAGCTGAAATATTTCTGGACATTTGAAGAGATCAACTCCAAAACGGAGACAGTGCAAAATAATGGATTAATCGGCATAGCTTTTAACCGATCAGATTATCGGGTGAAATCATGCGGAATCCTTGATTGATTAGTAAGAAGTTGATATAATGTTATGTAAGACAGAAGTTCTCTTTATTTTCTTTCTCTCTTTACAGATAGGATTATCGAGATGGACAAAGAGTCTTAAATAAAGTCCTTACACGAAAAAAGAATATCAGCTTGGAAAAAAAAAAAATGTTGGGGTGTTGTGCCCATCCTGTCCTGGCTTTGTGGGCCCTGATGCATACCATATTAAAGGATATCCAATTCTATACCTGTTGGTGTCTTATTTTTCATCGGTTGATCTAAAATGAATTTTACAACGAATTCTCAATTCAATGTTTATGCATCGGCCAAAATACGTTCTGATTTTTTTTTTTTTTTCGCACACAACGAAAGTTTTTCAGAAAGCTGCCCCATTGAATATTGTCATTAGACCAGCATGATTTAAAAACATCGATCCGGAATTTCCGTGTATTCCAATATAATAAACTCGAGAGTTATATCAAAATGTAGCACAAAATGTGCTCTATCCAACATCTGTTTTGTTTTTATATCATAATTCGGGAGATTCTCTATAGCCTTTGAAATCAGTGGGTATTTCTGGCTTTGGATTTTTGTTTATCAAAGCGAAAAAGACGTGCGTTGGACACATACAAGGTGCTGAACGAATTCGAATCACTTTGTAGCGATGACTATACTTTGATTGTTATTTCAGCACGGACTCATATTAAAAAATATGCGCTATTGAAGTTTCTAAGATTAATGTGAAAATTCTTGTTGGTAAAATTGAAGTAAAACTGGAAACTTTCTGCAAACGCAAGAGGAAGTAATTCTAATTCGAATATAGCTGAGATAATCCTCTAAATCCCTGACCGAGGCAAGGAAATTTGAGACCGCACCAACCAAATAAATTCTAATGGTTGATCTACACAACCTCTGATATTATTATTGGTTATTTCAAGATTTTTTTACAAATGTATTAACAGATTTTAGGAGAGGTTAATGTTTAAGAACTTTTTAAATGACTCAGCACTTACCCCCATACAGTACAAATTGATATTTTGTCTAAAAGATTCTCCCGCAGATTTTTTTTCTTCAAAAAACCAATCTTTTGCCTAATCTGAATAAAGAAGGCCTTGTCTTACTGGTCATCTAATGGACTAACTCTCAAATGAAGTTGTGAAGAACATATCAAAACAGATCCTTGTGTAGACCACCATTTTAGGATGGTACCTTTACTGATTGGGACATGTCATAAGGCTCCACCACAACCTGAAAATCAGGCTGTTAAGAGAATGTTAAGAAGCCAGAAAAAGGGAGTGACACCCAAGATGAGCTTGAGACAGACAGTTGAGAATGACTTCCAAATGGTCAATAGAAAGTGGAAAAACAGCAATAGACTTGCTGAGGACCATATATGATGCAGCATCTTGCCTGCTTCATATTCTGCATAACCAAACAGCAATTGAGTCTAAGTATGAGTTTTTTGTTCTATTCATTTCTAAGATTTCTGGCATAGCTTCCAGTTTTGTATGATTGTTTAGTGAATAAACAGACCTGATCACATCAGTTATTTTATTTGTGCAAAATATTTTTATTAATAACATAAATATTCCTCTGGATCACTTTTCTTTTTTTTATTGGATCATATCTGCCTCAGGATAGGATATAGATCTAAGTTTTTTTTTAATGCATATAAATTTATCATATATCTGAATATATACAGCAGATCTACAAAACTTAATAGCTTAATGGTTGCTATTACTTAGAGGTTGGAGAGATGATTTTTAGCATCTCTGAATTCTGGAAATATTCCCAAAGAATAGAATAAAAGACAAACAATTACAAATGCTAATAAATTGTGAAGCACAGAGATGTTGAGGAACCGGAGATAAGTTAAAGTTGTCATGGCTTCAAGAAGATATTCCACAGACAGAACAATAAATAAGAGCAAGAAAATTGAAGAGAATGAGAATAATTTAATAAATAATCATGAATTAAATCTCAAAACAAAAATAAAAAAAGATCAACAAGAAAATCTGGATATCTAATTATTTGATAGAAAATGTTTTCTATTTACTTATCTTTGTATATTGTTAAAATGCCAATATGAATATGAAAATGTTTTTTTATCTGTTTTTGTCAATTCTTATCTGTCTTTTCATATCTATTTCACTCTGTTCCTTTCCATCTCATTCCGATCCTCTCTGTCTACAGATGTCTGTTCCTCTCTCTCTCTCTCTCTCTCTCTCTCTCTCTCTCTCTCTCTCTCTCTCTCTCTCTCTCTCTCTCTCTCTCTCTCTCTCTCTCTTATTCCCTCTCTAACTATTTTTGTATTAATCTCATTTCCAATCAGTCTGTTCATCTCCCACCATCCGTCTACTCCCCTCTTTCTCACCCTATCATTCTGATCCCCTCTCTCAATACATCCATGTTCCTCTCTCTTTTTATCCATCCTCTCTCTTTACACATCTATGTATCTCTCTCTTCTTAAACATATCTGTTTCTCTCTTTCTATCCATTTCAATCAATTCTTATAGCTATATCCCAATCTTTATGTTTGTTTCTCCTATTTCTATTCATTTCTATTCATTTCTATTCATCTATCACATTTATCAATACATCAATCACCACTACCCACCACACCGGTTTAAATACTATTGCTGGGTTAAAAATTTTATCACTGCTTCATACAACATTGGTTTAAATACAGCTGATGGATTTAGGTTAGTCTTGTTTTCTGACATTCATATGTATCATGTATCTGGACTTTGCCTGCCGTGATCGCTCATTGCTGCAATGAATAAGAAAATTTTTTTTTTAATGCTTCATAAACAATAATCCAAAATAGGTTTTTAGTTGTGGGTTCAATTTCCAATGTAAGTTTATAGTAAATTGATCCTTTAGTTTGCGCCCAGTAACATTCTTGCATTTTTAAAAAAATTTAGACCTTTTATTCTTCAACAAAAGAGGAGAGAAGGGACATTCATTGATCACCCCTTTTTCCAGATCATACCTAAAACAACATGTTCCAAAAGATGTTGGTTGTTTGGAGGTTGAGGAAAAGAAACTTTCCACTTATATATGATCTGTTATGCACGTAATGGTTAATAATAATCACTGTTACCCACAATGCTGGTTTAAATACTGTTCCTGGGTTTAGATTATTCATGTGTTCTAACATTTACCTGTATCCATCAATCCAGACATCACCCAGCCCTAACCATTCATAGTAAAAACCTGAAATCTTGCAAATATACTCCCCTCTCTTGAATCAAATATTTTTTGAAAATTCAATCTCAAATAGGCTTGGAGGGGGTCAATTTTATTTTTTATGTATAGCTTTATTGTAAATTGGTCTCTTAGTTTGTGCCCTGTAGCTTCCTTACATGTTTTTTTCTTCAATATAGACTTTTTACTGCACAATCAGAGGTCAGAGAAGTAACTTCATAGATTGCTCTTTTTCCCACCAATTTAATTGATCACCTCTACCTGCTGAAAGACATTGGTCAGCCAGAGGTTGGGAAAAACACCTTTCCACAAACATCTCATTCGTTATGCTTGTAATTTTCATTATTGTTGCTGGTATTAATAATCACTACCCGCAACAGATTGGTTTGAATACTTTAGTCGAGTTCAGTTTACTTATGATTATATATAGTAGCTATATGCATGGAAATTCCATGGTAGTCAGATTCATCATCTCATACTTCTGCACTTCTCTCACACCACGCCTGTATTGTCTTATTCTCTCCCTTATCCCTTCCAATCTTTGTTGCTGGTCCAGGATTTTATCTAAATGTACTACAAATATGGATTAGATTCATATGCAAAATTTTCATACCCCTTCACTAAACTACCCAACTTTCTTTCCTTCCCTCTCTTCCTCCTGACTTATTAAACTAACTAACATCCCTTAATCCCCTTTTCTCTCTCACCTTTCCAGTAAACTGCCTATGTTTTTTTTCTCTCCTGTTTCTTTCTAGATGAAACAATATTTCAATTGAAATAAATCAAACTATTCCTAAGCAGTAAGTCCTCATCATTTTTAGTCCAATGTTATAAACATTGAGCCATTCCCATGCATAAAATCTTGAACATTTCCAGTCCAGTATTATAAACATTTGGTTATTTCCATGCAGTCCTCATCATTAAAAGTCCAATGTTGTAAGTGTTGAATTATTTCCAATAGACCTAATGATGCTCTAACAATGGAGCCCTTCCCATGCAGTAAGTCCCTAAAATTTTCAGTCCCATATTATAACCATTGGGATATTCTAATACAGTTGGAACTTAACCCTTTCTGTCCAATATCATAACCATTGAACTATTCTAATGCAATAAGACCACATAATTTTCAGTCGTAATATTATAATCATTTAGCTATTTCACGCAGTAAGACCTCATCATTTTCAGTTCAATTTATAACCATTGATCTATTCCCATAGAGTGTGTTAGAACCTTTCAATTGTAACTGTCAACATCAGTTTCTTGGTATGCTCTTCTTTCTCTGTGCATATTAATTTATCTATCCTATATTATTGAATCACATCTCAGAGGAAATCTTCAATATTAGTGATGTAAGTAATGTAAATATGTAATATTTTACTTAGCAGAAGATAGTTAGATAAAACAGTAAATATGTTTCTCGATAAAATATTGAAAATCTTTTTAGAATTGTTGTTTATTTATACTCAATAAGTTGAACAATCTTTTTGGACAACTCAGTGAATGTTTCCAACAATCAAAGATACTTCAACAAATATCTAGAACTAGTGGGGATGTAGTCTTTGGGTTGATAACAGGTTTTGCACCCTTGTTCTATTAGGATTACCACTAAATTACATTGCTAAAAACAGGCATTATTATTTCTTCCTGCATACACATGTACATCTAATGCGGTAGTGCTCTTGGAGAACGTTTGGTAGACTCTCCATCCGATGTCCCTCCAAGAAAACTTCAGAAAGAGTCATTTTGAGGCCACATGGAACAAGTATTTAGTACTGTATTGGCTTATTTTTTCACATCATTGAATTGTTCAAACAGAGAATTTTAGGTGTTTATAGATAGTAAGGGAATGCCCCCCCTCCTCTGCAAGAAAAAAAGGGAACATCGTTACCATGAATTCACAAAGCACTACATCCCTAAGTACATCTTTGTTGGAGAAAGAGAATTAATGAAATAAATCAGAAACAGTAATGATAGTTCTCAACAAAACATGACAGATATGATCAATATGATAAATATCAAAATGGGTTTTGATTTTCAGATTTCAAGCATTTATAAAAGCAGAAGGGTGGGGTTTCAACAATTAGGATTTGAGTGTCTTAGTCTATTGTGCATGAGAATGAATACTAAATTAAGAGCTGTAATCTGGCACAATAGATCTCCTTGTTTGGTGCATTTTTCTTTCCAGTTTATTATTCATTAATCTCTTTTGTAAATTTTTCCAATCTTCTTTCCTTCTTAGAATCACAGATAAAATTTGATTTTTATTCCTTGACATAAGATGATGTTTGACAAGGTGATCACATTTTAGACAAGGCACTTTATAAAAAGAATGAGAAATAAGAATAAAAACATAAAAACAGAGAGATGTGGCAAAATATATGCATAGCATTGTCAGTTGGGCACGTGCCTTTAAAGCTACAGAAATATGTCTTGTCTCATGCAAGAGCAGCTTATATACAAGTTATGCATTTATTAATAAACATGCATGTGTTCTGTGCTTTGTGTTTCGTTTCCTGCCAAGGTGGAGATCCATAAAAATGAATATGTAATGTCAAGGCATTTTCATGCCTAGCTTTGTGCAGACAATAGAAATGTGTATGTATATATTTGTACACATGATTCTTCCTATATATATATACACACATATGTATATTTAGGTACATATATGTGTAATGTGTGTGTGTGTGTGTGTGTATGTATATATATATATATATATATATATATATATATATATATATATATATATATATATATATATTGTGCGTGAAGAAGCCATCTATCGTGATCACTTTCGGACATAGTTTTTAGTTGAAATAATAACTAACTAATAGCATTGAGCACAGGATATACAAACTGGAACAATTCATTCATTGTTATAAATTCATCATAATGTATAATTTTACTTAATAGAAAATTGTAAAAAAAATCCCATCAGACTTGCCAGACTATGGATCCGTACCTAAGAAATCTTGGACTCTTTTTTTCTCAATACAGAGGTGTCATCCTTCCAGATTGATTACCTACCAAGCCTAGAGAACCCAGTCTACTCTGCTATTCAACATATAGCTTGGGGGGTAGAATATATGGATTCATGCTTTTCCCAAGGGCATCAGTGCAAAGTGAACACTAATGGCCTTTACTAATCCTATTGCCTACGCACTTCAATATATACATACATACATATATATATACATATATATTTATATATATATATATATATATATATATATATATATATATATATATATATATATATATATATATATTTGTATATTTATAAATAAATATATATACATAAATATATATCTATATACATATATATATATATATATATATATATATATATATATATAAAAATGCACACACATGTGTGTGTGCACGTGTGCGAGTGAGAGTTTCTGTATGTATACTTCAATGAACATATAATGCTCAATATTTAATCATATATAACTCGCTCTCCATGTATGTTTGTTCAGTAAGTACGTACATATATATATACTTATGCCAAAATCTCCTAATCCTAAACATGAAAAATGAAAAAGAAACCAAAAAGAGTATAGGCCATTTTACATTTTTTGGGCGCTAATCTGTCTGGCTTTTGTTTTCCATCAATTTCACCAAAGGTTTGGCCATTTTTGTGGTTGCATATTAGCTTGCATTTCTGTTTATCTAAGCTGACTACTGACAGACATTTTGCTTATGTCAACAGAGGCAGCTGCTTTTTCTTGCCTAATAAGTAATAAAATCCAACTAAAAAGAAAAAAAACGAACAAATAAAAGATTAAAAAAAGAAACATTTTGCTACCCTCAAACCCTCCACTATACAAAAAAGGTTTTAGTATTTCATATATTCTGAATGTTCTCTTTTCTTAGGGATTTAACAATTTGTTTATGAACATTGTATACACATCCTTTGTTCATTGGACATTTATAGAATTTTGATTGAACCATTTTTTCATTGATGTACTTGAAATAGGGACAAAAACAACATGGTAGCCTTTGGAGGTTTCAAACCAGCAGCTAAGCCAAACAGCCCTGAATATCCCGCAAGCTTCTGACAATGCTTTCAACTTTTTAGCAATATTGGCTTGGACCAAAAATACAGTGATCAATCATTGCAATTTTTCTAAGGATAGATTCTATATGATTAATTTTTAAATTACCGTTTTTTTCACTGGTCTTAATGAAAAATTGAATTTAGCTCTTTGTAGCTTTTGAATTTTGAAACAGAATAAATCATCTTTAAAGCTTGAATCTGTAACAGTACTTTAGCAAAACATATCACAAATGTTACTTGCTGTAACTATTTTAGCATTGATGGCATTTTTGGCTTAAATGAAGGAAAGATAAACCAGACCACAATTCCAAGTTTCTCATCAGGGCTGAAGAAAAAATTTTTTCCAAGTTTTTTGCAAGTTTTATTACCAAAAGCTAATCATGAAAACATATAATAAATATATGCATGTATATATATATATATATATATATATATATATATATATATATATGTGTGTGTGTGTGTGTGTGTGTGTGTGTATGTATGAATGCAATTATTTTGATGTAAGTAAAAAAAACCTTTCTTTGTATATCATTACGGTAAATATACAAATAAGTGCAAAAAGAATGTATATAGATAAATAAAGCTACGACTGGGATTTTAAGTTATAACCAGACCTTAATTGGGCTGGATTAAGTGTTTATGGCAATAGTTTTGAATCCATCTTGGGTCGGCTTTATTCAGCATTTGTTTGTATATTTAGTACGTGCAACATTGGAAAAATACAAAAATTGTTTTGGTCACATACATAAATAGCTTACTTACCATAACTTTTTATAGGGAATAAATAAGCAGAAGATTTTGCTTACATAAATAGATATAGAAGGATCCATGAAAACTTTGTTCAATGCTGAATAAAGGGAATGTTCGGTCAAATATATAACTTACTTACCAAACCTTTTTATAATGAGGAAATAAGGTATTTTATTTACAGAGTTGACCAAGATTACTTTCTCATTTATTGTAACCAGAATGTAATTTTCATTTTGTATATGCTTATGTGACAATAAATAATAACCCCATCAAACTCATTACATTATGCAATGGTTTCCAAGCTGATGACTGTAACTCTGTTAGAGGTCATCGCTACTGTGTTGTGGATCTTGAGTGTCAGTTACAAAAAAGGTCTTATTTGCATTGATTTCATCAAGGAGATAGTCCTCTGATTGA
This sequence comes from Thysanoteuthis rhombus, assembly GCA_963457665.1. NCBI lineage: Eukaryota > Metazoa > Mollusca > Cephalopoda > Oegopsida > Thysanoteuthidae > Thysanoteuthis > Thysanoteuthis major. The sequence continues at coordinate 19,160,225 of OY735210.1, read as the reverse complement.
AATAGATGAGCACAAACAATTTTGCCTTATCTCATTTAGAGCATCTATAACTTAGAAACCAAATAGAACAAACAAATACTTTTGAAATAACAGAAAGATAGTAAATGAAATAGCGATAAAAAGGAAATTCTTTTTATCACAAATTATAAATGCGGAATAATGAATCATAAACTTCAATAATTATAAATTTAAGAGATTGAAAATCTGGACTAATTTCTAGATTTTGCCTGAGAACAGAAATTGATTATGGAACATAAAGGTTCCAGGTATATCCATCATTACTGGTAAACTCAGAACAGTTCTGGTTGTCCTTGCTCAGAATTGGAAAAATCCAAAGAATCAAAACCATACAGGTGACAGCACTACCAAAATCAGGTAGAATACTGAAAGAGCATTGAAAAGAATAGGTGTCACTTGATTTCTATTAAAAGCTACAAGATACTATTTGTGTAGAAACACAAGGATGTACCCCATTTGTGACTTGCAAAATTTTGAGAAAAAAAAAAAAAAACTAAACAAGGAAAAAAGAAAAACATGAAATTAAGATCTCAGCACTTTTAAACACCAAGATGTTTTTGGGTGGCTTCTTTCACCATAATAATGTTCCCTTAAAGTCAAAGTTGTTTTAGGGAATTGAAAATATCAATAATATTGATATACAACATTTAATTTGATATTAGATGATTTGAATAATATAAATGAAGCAAAAGATGGGCTTTAAATTATGCATAAAAGATTCACTGAATTTTCTGTTCTTAAGACTTTAAGAATTGAAGAGTTCTGTTTTGATACACATACATAGTTTTTCGTTCCTATTGAATTTTTTTTGTAGAATAGAAATAGTATAGAGATTTTTGCTCTCATACATGCTTCATATTTTTTGTTATGGCAAGCTGGGTGGGACAATTGTACCTGGTATATTCCCTGCTTTAATATAATAATTGACTAATATTGATTGATTTTTGGTGGCCGCGGGACTTGCAATTTATGACAATAAAAGTTATTACTGAGTTAATATGATAAAAAGTATGGCATGTTATTAACACAGAAATGTTAGAAATTTGCATATTGAATTAGTTATACTAATATGTAACATAGGAGAGGAAGAAGAAAGTACATAAATAAAAACTTTCTGAAAAGAAAGTGAAAGTGAAAGTTGATCAATAAAGAAAATGGGGAAACAGCAAAAAAAAAAGATTTCCCAAAGTGAAAGTTAACAAAATAAAAGAGGCGTAAAAAAAGAGAATAATTTTGGAAGGGGAAATGAAAGTTTTATGATAAAGAAAATGAGGAGAAAGGGGAAGAAAGAAATTTCTCTGAGTGAAAATTAACAAAATAATAAAAGTATTAAAGAGAAGGAAAATTAGGGATGAAAATGAGAGTGAAAGTATATCAATGAAGAAAATGAAGGAAGAACAAAGAGAAATAGAGTTTCTCAGAGTGAATAAAAATTAGTCTTTATTTTGTTAACAAAGAAAGCATAAAAGAAGGAGAAACATCAGGAAATGAAGAAAGTGAAAGTGAAAGTTTGTCAATGAAGAAAATGAAGAAACATTGAAGAAAAAGAAAATTTCCCTGAGTGGAACTTGAGAAGATAAAGAAAACATGGAAGAAGAGGAAAAGTTTGGAGTGAAAGTGGAAGTGAAAGTTTGTTGAAAAAATGAGGTAAGAACAAGGAAAATGAAAATTTTCCTGAGTAAAAGTTAACAAAATATAGAAAACATGATAGGAAAAGAAAAGGTAAGTGCAAAAGTGAAAGTATACCTATGAAAATATCAGGAAAAAGGAATGAAAAAGAAAATTTCCAAGAGTGAAAGTTCATGAAATAATGAAGGCATGAAAGAGGAGATAAATTAGGAATGAAAGTGAAAGTGAAAGTCTGTAAATAAACAAAATAAAGGAAAAGCAAAGAATAAGAAAATTTCCCAAAGCAAAAGTTAACAAAATAAAGAAGGCATAAAGAAAAGAAAAAAAATTATGAGTAAAAATGAAAGTTGGTCAATGAACAAAATGAGGGATGAGAGAAAAAAAAGTTCTTTGGTGAAAATCGAAATCAATAAGCAAAATAAAGGAGAGAGGAGAAACTTCCTCCAATGGAAGCAGAAACTGCTAAAAAAAATCATTAGTTAAGAGGACAGAAAAAATTTCCAGAATCAATATGAAAATGAAAGTTGGTCAACAAACACAATAATCACCAGGGTTTACTAAATTTGATTTCGCAAGGTGATTTTCAACAATGTGAAAGTAAAAGAAAAAAGAAAGGCCTACGTTTGGAATATTTCAGATGAATCGAAGAGAAGAAAAATTTTTTCTCGAGGGAAAATGATAATTAAAATTTTTCTTTCTTTCATTTTTTTTTTGTACGTGGGTTTGTGCGACAATTTTTTTACTACTCAATTATCGTACAGCGAGGGGATGTGCTTCATGGCTAAAGGCTTTGCTTTTCATCAGAGATTTGCAGATTAGAAATAAGAAAAGACCTTTAAAAAAACTTGACAATTTCATTTTCTTTTAATATAGATGAAATATTTCTTCTCTAAAAAGGCTTGAAGAATCCTTTCCCTTGAGACACGATTTCTGTTTCCAAAACTCATCATGTAAAGAGTTTCAGAAAAAAATTTATGCAATGAATTATTATACAGTGTGAAAAATTTAGTCCTCTAAGATATTTTCATTTGAGTGACACAATCAGTGGTGTACCAAAGGTATGGATGGTATGGAACGTGCCCTGGGCACCACTTGAGAAGGGCGCTACTGAAAAGTTTCTATTAAAGTCATGTAAGCCATTCTTGGATAGTGGAAGAAGAATTTTCTTCAGATGTTTGATTTGTCTTTGAACATCATGAGTGAGAAGTACTTGGATGGTCAGATTGTTAAACCAGATATAATATATCATATAAAAGTACAGTGCTGGGGACTACATAACCACCTACCTCACAGTACCTCAGTTCAGTTCCAACTGACAGTAAGACCATTCTCCAATGCAAATTAAGGTGGTAGTCTAAAATATATGAAATTTAATACTTAATTACAAATGCCTTTTCTTTATTCCAAAAGAAGACAAAATATTTCTTCACAAAAGAAGTCAAGTCAGTCAGAGCTATGAGAGATCATTCAGCGAGTTAAAACTAATACTTTTGTATTTGAAAAGTAGCAAACTTTGTGACCTTGCTCTGCAGAGTGTAGAAAGAGAAGAAACAAATTTTGGAACTAGTGTATCAGACTATGGCCAACTATTTCCGAGGTGCTAAATCTTTGGAACAGATGTAAAGTAATACATTTAAAAAAAGGTATGTATTTTTACAGGCAACATTTTTTATAATCTGAAAATCTTCCATACCGATGTATTGAGAATTCTATCAAAAACAATATAATTATTTTAATCCAATCTAACAGATTTGAGTGAAACAAAATTCCTAGCTTTCTAACCACTCAACAGACTTTTATCTTTAAGATAAAATTTGGAGTTCATTCCACATTTTCTTAATTAAAAACTTGCAAAGGAAAATTATTTCTGATGCTAGCTTACAAAATATAATTGAGGGGAAAATTCATTAAACACATATTCATAATTTTTTTTTTCAACTATAAAAAGAAATCAGTTTTATTGATGTCTATATTGAATATATTAATGATATACTCCAATGTTCAATGTCTCCTAGTTTGATTGAAAAAACTAATAGAATTTTTAGAAATTACCCAATTACCCTTTGAAGTCTAATTCATAATTTGATAATGTTTAATATACTCTGAATGGATTTCTAAAGAATTTATCAGTAAATGTTATTGTATGAACTGTTGGATCAGGGGTGAGGATACCTGATACCATGGTTTATACTTTGAAGAAGGTAAAATCACTGACTTTCAAAGATTCTCAAGAATCAATAGAACTGCAAAAAAAAATATATATGCCTGAGTAAATATTGATCAGTTTAATGAAGCACTTTGATTTATTTTTCTCACAAAGAATTTCAAGTCAATAATTTGATTATTGATTCATATTAAATGAAGTTATAAGAATACCTCATTTTAAAATTGATATATCAAAGGGTAATATAGATCTTGTAATCATCATTAACTTAGATAATTTTGTTTTGTTAGATCTACTTTTAGATAAAGAAACCAAATTCATGCTTGTTTAAATGTTTGTGTGTTGCAGTACTCCTGGCCATACGTTTGTGTCTACAGACTTGAATATTTGTATCAGTACTTTACTTGACTCATTCTAAAAACATTTTTTTTTGTTTTAAAAAGGCTTTTTTGACTTTTTTTTCAACCTTATTCTAACATGTAGTCCCCAGAATTTAGACGTTTCTAGATTTTTAGTCTTTTATAGATGTTTCCTTATAGAAAACACCAGTGATGTCATAAACAGAATTAATTCAGACCATATTTATTCTTCGATGGAATTTGTTTTGCATAATATCAAATTTTGATGCTAGGGTTTTTCAATTACTCATAGTGATGGTGAGTTTGAATAAATCCTAACGTATTACCATAGAATATAGACAGATTTTTATGAAAGTTACTTAGAAAATAAATCTTTTATTACTCCTACAAAAACATAAGAGAAATATTGTTGACCCCTATTTATCTAGAGTTTTCTAATGGCACATATGAACTATTGTGTTAATTTTTCACAAATCTTGACTGTTATTTATATTTTAAAATATATTTTGTTTGCTTGTCAGTCTGAATATTGTATATCATTAATTTGATTGCCCCAAGCAGACAAGAATGTATACTACTTCATTATATTATAATAAAGTCCACGGAAATGATTTCACACTGGTGTTGTTGAATTCACAATGTAGTCTTCTTCATTTTAACTACTTGCGAGAGGAATTTGTTGTAAACCTATTGTTAGGAGAAGAAGCCATTAAATATTTCAGCCAATTTTATGATATTTTGTGTATTTAGAAAAAAAACAACTTATTAGGCAGTATACAACTTGTTACTCTTTTGATAAGTTGTTCAACATCTTTCTTGAATTTTTTACCAGCCAACAGATAGCATTGACTTTAACAAATGTCATTAGGATTTATATATTTGTTATCTTGGAGTTGATAATTTATCTATATTATGAACACTGACATTTTTTTTATTGTTTCTTTGTCTGTAACTTCTGCTAGAGCACACTGATACTACACTTTGATTTGTATTTACTAACTTCCTCACGAGAACAAGATGTGACACAAGGTTGGTTTATAGCAGAGTTCCATACATGGAAAGTTGAAAAAATTGTCCCAGTTTTTGCAAATGGTGTTGTGAAGGCATCAAGGTAAGCCTGACCCTTCCTTTTTAGTGCAATGAGAAGGTGCTGCCCCTGAGGCTTACTGATCCCCTGAGAATGGCAAGGTTATTTTTTGAGGCCATAGGACGAATACTAGGCCTTGTGTGCTTAGCAATATTGAACCTCAGTAGGCCATCATCAGCTATGATATTGCACCAGCACAAAGCTACCAAAAATGGTCTGTAAGCTGATACCACACTTTGATCCACGGTACAAAGGTGGTAGGACTTTAATTTTAAACAGAACAAACAGATGTTCTGATCCTAAGCAGGTGTGCAGTAAATAATCCTTTAGTCATTTTTGTCTAGTACTATTTTAGTGTAGCAATTAGGATACATTGGTCTTCTAAATGAAGATCAGATTTACTGCTCAGGGAAAGCAGCTTACCAATTATAATGAAATGAAGATACGTATATATATATATATATATATATATATATATATACATAAAACACTCACACACATACATATATGTGATTGTATTATGGATGTGAAGTGTGATTCATCTTAAAATAGTAATAACAAAATCCATCTTTCCCTAGAATTGACCATTTTCACTGCCTCTATTATCTAAGACTAGCCAAACACCATCTCATTTCAAACCGAATGTCACCCTCAATTACACAAATACAAACACCTCCCTTCCCACTCCTACCAAACAACCAAAAACAGATAAAACGTTCAGTTTCTCCTCTTCTGTTTTGAAATGTAAACAGTATATTTTTCTCTGTGAAATCGCCACAAACATTTTCCTCTGAAAAAGATGGCTGGCCTCAGTTGAAATGCATCAAAATGTGCCCTCGGAATGATGATAAAAAATTTTGTGATGTAACATCTATCTCTTGAGTTTTTCACATCACCTTCCAATTTTCATTTTCATCTATATACACATATTTATGAGTGTGAATGTCTGTGTATGTGTATGTGTGTGTGTGTAAACTCTCATGTGCCAGAATTAAACAAATTCATCTAATCACAGCAACACCTTAAATTTTGCAGATTGCTTGTTCCAAAATTTGTCTGTACTGTTCAAAAATCAAACCGTTTAAGGTCTTTTTCTTTTAGCTTATATTCAGTTTCATTTATTTTATCAAAACCTACACAAATCTTTTCGGAAATCTGGCCAGAAGAAATCTAAGTTTATAATTGTTGAGAATTTTTTAGTCGAAAGAATCTCATAACAGCCCAAGGTCAGCAACAGAGAAGCAACAAGCTTCATGTCAAAGATTATATATTTTACTCAGAAGAGAAGAATAATTTTATTATATCTAAGCATTTTGTATACTCTTAAGGAACCAATGCAAACCAAAAATAACTTTTTTAAAGATTGTTTTTAAACTCAAAAATCATTAAGATCTGAGCTTATGATTATTGTGAATTATTTAATTGAAATAATCTCATATCAGCCCAACGTTAGCACCAGAGCAACAATAAAATTTATGTAGAAGATGTTTTACATAATTCTATTAGAAAATGAAAATGATCTTATCATATCAAAGTATTTTAAGCAGCCAATATGATATTCTAAGCAGCCATTATTAACCAATAAATAAGTTTTTAAAAGATTTGTTTTTCAACTCAAAAATCTTACTCTATCTCTAACAATATAAAAAAAAATGAAATCGAAATTATAAATTATAGTTTTATTCTCAAAAATTTGGGCTGTTACTTTGAATATTAACAAGTTGAATCCTTGCAATGAAAGAATGGTAAAAATGAACTGTGATCATCTTGAATAACTATGCAGTAACTTTTTCTTTAAACTGAATTGATGAGTAGAAAATATTTTTGTTGAAAATCAGTAAAAAAGAAATAATGGTAATTTGAAAAAAGTCAACATAATGTTATCTGCCAATGTTTACAATGTTCAAACTTTGAAAAGAATCTTCCCTGGTGATAGTTACCTGGAAACATTCAATTTGTCATTAGGTCACCAAAGTCATATTCATTTATCCATTGTTTACGAGACTGCTAAGTAAAGTTTCTGCTTTGAAATTTTTTATTCTGTTTTTCACTGAATAAACTTCTTTTTTACATCTAGGGTTTTTTTTGGTTTCATTTTATTGGCATTCTTTCTATACTTCTTTGAACCACATTGAAATACGAGAACACCACTGACATTAGTACATTTCCCCAAAGTGAGACAGGAGAGAAAAAGACTGAAGACTGTGCAGCAAGAGAGGCAGTACACAAAGAGAGACAGAAAATTAGAGAGACAGAATATATACATAAGTATATAAATGCAGAAAATAACATGTAGATGTCCATATAAAGACATGTTTGCGTATATATTCTAATGTATATATATTTATTGATATGTGATCAAGACACAAATGAGTGTAATATGCATCAGGGAAAATGTAACAATACTTATGAAATTATCTGTAGATGGGTGTGTAAATATGACAAGTTTATATAAATACAAAAATACATACATGTACAAAAATATACTCATACACACACTCACACACACACATATATATATTGAATGTACATATTTCGATAGTTGATTATATATCTCAATGAAAACATGCATATATACTTATTTATTTACCAATGTAAATACAGTAGAAGATAATCAAAGTCAATATGAGAGTGTTTGTATACATCCACACTCCCTTACATATATGTGTGTGTGTGTGTGTGTGTTTGTGTGTATAAACATGCACAGATATATGTATACGTGTTTGTATGTATACATGAACACATATACTTCTATGTATGTGCTTGTGTACATGTACACATGCACACCTATACATATATATGTGTGACTAACATATACATGTTTATTGCTGTATATGCATGTTTTTATTAGTATTTATGCATTATAAATATTTGTAAATATTGTTATATATATATATATATATATATATATATATGTATATATATATATATATATATATATATATATATATATATATATGTATATATAAAAGTTGATATATGTTTATTTCTGAAAAAAGCTATGTTTAAACCCTACACCATACTGCTTAGAGCAAATTGCATTGTATCACTATTTAACAAGATTTATACTCAGTAATACAATACTCGGATGTATATGGATATACTCTGGCGGCCTTGGTATGAGGCAAAGTAATGGTAAAATATAGCCTTTTTGTGATACGTTTTACATGGGTCATGATACTCAGACGTCTAAATTTTCATATTATGTGCATTCAGAGTATTTTTCTCCTTTTTTCCATTACTTTTACTTCTCTTGTGCTCTTCAACTATTGTTAGTCACATATCGAGTGTCATTTTTCCATATGGCATTCAACACAATGAATTTTGTCACAGCCAATGTTATAAAAAATGAATGACTGTATATTTGAGATAACCAGTAACGAATTCCACTTCTCTTTTTATTTCCATTTTGCATGTCCTTTTGTGATAAGTCAGTTGAGGTCTGCCTCATCACTGACAGAGTTATGTATTCCCAGAGATTGGTGTTCAAGTCCTGACGAAAAAAAGCCAGGATTTTAAATGCTGATTTTCAAGGCATGCTCTACCCATTTAGAATATTGGTATAAAATACTTTTCCTGCCCCCAAATCTATTCTTATGCGATACAAAGCTGAGCTTAGTAAATCTTGATGAATCAATCGTAAAAGAACTGTGGAGAGTTTTATACCTTAGTATTCGATATTACATCATAGATGATGATGATGATGATGATGATTATTATTATTCACTAATTCACTTGGACTATTGTCTTCATCTAGGTTGATATAGTCACAACATTTTAACTGTCTTCAGGAGCCTGTCATAATTAGTAACCTTCTGCATATTTTGAACCAAACTCTTTATTCAATCCACAGAGTAGATTGTTCTTATTTTTCTGTCCAAGCAAGAGGATATCTTGTATCAATTAAGTCTTCACTTCATATATTCAAACATAAATATAAGCCTATGAGTTCCTTTATATTCTGTTGTGGTTGGACTGATACAGTTTGTCACTGTTTGATCTCTGTACCGATTCCATATGATGATTGCAATATTGGCAGCAACAAAACTTTTCAATGTCTCTAGATTGAGTTTACTCAGTCTCTCTGTATATGTCAAGTCTTTAATTTTGGGGACAACCTTGGTAGATCTTCTTTGGACTCTTTCTATAACATCAATGTTATATTTCAAGTGTGGTACACATTATGCAAACACTACATGTGGACAGACCATAGTTTTATTGAGGAGCAGGAAGTTTCCTTCATCTATGTATATAAAAGCATGTTGGACATAGCCAAGCATTCAGCAAACAGGGCTAACCTTTTTGCTGGATCTATGCAATTGTCTGTTATTGAATGTGATTTAAGGTAAATTAGTAATTCACAACATATGTCAGTTGCAATTAAGGAGAGAGCTGTAATCTACACAAGAGTTATCTCCTTATAGCATTACATAGACAAGCTTTTGTAAACTATCATAACTGTAGTGCACCCAGTCAGAACAGAACTCATGCCAATGGCTTGAGAAAACAGATTACTTACCATAGTTCTATAATATGTGTTTTATGGATTATTGATATATGAGCTTTTTCTGGAAGAAAAAAATTCCAAGTAAAACCTAAAAAATCTCCTCACTTAAATAACCGATGAGTAATTCTATCTCTCTAAAGAAAATTGAAGAGACCGAACTAAATAAAATCATCCAAAAGAAACAAGAAGACAAAAGTAGCTATACGACAGTGATCATTGAAACAATATTTGAAAAGATTGGGCTTCAAAGTTATTTACGAAACTCTAAATACAGAATGGAAACAAATAACTAATGTACTTGTAGAAAATGGAAACCTAACAACAGACAGGGACTGGATTGCCAAACATGCCCAAGAATTCTACCAAAAATTCTACTTCTCCAAGCAAGAAACACATAACAACAAATAGGATGTGCAAGACACAAGCAATCAGTTCAAGGATTTCCCAGAAGTTAGGCCATGGGAATGAAACAAGCCATTAAAAAATCAAAAATAAGAAAAAGTCTCTGAACCAGATAACATCACCATTGACCTTCTCAAAAAAACGTCATTAAAAAAAATTAGCCATTTTATTCAACTTATGCCTAAAACAAAGTCCCAGAAGATTGGAACACTGCAATCATAATGCTGTTACATAAAAAAGGAAACCCGAAAGACCTCACCAACTACAGACTAATTAGTCAATTCAACCACATCTACAAACTTTTCACCAAAGTTATCACTAACCAAATCACCAAAACGCTAGACAAGAACCAACCTAAGGAACAAGCTAGCTTTAGAAGTTACTCAACAATGGACCATCTCCATTTAATAAATCAACTAAAAGAGAAAGCAGCAAAATATAGAATGCCACTTGCAGTAACATTTACAGAAATCAAGCTGGCATTTGACCCAGGAGAAATTCCCAGTCATTGATGCTATCACCCTACTAGGCAAAGATTCCATATATGTCAGAGTATGGCATCATACATACCGTCACAACAGCTCCTTTATCTGGTTATTATGGAAACTCAGAGCTCTTTCAGCTCCCAAAAGGTGGAAGACAAAGTGATGCCAGCTCACCCAAACTCAGCCTACCTTGAGATGATTTTCTGAAACCTAGACTGGGAAAACAAAGGAATCAGAATAGACAGAGAATACCTAGGTATCCTCAGATTCAAAGATGACATTGTCCTTTCTGCAGAGAATCTCCACAGCCTCCAACCAATGCAAGATGAACTGAAAGAAGAAAGCAAGAAAGTTGGCCTCCCCATGAACTTGGGCAATGGGGGAAAACAGGAGTAAAAGACATCATAGAAGGCATAAGATGGCAATGGGCTGGCTACGTTGCAAGAATGGCAGACAAACAATGGACATCACAACTCTCATACATGGATCTGCAACTAATGCTAGCAAAATATGAAATGGCAAGAAAAACTGGACAGATTCAGAAAATATTGGCTTCACAATGCCATCTCAATCAATTGGTGTGCCGAATCTCGGGGAAGGTCTATGTCCAACAACAGATGATAAAAGACTGATAAAAATGAATATAAAAGATTACTTATGTCTTTGAATTGTGATCTTTTATAAATAAAATTTATCAATACAGATGTTACATAGTTAAGTACAGAGGAGGCTGTTTATCAGGATCATTGATAATGCTATTAAATGGTTATTATTAAAATCAGTCGGTTACAAACACTTTATTTGAAATGATTTAACAATTTGATAAAATTCAAACACTTATCACATCTATCATTAAGTGAATCACTTAATTACTTGAGACTCCAAAAAGCCTCCCAACCCTCTTCCAAATATCTTATTATGAAAAAAAGCCTCTCTTTCCAGAGAGACTTTTGAATATTTCTGTGACTCCTAGTTATCTCCATGGGACCTTTAGAGGTGTCCCAGCCTTTACTTTGAAAAGAACTGGTTTACAATACTTAATGTAATAAAAACAAGATAATAAAAGAAATGGCCGTCAAATTTTGACCTGATTTTACTGGGAAAATAGGAAGGGGGTGCATATGCTTGTGTATGTTTCTGCTACTACTGCTAGTATTTCATCAAAAAAATCAATACTTGTACCCCCAAAATCAGCTTTTCTTATGGTGTGTCTAGGAGCACTGACACAACAAAAACATCTTTGTGAAAAGTGGAGAAAGAATACTTTGTCCCTTGGCTGGGCGTTTGGTTGAATTGGTGACTGTGGCAATGGTGAATCAATAGATTTCATATCAAATTTTTTATAAGGCAAAGCTATTTATAACAATGAATTTATTAACATAAATAATTTATGATGCAGAATGTTCATTATTCTTACTTTTCAGAATTCATCAACCAAAACTTTTTTTTAAAAATTCCTTATTGATTTTTCATAAATGTATTGTTTTTTTATAACAATGAATTTAATAAAATGACAATGAATTTATAATGATGAATATAAATTATTCCAATTTTATATGTTTTGCTTAATGCTAACCCTGGTTATATGTATCAAAAACATCCGGTTGCAAAATGATGTAAATAAGTGGCTTTTTCTCTATGTATCTGTATTCTTCTTATATCTGACATCAATGAATATAAACCATTACATTCAAAAAGATGGTGCATATGTTTAAAGTTAACATCAAGGAGATGGTAGACATGTTGAAAGTTAATATTCCTAAAACTAAATTTGATTTATCAACTGACTTCACATTGATAACCATGCTTTCATTTGCATTCAGTTGATTATTTAAACCCCATAAAGAAGTTATTAAGATCTCAACTGCACAGGGACTTTATAGACAGCCTATATGAATATCTGATATTTCATGCTGTCTTGATGAAGTAAAATAAATTTAAAAAATCAATAGAGAAACCTTTATTAAAAAAATCATAGGAATACCTTGAATAGTGATGTTTTGATTAGTGCAGGTTTTGATAGTATTGAGCCACAAATTAATATTTCTATAATCTGAAAAAAAGGCATGAAATTCTGATAAGACCTTGAACAGTGCAGTTTTGAACAGTATGCAAAATTTGGGGACAAATTAACAGCACTGATCAAGGTGTACCAGTATTCCCCTTCTTCTTTTAGACAGTCATTCGATTTTGCCTACAAGTTATTGATTCCCTTCCTGAACAGGGCTGGCCCATTCATTAGGCCAACCTAGACTTTTGCCTAGGGCTCAAACGTCATAGGGGAAAAAACTATACCGAAAAAAGATAGTTATAATACGACCACAAATTTCTAGTCCCATTTAGGGCTCAGGAAATCCTTGTGAATTCCTATAGAATTCTTGATCGGAAAACAGATTCATTCAAAGAATAGATATATTTATTGGTACTGACCAGAGATGTTATTGCCTGGACGTTGGAAAAAAAATGGTAATCTATGGCAGAGAGGTTCTGTAAATTGCAGAGTGTGATAAAATCTCCATTTTCAACTGATTCAACTTCAGTGACATTATTTTCATTACATAAGGGTGTGTGTTATTATGCAGTAAACTAATACCCTTTTTAATCGCAAAGCTGTGCTGTTTGTTTGAATTTTGAATACATTATATCAAACTGGTATACATATCCAATGGTGGAAATGGAAGGAATATATTGATATTTGGCATATACCCATATGTACATCAAATTTTCTAGTTTTTTGTACATCTCAAAAAGGACCTGAAATTGGCTAAATTTGAATTACGCAAGGGGTCTTACAGTGTCCTGGAACCCCCAACAACATGGGTTCACTTTGCTCATCCCTGATGGCTCTGTTATCTCCGAACATAAATCTTCGATACAGACTCACCTTGTAACCAGTTCTCAAAACACCTTTCCATCACTGTACATGTATATATATATGAACTGTGTTGTCGCTTTGAATGAAGCTATCATGTATCAAAACACTTCTCTTTCACTAATGGCTCATCGCAACCTTCTGGTTTTAGTTGATGCTTCAGCTTTCATCCACCTTCAGCCATTGTGTGAATCTTCTCTGGTTATTATTCAACATACATTTTTCATCACAAGTAATAATAGAATGTGAAAATGGCTCAATTTCATAAGATATGATTAATGCAGGCCTCTATATGCTGATTTTTTGTTCCACTTTAAGTTCAAGTGGAATCCATTTGTCAAGCTTTTTTCTGGCAATCCCTCTTAGATGATTTGAAATGTTTCCAGTTGATACACTGAAGTTTTCTGTGAGTTTTCTGAGGTGTTGGATTAATACCACAGCCTTCGGATCTTTGTTATTGATTGATGTTGTTAATCACCCTATCTCACTTGTATTTTTATAAACTGAAAACTTGCTAATTCTTGTCACCAAAATTTTACCATTCATTCACTAAGATTATCATTTCCAAACATTGAATTTGTATTCCTTGAAGCTTCATTACAATCCAGCTTGAATGCCAAAATCATAAGATGAAAGTTAAAGGAATGAAATTGAATTTTTATTGAATGTTAAACAATACTTTAAAAAATATAACAGCTAAAAATGTTTCTAAATAATGGTAAAAAAATTTCCAGCTCAAAACAAAATTATCAGTTTACGCTGAACAACATAACAGTTGTTCACGATGGTTTATCAATAAGTCCATAAACTGACAGTTTTTTGCTGAATTTTGATCTGAAATGTTCAGTGTATAATGTTTAATCAATGTGATTAATGGAGATATATCAAGTGCATTGATAAGGGAGATTTGTTGCAGAGAAATATTTGTTGTGTAAGATGAATGTTTTTTTCTCATCATTAAGCTATGAACTTATTGATGCACCTATGTATAGATATATGTGTGTGTACATGTGTACATGCATATGTATATGCATATCTCTGTGTGTGTCTGAGTTTTGAAATCTTGATCTCAAAGTGGTCAATGGTAAAATTGTAATGTCTATGAATGTAAAGAACAACCCTTATTATATCACTTGAGATTAATCAAAGGTTGAGATTAGTTCAAACCCTGGTAGGGTAGAGATAAAGCTTGTTATCAAGTATTAGCTTTCAGATCAAACATGATAGGTTTCAGATGAAGCAAGATGGTATCCATCTGGACAAATCGATTCCAATGTGAGAGTCACACTAAATGGTGTGCTCCTGGTTTACTTTGGTGAATGTCAAGGATGGAGGTGGGGTTACCAGCAAAACGGTAGGACAGAAATATCAATTTATACTTGGTTTACTGATCGGGCACTTTTTAGAGACCGTCAATTGAAACTGTGAATATCAACATAGTCAACATCAGCATATGTTTCTTCATTTTTCAAATGGTTCTAGCTGGCTGGCTATGTACTTATGTGTCTGCACAGACTGTACCAATGAAGATGTTTCCTGTTTATTGGATGCCATATCCCTCCCCAACATACTGGGATTAGTGATCACTTGCCTGCCATGATTTATTTTGGTGTGCTATGGTTCCCAGAACAAGACGTTTGATGCTATCCCTGACTGACTCCTCCAACAATGTCCAGGCGGAACAAAGTCTTTGTTGTCTTCTGAATATTGAGATCTTTTTCAAGTCATCATAGAGTTTTTCGGTGGATTCATGCTTCTTCCACTGCACATTCAGTGAGTGGCATAACACATATGTGTAACAGTCATCAAGTGTATTTTACAGGCTTTTATTTAGTACCAGTGTTTTGTCACCATAAATGACAATGTTCTCAGCTGTTGCACAGAAGAATTGAATCTTGAGCCTCCTTGTCGTTGTTTACTTCCAGATGCTGCTCATACTTTTATTCATACCTACTATCTAATGACAGCGAGTTTCAAATCATTGTTCCAAAGCATTGACTGAGACTTTTAAATCCTGAATTAGTAAGGTTCAACATGTATTTCATTGATTTAAAAAAAAATGTCATTATCTCATAAAATCATTTCTCTACAATAATTTCTTGCTTATTTCAATGGATATTTTTGTTATTAGTTTCACACTTAACCCACATTTCATATAATAATTTTAAAATGTATATGAGTTTATGTACATACAAATGAAGTATGTGAATATATTTTGATACATTTTATATGTACTAAGTATAATTTTGAGAAGTGCCTACAAAAGATTGACACTGAGTATGCTAATCTCGCAGATCATTGTGCATTTGATTCCGACTTGATGCTCCATAAGTTTGGCCCTGTGCCAGACTTGGGCTCAGTTAATATCCATAGCTAATATGATTTGGAATAGGTATCAGCATCTATAAAAACACATTATCCATATGCATATTTTTCTTTTTGCACAGATACTACACTGACATCTGTATTTACTCACTTTCCCACAAGAGCAAGATGTGACACAAGGTCGTTTTTGATATGGGGTTCTAGTAATGAGATAGCTGTTCCCCTGAGATTGTGTTGAGTTATTTTTTGAGGCCACAGGATGAATCCATAACCACTTGTGCTTAGCTAAACCAAATCTCAGTGAGCCATCATCAGCCATGTCATTAAACTGGTACAAAGATACCAAAGTGTATACTGTGAACTGATACTATACTCAGATTCAGGATAGAAGTGCCGGGAAGCAGCACTTTAATCCCAAGCACAGATACTACATTACAACCCAAGGCAGAGGACAGGGGAGTGACAGCTTGATCCAAGGCAGAACACTCAGACGCTGTAATCCAAGGCAGATGTACTAGTCCATACGTAAATAGTTCAGTCATTTTTGTCAGCTACTATACTAGTATCAATATATGTCATGTCATTGCCCACGTGTCTGAACGTTTGAATGTATGTGTGTGTGTGGGGGGGGGACATGATTTCATGTTATCGTAATGATAACATTATCTGCCTCTTTTGCTCTTTTAATGATGTTTTCAAACGTGCGACTTTTCTTTTATACTTAGCCTGGATTTCGTTTCAACTCTATCATTTTGAAATCATTGAGATCCCTTGAGCAATAAGCTTGTTGATGAAGCTTTGATCCTGTGACGTTTTGACCATCTTTTTTTTGTTTATCTATGTAAATGTCATCATT
This sequence comes from Thysanoteuthis rhombus, assembly GCA_963457665.1. NCBI lineage: Eukaryota > Metazoa > Mollusca > Cephalopoda > Oegopsida > Thysanoteuthidae > Thysanoteuthis > Thysanoteuthis major. The sequence continues at coordinate 19,143,521 of OY735210.1, read as the reverse complement.
ACCACTTATCTTCAGACATATTGGCTTATGCACTTGTGTGTGTATATATACATATATATCTACATACATATGTCTGTATGCATATGTGTGCATGCATCTATGTATGCATATGCACATGTACTTTCATGCATGTGTCTGTATGCGTATGCTTGTGTATTCATATTTGTATGCATATGTATATTCATACATATGTTCATATATTCGTCTGCATATGTGCATTTATGAATGCACATGTTACTGTATAGATATATGCATACATGCATATATATGAATATATGCATGTTTGTGCGTACTAACCTTTGTATATGCTTATTTTTGTATATACTTATGTATGTATGTATGTTTGTTTATACATATGTGTATGTTTATATATGTTTGTCTGTATATGTTTATCTATACACATATGTTTCATTTATCTATGTATGTATAGGTTTGAACGCATGTGCAAGAGAGATATTATTCTATCAGCTTAGTGCACAAATTGCCTTAACAGAAATAATCTAAAAGAAGGAATTGTTATATTTCCTACTTGTCAATACACTTAATTCGGTGTTGAATATTAATCTGAATATATTCTCAATGACTTTCATATGAATATCTTCAATTCCTTGTTCTTGGTTTGAATTGAAGACTGCCATGTGTTCTACTGGGTTGAAATTTTTTCTTCAGAATCAATAGAAGCCAAACAAAATGGTTTGGTGCATTCTGATGTCTTTTCAATCTGCTGATTTATTGTATGTAGTTGGTTTATTGCTAAAATAACCACTTTTGGAGCCTGCCTGTTTGCGTGGTTGATTTTCACGTAAAGTGCTGGCTAGTCTATAAGTATTTTTGCAAATAGTTTATATATAAAGTAATGTTGCATAAAGTGTGGTTGTTGCTGAGGTCCTTATTCTCTACTTTCATGTGAAGTAGGATCACTATACATAGACAGAAGCTTTGAAGTACATTTCTTCCTCATACGTGCAGTGTAAATCTTATTTCAGAGAAATAGCTTCATCAGATGTGTTAGCTGTTTGCTAAACTCACTTTATTCTTTGCTTTCACTTTTAAAACCATCTGGAATATTCAGGTTTGAAGAGAGGAATGTTTCAAGTTTGTATGTAATGGTTTTATGCCTCTCTTTTATGCCTATTTTATGTGCTAGTATATTCATATAGATGTATACATGTATATATAGTCGTATATCTATCTAGATACTTATATTTCAATGTTCAGGCAACAGACATTTTTCATTGATGATATCTTAAGAAATGTTGATGATAGCAATCTCATTCTTATCATATCTTTGGGCAGCTCTTTGAAGTTCATTGTCAAAATGATAATGGAATTTTCTTAAGAGTACTGTTCCTTTATTAGCATGCCATCATCACTACCATAGCTGTTGTAAAATGTCTCAAAGAAGCAATAAAGAATGGATTGTAATTTTTAAGGAATTTGCAACCAAATAGTTGCAGACACAAAGATTTGACAGATGATTGAAGGACTGATAAGAAATAGGATGTCAGATTTGACAAATTTCATCTTGACTGCTACATTAGTTATGTAATGAATCTGCAAGTAAAGCCTGTGTGGCAGAGATGGTCCTGGCAAAGATGGTAATAGGCCTATGCTAGATGAGAAATGTAGGCCCCATTCAGACTGCTCATTATTTGTTTTTGCAATCAGTGCATAATGCATATGATCTATGTATGGACATGAGGGTCTGCCAAGATACCTTAAGGAGCTGAATGCCCCTGCCTAGCATATTTCAAATTCACCTTTGCGCAAGATGTAGTACCTGTCAGCCTCCTTTTGTTATCAGGGGTTACCCCGGTGTCATGGTGTTATTCACGACCCCAATGGTAGAACAAGTGGATGAAGAGAAGAATAATCTGATCTGAAGAGCTGAACCGGATACGGAGCCAAAGTATGTGGGCTTCTCCCACGGAAGATGATGTCTACATCAAACTGCAATGGACCATAGGCAAAGGAAAAAGGCTTTGGAGAAGCCAGAAAATTTTAGTGTAAAATGTACACGAGAAGGTTGGTCTTGATGTGAACTTTTGTGGTAACACACTAGTTTGATAGCTGTGTCTGTGACTGGGTAGGACAGTTTAGGAATACCCCAGCCCATTCGACATGTGAAGGGTCTTAGAAAAAGAGGACCAAACATTGGACACCTCAACCAATGCCTGATTGGATTATCAATCTCAGTGGGCAACAGATTTTTGAGGTTGACAACCAAACGTAAGGAATGACTGGTTCAGACCTCTAACTATCGGATCTTGGAATATTAGAACTTTGCTGGGTTTGAGATATAACAACAGCCATATACTTGGTCGTGTTGGGATTGATATTGTAGCATTGAGTGCAATGAGATTCAAGGATGAAGGATCCTTAAGAAAAATGAAATAGATACACTATCTTTTGGAAAGGGAAGAACCAGGAGAACATAGGTTTCATGGCATTGCATTGGTCATCAGATCTGACCTTGTCAAGGCCCTCAATATGATGCCAAAAGCCATTAATGAACATTCTGAGGTTCATTCCAGTTATCATCATCACGTTCTAACTTTATGACTATCATATCTGTGTACACTCCAATAATGGAAACTGACAACAACAACAAGGAGGATTTTTACCAAGTGTTTAATGACTTAATTAGCATCATTCATTAACAGACAGAAAACTCTTGCTTGGAGACTTGGAGACTTCAATGCACAAGTTGGGAAGAACCACCTTCTCTGGGACAAAGTCATTAGCAAGGAAGGAATTGAAATCTTAATGACAATGGCAAATGCTTATAGGTCTATATGCGGAACATCAACTTGCTATTACAAACACCTCCTTTCAGAAGAAGAACTATTTCAAGACAGCGTGGATGTATCCCAGATCGAAGCTTTGGCACCTCTTAGACTATGTCAGTTTGCCCTAACAAGATTTGAAAGACGTGTTAATCATACTTGTAATGCTTTCTGCTGATAACTGCTGGACTGACCACCGTTTGCTAACATCAAAACTGAAAATCCAGTTGAACTGCAAAGCATCAAACACCTTGTGCACCAAGCCAGCAAGAAGGAAGTTCACCACCAAGAATCTTCTTGGTCCTGGGGCATCATCAAAGTACCATGCCACACCTGGATGACACTCCACCAGAGATATCTATGAACCAAGCTTCTTCAATAAAAAAGACTTTGTTCTTCCACTGAAGGAGAAATATTTTCTCACAATACCATTTATAACTTTTTACAAATATATTGTCAGAAAATATAATTTCTTCTTTACTGAAAATTTTCTTAATCTACCATCAAAATACTTGCTATAGCATCATAAGAGTTTTTTATTGTTAATATGGTGCTCAGACAATTTGAAATCACCACTTTATTTGGTTGCTGGTCAATTTTTGTGAGGTAAATTAGCTGATCAGACAATTCATCTCTGATGTCCGCAACAATTTGTTAATTTTTATCATCTTGAACTATATTCATTGGACAAATGGTGTGATACTAATTTAGCATATTTAAATTTAGTCCCCAAATACTATATCTATTCAAAAATTCTACCTATCAACAAGCTATTTCAGAGAAAGGAAAAAAGCTACAGATAAAGAAAATCATATTTATAAGATTTATTATGTTATCAAGTTACAATAATTTGTATACATATGATTATACCATATTTCTTCTTGTTCTAAAATGTGTTTGAAAATATGGTGAGCATGTCATGCCATACTCAAATATTCAGGGAGAAAATTCACATGCTACTAAAATGAGGGAGAAATATAAATATATATATACAAATGTAGAACATCAAAGCCGAAAAACATGAGGGACTTCGAAACTGTATTGCCAAATCAAATATTTATATTATACAAGAAGCTACAATTTCATACCTATGTACAAAGATTGGCCTCATTACTGATTTGACAACAATAGCTGAGGCTCACTGGTAGAGTGCTTACATCCTGTTTCTAGGTCATGGTTCAATCCACCGTCAGTCATACCAAAGATTTTTAAAATGGTACTCAATGCCTTTCCATGAGCCACTCAGCTTGATTAGAGCTTGAGAGCAAATGGTTATGGCCAAATTACGTAAATACTAGTTCTCATAAGATCACCTGTTTGGTCAGTACCAAGATGATAGACCATTGGGGAAAAACGTGGCTCCATAAAAGCTTCGACAGGCCTGGCAAGCCAAATCACATTGGATACCCTGGTTCTAGTAGGAGCACAGGTTAGGCAACATGGTCAGTACTCAGATTGATAACCATTGGGGAATACCAGATGCCATGAGCTGGATGAAGCTTTGACAGGCCTGGCAAACAGGAAGTGGTCTGATTACCAATTGCTCATGGGTACCTAGCCTCAAATATGATATTGTTAATCACCATTACCCAAAAATCTGATTTAATGGGTATAGAAAATTCATGTGCACTGATATTTATACATATAAATATATCTATATATCTGGTCTTTGTTCGGCCCGAACCATACATAGTTGAAACTTGAAATTTTGCACACACACGCCCCTAATTATGTAGGGAAAGTGCTTTTTTGTTTTTTTTTCTCAAATTCCCCTCCAAAATAAGGCTTTAGTGGGGGTTTCAATTTTCAATGCAAGTTCATGCAAAATTGTTCCCTTACCTCTCACTTTTCCCCTTATAATGTCCCATCTTTGCTGTCCTTGATTTTATCTAAATGTTGCAAAAATTACCTTTCTTCTCTGCCCTCTCCCTTCCTACTCTCTTAATAAACTGCATAAATTTATTTTTCCTCTCCTTCTCCTCCTACCCTGTCATTAAACTTTCTTTCTTCCCTTTTTTTCGTATCTACTTATCAAACTAATAAACTTCTCTTCCTACCTTTGTCCCTCTCAAACCTTTCAATAAACTACCTGAATCTATTTTCTCTCATCTTTCTTTCTAAATAAAATAAGGGGAGTTTCAAATGAAATAAGTAATATTTTGATTAATTTATCTCAATGAAATAAGAAAAAAGTGTAAGACAAGGTGACACTGCACACCCAAACTCTTCACAGCTATCCTCAAAATGATCTTCTGAAATTTAGACTGGACAAATAAAGGAATCTCAATTGATGGCAAATACCTAAGAAATCTAACATTTGCTGATGATATTGTCCTCTTCGCTATGAACCCTGATGGACATGGAGCTAGAAGAACAGAATACAGGAAACAATAGGTCTTCATATGAAATTCAGTAAAACGAATATCATGTGCCTCAAATTTGTTGAAGAAAATGACCCAGCAATCAGATGGTGAGATGATTTAGACAATTTCAGGAGATATTGATGTAGTGTCATCAACTATTGAGAGATCTGGTAGATCTTGGAATCCAGTGACCGATCCTTAAGGGCTTATAATGATAATGCTAATGATGATATTATATTACCGTTTAGCCATTTCCACGAACTAAGTTATCAGTTTCAGTCCAGTGTTATAACCATTGAGCAATTATCACACAGTAACACCTCATCATTTGCTGTTCAAAATCATGACAATTGAGATACTCCTATGCAGACAGACCTCAATATTTCAAGTCCAATGTTAAAACCATTTGGATATTCCCATGCAGTAATAATTCATTATTCTAATTCAGCTATTCTCATGCAGTATATGAAAAACATTTTTAGCCCAATGTAGTAATCTTTGAGTTATTTCCAAGCAGTGAGATATCATTTTCAGTCCAATGTTGTAACTGTTGAGCTGTTCAATTTCAGTAAGACCTCAGTTCGATATTGTTACCAGTGGTAAAACCTCATCATTTGTTATTTTTTTATTCAAAATATGATCTAATCTATTTAGAAGATTATCTTTTTCATTTAGAATATTCCTTCTCTTATTTAGAAAGAAATGGGAAAAAAAGGAAATTAAGCTGTTCAATTACAAGGTAAAAGAAGCGCCTACAGAAAAAAGTTAGGTAGTTTACTGATGGTATAAGAACATTTTTTGCACATGATACTAAACAATGTATCCATGTTTGCATAACATTTAGATAGAAGCATGTAGCAGCAACAAAGAATGAAAGTGATGAAAAAATAAGAAGATACAGGTATTGGGTTAGAGAAGAGTTGAGTCACATAAGATAATGGATAATTTTAGTTATCAATATTCCTGAGGTTTTCATGGGTCCAGCTGGTTCTTTATCATCTCTTTATGTCTGAAAACGGAAATTTCTTTGTCTTACAATTGGAGTACCCATTGAAAATTATGGGGCGCAATCTTGAAAATATTTATCCCCCCAAAAAACGTAATAGAACATTAAACTCTATAAAAAAAGAATTTGATATGACTATGCTTTCTCTCGTCTTCCTTTCCAAAGAAAGGAATATTCAAATAGAATAATTTTCATTTAAATTCATAACGAATCTCCATGAGACCCTCAAAAGAGAAGGAAATCAAGCGAAGAATCACTTTGGGGTGGCAAGCCTTCGGCAGAGCAAGCTCAACTTTCAAGAACCAGATGATCCCAATAATCCTAAAAAGAAGAGTATACAACCAATGCATTCTCCTGATAGTCACTTATGGAGCTGAAACATGGAACCTAACCAAGAGACAGGCCTGCAAACTGAGAATCATGCAACACACGCATGAGAGAATCATACTCAACCTCACATAGAGAGATCACAAGACAGTACAGTATATCAGGGAGAAAACAGAAGTCCAAGACATCATAGAATCTTCCAGAAAATTCAAATGGCAATGAGCTGGTCATGTTGCAAGAATGACATCATGACTCACAACATGGATCCCCAGAGATCACATAAGAAACTGAAGCCAACATAACACAAGATGGAGAGATGAACAAGGCAGATTCAGGAAATACTGGCTCTGCAACACCCATGATAGAGAATTGTGGCGAATCCTGGGGAAGGTCTATGTCCAACAACAGACGTTAAAAGATTGATGACGATGAAACAAAGTCTCTGTCCATAAACTTTTTTGACTCCAAAAAGTAAAATTAAAGAATTTTGACCCTTGAAATTGAAAAAAGTTACTCATCGATTTTGAATGCCAAAAGTAAAAAAATGCTCCTAAATTTCAACAACTTCACGAGAGAGAAATTCCCTCTCGATTTTGACACCTAAATTGAAAAATTAATTTCCCCTTTGATTATGACACCTAAAAGGGAAGAAAATTTCCAATTTGATTTTGACCCCTACAAAAACAATAAAATAAAAAATATGAAAAAAAAAGTTCCCTCTCGATTTTGATCCGTAAAAGAGAAAAAAATCCCCAACTTTTTTGGCCCATAAGAATAGAAAGAGTTCCTTTGATTCTGACCCTTGAAGTTCCCTCTTGATTTTCATCCTTTAAAGTGAAAATTAAAAGTCCCCCCTTGATTTTGACCCCTAAGTGTGAGAGAAAATTTTCCACTTGATGGCAAACCCCAAATGTTTTACAAAATTCCCCATCAATTTTGTCACCCAAAAGTGTAAAATACAAATTCCCTTCCCAAAGTTGATCCCCAAAATTGAAAAAGAAAGTTACTCTTTGATTTACACCCCTAAAAGTGATAAAAAAGTTTTTCTTCAATTTTTACCTTAGAAGTAAATAGAAAATTTACCCCCTTGATTTTGACCTCTGAAAATGAAAAGTAAAAATTCCCTCTGAAATTTGACTCCCCAGAAGCTCCTATCCCTATGTTTTGTGATTTGGAAAATGATTAATCAATCAATTAAAAGGAAGTAACCCAAATACTTAAAAGTTGTAATTGCATATGATCAACAGAAAGTAAGGTCCAGTTCAGCAGTATAGTTTCATCATATAGATCTCTCCCCCCCAAATATTCTGTGTTCTGGAAAATGATTAACATGTAAAAAAAATTAGTGTCGTAAGAATATAAATCATGTGAAAAAAAAATCTTTCCAAGAATACGTGTGGTCAGAAGAATATTTTATTATGACATAATAACAACATCACAGCATTTCACTCCCCAGAGAGAAATTATGTGTTCAGTTCATCAATGTAGTCATATGGTGAATATCATCCCCTTTGAAACCCTCACAAATTCTCAAGATTGCTCTCTCATGCACATTTCAGGGGTACTTTGAATTATTTCTGAGTCACAAACTTGTGTTATGCCTGTCCGCATTCATATTTGAGTTTTGAAAATTTGGACATTTTGTGATCACTTGCCCAACAAAAGGCAGGAGAAGGAACTTATCCATTGATCACCTCTTTTCCTAATTCTTTTCAATTGATCAACTGCAACACAACATGCTACCAAAAAACATTGGTCATGTGATGGTTTCAATTGAGTAACTAATCAGGTTTAATTTTTTTGAATCATGATCTTTTGGCTCAAACCATACTGGTAGTATTTTTATTAAGGTAATTTAATTGCATCATCATCACTGCTTAACTTACTAGATAAAACAAAGCATATGGGTTGTTGTGATTCATACTTTCCCTTGGAATACTGGAAGTACTTGACATTTGTTGCGGCAAAATAATGATTTATTGCACCAAATATAGGTTTTACAGGAATCACACTTGTTACTTTCAGAGCTTAACAAAGTAACAAAGTTGTAATAGCCTACAAATTTCTTGGATAAAGCATCATCATCATCATCATCAGCATCATCATCATCATCAGTCTTTCATTGTCTTTCGTTGGACATAGACCCCACCTCATGAATTTTCCAGACCTATCTATTGTGGGTGCTGCTGAGCAGTTCATCTCTCCATCTTGTATCACTGTGGATCCATGTTGTGAATTTTTATTCCCATCGGTTATCTGCCATTCTTGCAACATGACCAGCCCATTGCCATTTGAGTTTTCTAATGGATTCTATGGTGTCTTGGACTCCTGTATTTTCCTTAACATACTGTGCTGTCTTTGATCTCTCAGTTTGAGGTTGAGCATGATTCTCTTATGTACACATTGCATTGTTCTTAGTTGGAGGGTCAGTCTCTTGGTTAGGTTTCATGTTTCAGCTCCATAGGTGACTATCGGGAGAATGCATCGTTTGTGTACTCTTCTTTTTAGGATAAATGGGATTTTCTTGTTCTTGAAAGATGAGCTTGCTCTGCCAAGGCTAACAATCCTAGAGTGATTTTTCACTTAATTTCTTCTTCTTTTGAGGATTTCATGGAGACTCGTTGTCTTAGTTGAATGTTGTAGTCTACTTTCCCCAGTTTTGCATTTTCCATTTTGATCGTTCTGTGTTTATTTTCAATGTAATTGTTCAAGTCTTTTCTTCATCTTGTTTTGTTGCTTTATTTACTCTCGTAGTATAGATATAATAGTCTTAAGTTATCAGAATTTCTTATATGGAGCATTGTCATAATAATCAATTTTTATTGAGTCTTTCTTACATTTTAGTTGCTCTCTTTCAGGGTATGCATTTGAAATTTTTTGAATAGAAAAGTCTAAGCTCGGAGTATTTTTTGCAGTTTTCTTTTCAAGTCTTTTCTCTATCTTCTAAAAATAATTAATGATAACTTGAAATGAAAAATGTATGGGCATATACTTTGATGTAACATTTAAAAGATCTGATGTATATTTTATTCGTTATGTTCATGCGCAAATTTGAAAATTGATAGCTTCTTCTGATTTTGATTCAAAGGCTTATTTGTTATTGCCAATCCATGTTGCTTATTAAACAGTTGTAGAACAGCGATCTGAGAGTTGAGATGAAAAGCAGTGAAATAGAGATGAAAGAAAAATTTGTCAAAAATTAATAAAATGATATTCAAATGATTCCTATCTTACTTTTAAAAAATATGAAATAAAGAATCATATTGAAACTCATCTTTTCTTCTCTATTCACTATGGAAGTTTTTTTTAAATTTTTTTAATATTGCAGCTTGAAAGATAGACAAGCCAGAAACTGGTTGTATTTAATTTGAAAGCAACACAACATCAACGTAAATGCTAAAGAATGACTTTAGTTTGAAGTAGGCTCTATATCTAAATTTCATCTGAAACAATTTGAAATGCAAAAGTTTAGACAAAGAGATACATATCAAAGTCTTATCTTACCAGTAACCTTTTCATTGATATTCGATCAATGACAAACCCTTTTTGCCTGGTTTTTTGATTAATTTTACAGTAAAATCATATACATTGCATATCTACATTAAAATTATTTGCAATGATTTTTTAGACGAATATCATTGACAATGCATTTTGCATGATATATGTAATAGCTTTATTCTGTCACTAATGCTTGCATTAATTCCTAACTACTGACAATCCAATTCTTCCTAATTTTTAAAGCATTCATAGAGCAAATGTACAATATATTAGAACTATTTGCAATGTTTTTATGAACTGATATCTATAGTAATGCATCTATATTATACACATATCAACATCATTCCTAATCCCTGACCAATGACAATCGCTTTCTTCCTGCTTTTCAATATACAGCATGCAAATTGAGTATCAAAATGTGCTTTAACAAATTTTAAGTAAAAAAAATTGCAAGGTTCAGTGCACGATCATCATTTTCTTTCTCAACCACCAATACCTACTTTGTTTTGGAAGAAAATGACTAAACCCAAGTGGGGAGTACTCAAAGACAGCACTAGGACTAGGGACCTGCAAAACACACAGTCACCCTACACATCAAGTAGTGGGTGAAACTGGTCATGCTTCTGAGACGGCAAGTCTTTCCAAATAAAAATATAAAAATGAGAAAATGAATAAATTGAATAGAATAAAAATAGCCAAAATAAGAAAATTCTTTGATATGCAATCAGATTTTTCAGGAATATCTGATAGGTAAATACTTTTCGAAATTGTCATGAGTGACAACAAATAAGTAAAATAATACCATACCTTTAAAGGCAACTTCAGCTTGCCCTGGGCACTAGGGACCTTACAATTGGCCCAGTATACGTGTAATGGTTAAAGTAAATTAGCATTTTGTTTAATAAATCTTACCCATAATATCGCTGTTACATCAACATCTAGCTGTTAAGTACTCAAGATACATTTATCAATGCATACTATATTCTTTTGCTCAGTATGTTATTGATTTGAAACCAGCCTGTTGCTATCACATTGTAATCTGTATAGTCAAGAGAGATGAGATTGCTGGAACAATTTAAATTCCAACTGTCAAAATTTTTGCAACAAAAAATAAAGATATCTTAATTTGCTCCTGAAAATGCTTTTTTTGAACTATACTTTACAATGTTCTAGTTTTTATTGCAATGGTATTTCATACTACATGGTCTCATAAAACTATGGTGTTGTAGGTGTGCACAAGTTTCTATGGGTGTGTCTTGGATGAGATGATTTAATGGGAGGTCATCCATCACTAAGGTCCTTCAATCCTGCTCTTCATGTTGAGTACTTGCAGATTGACATTGAGTTCTATTTTTAAAGTTTCTGATTTGATTTGACCATGGATTGAACCCAAGACCTACTGAAATGGAGGCAAGCACTCTACCATGAGCCACGTTGATCACTGGCATCACCTGATGGTAATTCATATGAGAACAATCTGATACAATATGGCTGAACATTATTGACAGGCTGAGAACTGATGTTTTCCCATAATATCCCCATAAGTATCAATTGAGCTGAATTGGACTTTGAAAAAAAATAAAGGGCCATTTTTATTTGAATTGAGTATGATTGATGACTTGTGTACATATCAATGTATTAAAGCTATTTTATCAATACATCTTTTGTCAATTTCAAACTCAGCATGCCACTTCTAAGTCGATTCATCATTTGTGTTTGCAAGTAGATTTTTGGCTGTTGGCTTTGTTCATATTTGTATTGTTTTGAAAGATATTTGCATTTTCAATATCTTTTTTCTCCATCTGAACCCACATTGTTTATATTATGATGATCATAATCTTCTTCAAGAAGGGAATAATAATTCAATAAACTTTTCAATGTTTCTTTTTTGTTATACATGTATGTATGTTTATATATATATATATATATATATATGTATATATATATATATATATATATATATATATATATATATATATATATATATATATATATATATATATATATATGTATATACATATATATATATATGTATATATATATATGTATATATATTATCAACATTTATTTTCATTTTTTCCCTTGGAAATATTTCACCAAACAGAAGAGTGTAATGAAATTAATTTTGAAAGAAAAAATGAGATTTTTTTTTTTATTTGTTTGTAGATACACACACACGCACACACACATACATATATATATATATATATATATATATATATATATATATATATATATATATATATATATATATATATACACACACATACAAATACACATACACACATATGTATATATGATTTTACTTTTTAGATGAATATACATTCTATTCTATGTGGGTGAATATTCAGCTATTTGTTGAATTCTTTTAAAAAAGAGTAAAAAAAAGTTGTCATGGTCGATAAAAATCTTCACAAAAGAAGCGACATTTGTGATAAACTAAAAGAAAAATGTATAGATATATTTCTGATATGACTACAGATCAAAAGATTTTTAAAAATTATATTGATATTTATGAATACTTATCTTTGTAAGTGCAAATTTACAGGAAACTTTCCATTTCAATTTCTATAGCTTATGTGCATACACACACACATACATACACAGACACATGCATACTCATATACATCTACATACATGTGTGATTGTTTTGTGTAGAACTTTTTAAAATTCATTTGAAATATATCCAAATTTATATGAATTATTTATGGTCAATATATTATGCCATCAACCATTCTGTCCATCTATATACCTTTTGAATTCATTTTATGAGTTTTATTTTTGTTATGATGGGAAAATATTTGAAACAAAATGCAAATGGAATTGTTCTGATAAGATTATTTTATTTTTTCACTCCTATTCTTCAACAAAATTGATTGAAAAATTCTTATCTAATGAATATCCTTATCGCAAAATTCAGCCAGAATATTCTATCTAGATATATAAGAATATATAAGACTTTTTAAAAAAATTTCATCACAATTCTTTTTGGGATAATCATGAATAATTATTTTACATAGAAAAACAATATTTTATTGCAAACAGTTTGTATAGTTTTTTTTATTTTTAAATTTATTTTTGATCTAGCATGAAAAGAATCTAATTTTTCTCAATGCAATCTTCATCTAACTAGGGGAGTGCAGATTTGAATTTTAGAATTTAATACTCTTGTAAGTTTCTAAATCTAATGATAACTGTATGAATTTGGCTCAAAATTTTTTATACAATGCACAAGGATATATCGATAATGTTAAGTAAACTATAAAATGGTTTGAGATCAAACTGTTTGCCAAGAAGGACTCAATCATGTCTATATCTAACTACTCTTATCCAAAGAGGTATGAGCTCTACAGGACCTCTAAAACTGTGGTTTTGAAACTGTGGTTCACAGACCCCTAGGGGTCTGTCATGTAATGGTTGAAGGTCCTCAGATGAGAATTTCAGATCATCATCATCATTATCAGTCTTTAAACTTCTGTCGTTGGACGTAGACCTTCCCCAGGATTCACCATAATTCTCTATCATGGGCATCATGGAGCCAGTATTTTCTAAATTCATCCAGTTCATCTTTCCATCTTGTATTTTGTCGGCCAAGGTTTTCGCATGTGATCTTTTGGGATCCATGTTGTGAGTCGTGATGTCCATTGGTTATCTTTCATTCCTGCAACATTGCCTGTCCATTGCCATTCAAGTTTTCAAATAGATTCTATGATCTCTGACTCTTGTTTTCTTCCTTATACTGTGCTGTCTTGTGATCTCTCCATGTGAGGTTGAGTATGATTCTTTCATGTGCGCATTGCATGCTTCTCAGTTTGCGAGTCTGTCTCTTGGTTAGGTTCCATGTTTTAGCTCCATAGGTGACTATTGGGAGAATGCATCGTTTGTGTACTCTTCTTTTTAGGATTATGAGGATCGACTTGTTTATAAAGGTTGAGTTTGCTCTGCCAAAGGCTTGCCATCCTAGGGTGATTCTTCACTTGATCTCTTCCTCTTTTGTGGGTTTTCAAATCTAAGATATTACCATGCAATTAAAATAAAGATAATTGTGCGTGACTATATACTCAAGGTGACACTGGATGGAAGAACATCCTTTGAGGATTATCATGGCAAATATTGAATCTGACATTGTGAATCTTTTGGCTTAGAAAATCATTACAAATCATACAGCTATTGAAAAACATCATTATTGTATACAGACCTGTGCCATATATTAGGATTCAAATGAATATTATCCAGTTATAATAAGAATGTTTTCTAAAGGTCAAGAGTTGCTCATTATTGTACTTCTCCTACTGCTGTCTAAAAACTAAGTGCTAAAAATAGGGGTTGGTGAGCATATTTCCTTTATGAAAGCAGTTTTTAAATTTTCAATATTTCAAAACGACTACATTGAAGGTTTTGTCTGGGATCTGCTACTATGATGTTAATTATAAGTCCTCTATCTGCAGCAAGTCACACGCTGATGGTTCCGCAGAGCACACTTGTTGGCCCAATATATTCCATAAGTGCTCAACAGGATTAAGATCTGGGGAATTTGATGGCCAAGACAACTCAAAGAAACCCACCTCATGATCTTGAAAGCGTCCTCATACAACTCATGCCATGTGACTGGGTCCATTGTCCTGTTTGAAGATACCCCTGCCATCATAGAAGACCACTGACATGAAGTCGTATACCTGGTCTTCCTTAACGTAGAGCTACACAACTAAGTACTGTGCACATGAATGATAGAACTCAATGTTTCCCAGCAGAATTATGCCCAAACCATTGCACTGTGTCCAAATGCTTGTTGTTCTCCCTCTATGACACACTTGTACCTTGCGATTCACTTAATTCAGGAGGAAACAAGACTCATTTAATCAGATAACCTTCTTCCACTGACACACAATTCAGATCCAATGCTCACTTGACCATTAAAGATATATAGTAATGAAGATTGTTTAGTATAGGTACTCTGACTGATCTCTGGCTATACAACTTTAAACACAACAAAGATTGAAATGCTTTTTTTTATGATACAATCTTTCCGTCAATTTGATTAATACAACTATCAGCTATTTGTGCCAAAGATATTCTGCTCTTGACTTGTATTTGGTGAGAAATCCTCTTGTGCTATTTTGTAGGTTGGGTTGTCAAAGATTTGGTAAAGTGCACGATTTCATTAATGTATACACAGGAAACTATTACTCATATAGAAAATGTGCTATGGTCTGAGTCTCACAATATTGTAAAACAGTGACAGACCCAAAGTAAGTATCAGGGACAGGTGTCAGCAAAAGCTGATAAAATGTTAACGAATGAATGGTTTTTGATTTAGCTAAATGAACGTATTTATCAAAACGTCAGATGAAGAATTTTTATCCACTAAGTTAAAATGTGATCAAGATGAAAATTGATACAAAGCTAAACATTCAGATTAGAATGGATGTTTGTTTTATCAAAATATCAATAATGAATTGTCCGTCAAATACAAAATCCATAATCAAATGTTGATAAGAATCTAGATCCAAGATGAGATGTCATGATTTGAGGACGTGTTTACAAACATGTAACCAAATAGAGCTAATAAATTGAAGTTTGATTAGAGATCAAAAGAGATTACCAAGGGACGCAAGAGAACATTACCTGGCTCCTTTATTGATGGCTTTGCCCCCACCTCCACAGAAAACTTCCCCCTGAGGTGGGTAGATGAAGGTGATAAATGCAATGTGAAGAGTTTAAAAGAGAAGCATCACAACAGTGATTGTAAACTCTATCAGTTTGGGGTTGGTTTGATAAGTCCAAATTCAGCACTAGTATCGCTGAGAATTATAGCTGTAAAGAATGTTGACTCGTTGTAAACAGTAGCTTTTGCAATTCACTTGTGTCCTTAAAAGTAAAGATGTGCCAGAGAGTAGTGTCCTAAGAAAGAGGATCAATAAATGTTTGTATACCATAACCACAGAATTAAGTTACCCTGCCTCTTGATTTTATGCTACCAGTTGTAAGACTTTGCTTTGTAGGTCCCAGGCATGAAACTCGTCATCCCTCTCGCCAAACAGATCCTTTAAAGCTTTAAAGAAAACAAAATCAAAGAGTGATAGATAATATCAAATAGAACAAGCTTCAACAAATGATTTGAATAGGACAATAAGTGAACCAAATGCAAAGAGTTTTTTGCGCTATTCTTCATCCAGTCAGTTATGTATCTAATCCAACAACTGGAAGACCACAAAGCTTTTCCTCAACATATGATATGTTACACTGCATTCACTTTTCACATTGATAAGTCTTGCCTGCCTAATGCCTTGTCAATAGTTGGTGATTTTTCTGTCTTGGACTGCTGCCTATGAATACTCACATCACAACTAAAAAAGCACTCCACAAGCTATGCCATTTGTGGCATGCTATGACCCTAGTCATCTGGCCATAACAGATTTGCCTATATCAAAATCTCTCAAATCTTTTGTCTTGCCCGTAAGTGCAGCAATCAACAAGTCAAAATGAAGTAATTGAGGCTGGTTTACTTGCTTATATACCCCTGACTCTCACATGTATTGTGGTTATGAGAAACTGTTATTCTTGCCACGTATCACAAAACATTTTGGCTGATCAGTGTATATATATAAATAGAGATATTTTGTTCATAAGTATAAAACTTCTGTGCTGCGTATTGTCCGTCAAGAAAGAAATATTTGCAGGCAATATTTATTCAGAATCATTCAAACAAGTCATTGATATTTCTGGTTGAAATGAGTCAGTCATCAAGGAGAAAACTTTGGAATGAAAAAATACTTTTCTGCTTGAATAGACCCTCTTGCTGGTCATGTACTCTGACCATTTGATGGCCACAAATGTACACTGACATTGGGAAAACAAGGAGGCAGATGAATACACACATACATTCACACCTTCAAACATACACACACACATATATTTGATTATTCAGGAAAAACATGCACCCCCCCCACACACACACACTAACTCACAAATATAATTATAGGCCTGTTAAGGAAATATCCAACTATTTGATATTAGCAAAAAAAAAAAGAAGCTTACCTAAGGCAATGGCCCCCTTGACCCCTTTCAAGTGATCCCCTTGGGTCCTCACACACTTATCTCGGTGTCCCTTTCGGTTTCCAAAACAGTTAACAATATCCTCTTTTGGGGATGCTATCAGCCTTATCATCACATCCTCCTTAATCTTGTCCATGGTCTGAAATCTCTTCCCCTTTAATGTGAAAATCAGAAGTTGCAGGGAGCTAGATCAGGACTGTTGGGACACTGACAGACCTGAATGGAGAGTACATAGTACATAGTACACAAGTTCTCTGCCAAATGACCCCCGACAAAATGGTGTTTGTTCATGTCTCAAAAATGATTACATCAACAGAACATTGTAAACTAAAAAATTCAGATAAAAATTCAGCTAATCTAGCCACAAACTAATTGATCCAGCTTCATATTTATTTATATAATCAATCTTATATGCACATTTATACAGCTATATACAGATATCTTTTTGAAGGAATATAAACCTGTCATTAAATCATGCATTTCAAATTGAAATAAAAAGTGCTCTGTATATTAGTCATATGAAATAGAGTAACACACTAAAAATTTGGAAGAGAAATCACCTAGCATGTTTCTTGGTTCATTTCTCTTACTAATATACATATATATATATACATACATATATATATATATATATATATATATATATATATATATATATATATATATATATATATATATATATATATATATATATGTATATATATATGTATATATATATATAAACAAACTTTTCATACATTTGATAATTCACCTCATGTATGCACATATATTAAGTCATGTATGTAGATAGGTTGTATATATATATATACATATCTATATAGTTATTATCGAGTTTGAAAGTTGCATTATTCATGAAGGCATATCAAAGATAGTGCATATGTAGATATAAACAGAGTAGATACCAAATCAACACATCATGGTGACTGCCAGTTCCATGCATCTGAGATCTTCAGACTATATGCTAGCCATTTGGGACCCCTTTTTGCAGAGAACCTCCACAACTTCAAACTAATGCTAGATAAATTGAATGCAGAGAGCAAGAAAGCTGGCTTTCAAATGAACTTCAGCAAAACAAAGGTCATGTGCAACAACCACATTGGAAATAAACACATAAACACAAAACTGAAGAAAGTAGACCACAACATCAACATATGATAATTCTCTATGAAATTCTCAAAAGAAGAAGAAATCAAGCAAGGAATCACTTTACGATGGAGAACCTTCAATAACAAGAAAATCCCATTGGTCCTAAAAAAGAGCAGTTTACAATCAATGCATTCTCTTGATAGTCACCTGTAGAGCTGAAATATGGAACCTAACCAAAAGACTGACCCTCAAACTGAGAATAATGCAATGCGCACATGAGATAATCATTCTCAAACTCACATGGAGAGATCACAAGATAGTATAATATATCAGGGAAAAAACAGGAGTCTGAGACTTCATAGAATCCATTAGTAAACTCAAATAGCAACGGGCTGGTCATGTTGCAAGAATGCCAGATGACTGATGGACATCATGACTCTCAATCTGGATGCCTAGAGATCACATACATAACTGAAGCTAGCAGAATACAAGTTAGTGAGACAAACTAGACAGGTTCAGAAAGTATTGGCTCAGCAATGCCCTTCATAGAGAGATCTGGTGAAGATCTACACATCCAAGACAGACAATAAAAGACTGATGATGATGAAGCACTTTGTCGTGTTTCCCACCCATCAACCTCTGATAATACACAAATGAGATTTTAAACTGAAGAAATATGTTTTACAAACTATGCAAAGTCTATAAAATGAGTCAATAAAATAGATCAAAGAAAATATAGTTAGTAATTCATATAAAATAAACTTGTGCAAACAAGAGAACAGATCTATACAATTAGTCATGCAAAAAACAGAAGAAAAGACTCAAAACTTTGGACAGACAGAGATATCTAAATATATAGGCATTTATCAGCAGTTGTAGAAGGCTCAACAGAGCTTCTTCAGCAGTTTGTTTCATCTGTAATACATTTAGCTGTTCAACTAAATGCTGTTAATGCCAGAAATTTGAGCTCTAGCTCCCACTGGAGTAAACTGGGATAAAAATAATGATAGAAGCCAATACAAAAAATGTGCTTAACGCTCTTCTTATGCCGTACAATAAAAGAAACACAACTGAGATATAAACATATCAGCACACAGTTATCTTACAGAGACACCTTGCTGCCAAGTCCATTATCAGCCTTTAACAACATTCAGAGATTAAAGTTCCTGCAAACAGATTTGTCAAAAATAGTACAGTATTAGGAGAGGAAAAATAGATTTTCAGTTTACTGGAAAGGTAAGTTTAAATGGTATTCTGCAAAATCTGTCTTTTTTGTCTTGTTTTGGGGATTTTTGCAACATCTTTCAAGTTAAACCATTAAACCTTTTGTTTTTTTCATTTTCTTTTGATGCAGTTCTAGTTTATGTTTGGGGTGCTCTTTTCTCTATCTGCTCAGCTATGGTGACTATCACTGCTCATGCCAACTACTCAGTTCTTCTATTTATAGAAAACAAACAGCCATATCTGCTTCCAGAAAACTGTGAACCAGAGGAATTTTCCAGAAAAGTTGTTTACAATAGAAATAGAAAACCTTTCATGCACTTGGTACAAACTTTAAGGGTATATGTCTGCATTTCCTGACTGCAAAATTATTAATTAGGTAATCATATGACAGCTTCTGAACAAGTTCTGCATTGATCCTAATGTTAGCAAAACCATTTAAGCATTCCTGTGCCATCAATAAGTGTTAATTGACTGGTTCAAGTTTTGAAAACATTTGTTCAGTAGAGGCAACAAACTGGGAGATTTATCCTAATCCTCAGAGAAATCCAGAGGTTTAGCTAGGGGTCTTAAAGTTGGTTCTCATGAAGAATAGTTGTGGTAGGTTCATGATTTCCTGTGCCATCTCAGGTTCATCAACATCAGCTTTCCCCATTTGCAGTCAGCATCTTTTGTACTTCTGTGCAATGTTTTTGCAAGTTCTTATTTGAACAGTACATTTGAAGAGGGACATAGAATAATTCAATTGAAATATCATGTTTACAACTCGAATAACAAGAAGGAGTTCAATCATCCAAAAATCTCTTTGAATATTCAAATACATCTTAGGAGGAGCTGATCAGTTAAATCTTAATATGACTCAATGCTGAGCCACAGATCATTTTTGTTCTTCTCACTTAAATTCCATGTTGCCCCACAAGATAGTCTAATTGTCCCTCTGTGGAGCATGCACCCCACTTTGGGAATCACTGGTCTAAGCTATTGTAATTAGTACTAAATCTGATTTTGTCAACAACTTTGTGTAAAAATACTGAAAATTGTAGAATTAATAATTTTAAATACACTAGGAAATACATTAATTTTTGAAAATTATATTGTTAAAATGTTATTATTATATAGAAATAACATTTTACACAACAGAAGTTTCAGAAGGTTTTTGAATGACAAGTTTACGTCATTTCAATTTTCACAAGATTTTAAAGATTTTGACGATAAAAATTATCTATCATGCACGTTTGTGGCTTTTTTTGAGGGAGTGGGTGTCAAGTTCCTTGTGAAAATTTTTGGCAGGCTTCATAAATTAAAAAGTCACTTTTTTATGTTTTTTCACATAATTACAACTCGATAATTATTTTCAACATTTTATTCTACAATTTCAAATAGTTTTCACAAAATTATTGATACTTTCTTATTTAGTGCGTATCATAGTAGTTTAGTCCGGTGGTTAGGGACTCAGCGGTTAGAGGTTAATCTCCTTTGATCTCAAAATAGTTAGATAAACCTCTTTAGAAATGAAATTTAGTGTATTAGTCACTTACAAAAAGTTTATAGTTGACTTTTCACCTATGTAGTGGTTGTGATTAACACCCCTACCCATCAGACAGGCAGTAGAAATATTGTCAATATTGAACCAGGTTGTGGTGCTAATAAAGGTTTGAGACCACTGGTTTAAACAATCTGGGTTTAAAGTGAATTTTCACCAATAGAAATAAACCACAAAAAACTTCATTGATTATTAAAATATTTTTAAAAAACTTTTTTCCAGGACATTTGGTTAGTGACTTTTGGTCTGTGACTTCCAAGTCTTTTGACCTTGTGTGCTACATTCAATTAATGAATCAAGGTGAACTGTCAAATTAGATAAAACATGAGTAAACAAAGATTGGAATAAGAACATGAAATATTTTGTTCTTATTTCACAAACAGGATGTTGGCAGTTTTTTCAAATTTTGATTTTTTAATGAATGTGAAACTTTGAGAAAAAGTATTCCTGCGATTTTTTACGCTTATGTTTCTTGGATTGAATCGAATTTGAAAGCTACTTTTCCAATATTTTGAGAATGAACATCAACATATCTACAAGTGATACATGAGTGTCTTCTCATTATTTCTTCTTCTTTCTTTTCTCTGCCCTTGATTCCTGTTGTCTTTTTTGGGGGACCATTCTCCTGAACTTTCTGTCACCCATGTTATGTATATGTCACCTTACCTTACAGTTGATAGGCTTAGTTCTACAGCTGGCACAGACCAAAGGCAGCGCAGAGGCCATTGGGTATGTGATGACTGGGGCAGCAGCAACTAATTCCATTTTATTACTTAGAAAGTATGTTTATCTAGTATTACCTAGCATGTAATTGTCTAACGGTACATATTGTAATTATGAATTGTGATTTTTTTTTTTTCAAATTGTTACACTGCTTTGATGCCCCTTTCAGCACACGTGTACCTAGTGGCAGCCCAAGTTTCATATATGTGTACACATATATATATATATATATATATATATATATATATATATATACTCACACATAAATGTATCTATAAACATGTGCATTCATATATATACTCATAAATCATCAAGAAATGGATAAATGATCTGACAGAATATCAATAAATGCATTATACTATTTGAAACTATTTGAAAACAGTGCAGATACAGACTATAAATGAATAAAGATGAGTAGAGTCAGTATCAAGCAGTTTTTTTTGCTTTTGCCTTTCTATCAAGCTGTTTTGCACAGTGGTTAAGAGCAACACTGCATTGAAGCAGTTACCTTATGGATCGCAGGTTTGATTCCTGCAGCAGCCCCAATTTTCTCTAATTGTATACTTTTAGTTACGCTGTCTAGTTCAAGTGACTCATTCACCATGTAACAACGGGAAGTCATTCCAAATAGAGTTTCAAATGATATAATGCATTCATAGATATATGCCAATATATTTACTTGTGAGATACATATGTTTATGTAGGTATTAAGCATCACACTGTCATCTAAAAAATCAAATTTTAATTACTTCCATAAAATTCCAGAATGTACTGATATATGTGTACATATACACATATATTTGTACATTTTCAATTTTATATGTCTATATATGTACCAATATGATTATGCTGATCTATTGATTATTTATCTTTTTCATATATGTTTATGAATTATAAATTGTGTTATATTATATTACGTGTTTATGTTAAAATAATTAGTACATAATATGAATTATTTGAACAATTCAGCTTGTAAGTGATTGAATTAAAATTAGATTATCATTTTTGTTGATATCTTTGTCAAGTTGATTTACTTATTTGTTTAGAAAAGTTTGTTTTGAAATTTCTGGCCTGATATATCAGCAATAAAAAAAAAACATGAAAATCAAAAAAATACTCAGAATTGCAATTTTCATTATAATTTTAATTATAATAATTAAAAAGAAGTATGATTTAAAATATGATTTATACTAAAAATATAAGTATAATTTCAAATATAATTTGTACTGAAAGATTTCAATGGAGAAGTATTTTTTTAGATTTTTCTGTTGAGAGATCTGTTGAGATTATAAAAGTTTTGTGAATTTACTGATCTTTTTTTTCAAATTTTAGAATTAAATGTGTATCCAGTTTATTGTTGATTATAACTCAAAAGATATTTATTTACGGAATTGTGTATTTGACCGTACTGTTTTTAACTATATAATTCTCAGAGCTGTCAATGAATTTACTGACTGAAATATTTTCATTACCAACGATATTGGCTGCTTGTGAAGCAGTCTGCTGGACACTACTTACCTCCCTTTCATTGGTCTTGTCGATTTCACTTACGTGTTATGCTCATGTAGTTATTATGTCTAAAGAAAGTAAATATTTATTTGAAATGTCCGGAGGCAGTAATATAATATTATGAAATCCATGATGTTTCTTTTAATGCCTGTTGAATCGATTGTAGTAATGGAAAATTGGTTATGAAAGAAATATGTTTTCTTGCAATTTTATAGAGTGATTTGTTTTAATAATTTCAACTTCAATTTTTGTATTTCTTGAATTCTCTATCACATTGTTTCAATTAATTTTGTTTATTTACTTTGGAAAGAAATTTGATTTATACTTTTAAATATTTCACCCTTAGTTGCATTTTTTCCCACCTTTTATATAAAATATTCTTTTCTCTCCTATCAAAAATTGAAAAATCTCAAGAGAAAAAAGTGCAAGCAAATAAATGTAATTTTTTTTTAACAGATGATTCTGCCGAAAGTTAGATTGAAATTCTCTAAAGTTGTCTAATTTTATTGAAATTTAGTTTAATGAACAAAAACGAATGTCAATCAACAGTTGCAAGATAATATGTAAATGAAATAATAATATAATATTTTAAAGGTAATATTTTCTTAATCTTCTCTAAAATTCTTTTTCTATTCAATAATAACTTTTGTTGTTTTTATCATTGTTTTTTAGTAGTTATTTTCATTTACTGCTGTACTTTTGTTTCAATGTGAGCAGAGGAATAATTAGAGGAAAGGGGGACTATCAGAAAACACTCCCCAGGCCCCTAGTGGAGGAGGCCCCTAAAGCTTCATAAATAACAGAAATTTCACCTACTGCATTTCTACTTACATATTTCAATAAAAGTTGGAGGGAGCCCCACAAGAAGCCAAGCCTCCCAGGCCCTCAAATCCTTGAGAGTATTATTACTGTAATCATTATTATCAAATCATCATTATTTTTTGAGTTATTTTCTTTTTTGCAGATTATTTCATTTTATTATAGTAATTATCATGAAAATAATATCCACCAATTTTATCATTTATACTTGTTAGGTTTTCACATGAGTATTATCGTTGGCTCTCAGTTAGTGTGAGTCTCTTTGAAACTCCAGCACTTTCCTCAGTATTTTAGCTGATTATAGTAGCACTGTTGTCTGGATGGTTTTGATTCTTCATATTTCCTCAGATCTTCAATTCTTCCAATCTCTTCTCAAGGCTCCATTAATAATGGCAATTATAACTGTTAGTCTTATGTTCTCCAATTTTCTTGATTCTCTGTCAGAGTCAATATGTTTTTACTGTTTTTCACTCTCTTTCAATCATTTCATTCTGTGATCAAGAACAGGAACATCCGGTATCTGACAGGACTCTTTTCAAAGTCTACGAAGACTAAATCTAATCTTATAGCGGGAATCATGTGATCCATTTGAATTTCAAAGTTGTAAGCTAATTAACTTTTTTGAATTCTTTTAGGCAGCTCCTGGTTTGTTGTTATTATCATCACCACCACCACCACCACCACCATCATCATCATCATCATCATCATCATCATCATCATCATCATCATTGTTATTGTTTGCATTTTCCCACAAGTTGCCTGGTGGTTATCGCTGAAGGCTGAGGGACAGTAAGTCTCTTTAGGTCTCCAGCCCTTTTCTAATATTGCCCCCACCTATCACAGCAGTGCTATGGTGTGTACCACCTCCACAATGCCTTTTTCTTGGCTGTTAGGCCACTGCTAACAGCTGGGGGTTGTAGATCTCATATTTCCAGTACTTTTCTCAGTATTTGTGCAGTCATTATTGCTAGTGTCATCATTACTACTACTATTAATGTTGTTATTATTGCTATTGTTGTTAGTATTATTATTGTTATTTTTTCTTCTTCTTCTTCCTCCATCACCCCAGCACTGCAATGGTCAGCTGGACAGTCTTAATCCTCTCTTTGTTCTTTAATTCAGTCAATATCAACAAATGTTTTCGGTATTCTCTGAGATGTGTCAATTATGACTGGCATGACCTTAACCAACCAGCTCTTCATCATCCTCAATTCCTGGGTGAGGTTCTGGTATTTTTTCTACGATTTGGTAGATTTCCTTTCATAATATCATTTATATACACAGAGCATTCACTGACGATCAAGTGACAGCAAGTCTCCAAACTACTCCACCGCTGTCTTCAGTATTAGTTTTTAGTAATGCTATCACCTGTTTTGTTTTGTTCCACAATTCTTTTTTTCTCTCTAGCAAGGTCAAGAAATTTTTACAGCTTTTCATTTTCTTTTAATTTTACTTTGTAGTCTACCGAAATAGTAACATCTTCATGATATTCATCATTTCTTATCAATACTATTAACAATTATTTTTCAAGTTTATCATTATAACTATTATCCCAGTGAATTTAAAACACCAATTACATCAAAATCATGATGAAGAAGTTTGAAGGAATCTTATATTATAAAGTACTAAAGTATGTGTGTTTGTACTTCAAGAAGTCAAGGGTTATACAAAAAAAAAATTATTGATTTCTTTGGGGTCTGAAGTCAGTGTGTTTAATCTATTTTTTTCCATGGGATTTTCACAAAATTATTAGGGTTAGATCCATAAAACAATATCTTAAATCAGCTTCATCTAGGGAAGGATTTTTTCACCATTTTCTTGAAGCAAAACACATGTGAGGAGGGAGTCAAGCTTTATGAAAAATTTTTTTGGACACCAATTCAATGACAACAAAATCATGGTAGCTCAATAGCTGAGTGGTTAGAGACTTGGAAAATGTAATCTGGTGGACTGGGTTCAAATTCTGACAGAGAAAGTCAATTTTTTTTTTCTCACAATTTTATGTGTTTTCAATCTATTTAACCTTCAAACCCTCTGGTGATATATCAGTTTTGATGAAAAAAAAAAAGGTTTTAGAGCTGGTGTTCTATTTACAATGTTGCTACATTACTAAACTGGAGCATCACTTTCCATTTGTCATAGGAGAACTGTAAGTGTAGATCTTTCTTTAAGTGCTGATGAAATCTTGGTTGTATTATAAAGTATTAAAAGGTATGTGTTTGTACTCTTAAAAGTTGAGAACTTATGCATTACAGAGAGAAAAAAAAAGACAAATTCGAAATCAGCAGGACTCAGTATTCCTACAGCACACATCTTTAGGTTGAATTATACCAAAAATAAATTCTGTAAAAGGAACAAAAGACTAGTATTTAGAGGGGAAGTGAATATAATTGGCGGACTGAGTTCAAAACTTGGTGGAGAAAATTTTCCTTTTTTTCCTTTCAATATCATGTGTTTTCAATCTGCTAGGCATTCAAAACCTCCAGAAAATTTTCAATCTTGAGAAAGGGAATATTCAAAGGGGGTTCCATTTACAATATAGCTACAATGATAAACAGCATCCTTACTTTCCATTCATCATAAGTAACTGTGGATGTGAATTTCTTTTTCTCTCTGTGCTTATGCCGGTTCAGCAGTATTTTGTTTGTGGAAACTTTCCTGAACATATTTTTCTTCGAGCAATTTCTAACCCTAATCCTATATAAACCAATAAAAGATGAGATCAATTCAAATCTGATCCTTAGCTTTGACGTGCTATCTACTAATGCCAAAAGCAAGCTCATGAATTCCAGTTTTTAGAGAAATTAATATCAAAGGTTTTAGGTGGTGTAATACACTGAGCCTGAGGTTTTGTTTTGGCCTGCATGGGTCTGCCTAGGAGTGAGTGCTGGCCCAACTCGCAAGCTCCCTTTCACCCCTTACATGATTTTATGAAATCTCTATAAAATATGAATTGCTTTCCAGTGTTATAAGATTCAGAGTTTTTTTTTCACAGTAATGTCAGTTAACCCAATTAGTAATTTATAAAAATGCTTGAGAAATCAAAATATCTGCAAAGATGATAAGATAATAAACTTTAATGATGAAGAGTCCAGAATGATACATTCTGATAATGATAGTAATTTATCCTTTTTGTGTTTCTCTAATTTATTATGTATAGTATTTTTGCATTCTTTGTCATAAATTCCTCTTGCTGGGTGTATATAGTCATTTTGGTTATATTCATATTCATGATATTAGTAGAAACTGACAACTAAAACTGTCACAAAAAACTGTCAACATACGTTTCTTGATTTTTCAAGTTGGTCTGGCTGACTGGATATGAGTTTGTGCTTGAATGAATGTGTCATGCTTACAGGCTGCACCAGTGGAGCTAGAGGGCTGAAAAAAATGTGTTGTTTTTTTTTTTGGTAAAATCATCCCCCAACCCAATAGATTTTTAGTGGAGGGACCACTTTGTCAGACAGCATTCATACTCATTCTTTTTTTTAATTGAAAATTCAGCCTTTTTAGTGATCAAAGCTTAACAAAAGGCGAGTGAAGTAACTTATTCATTGATCGCCCCACCACTACCACGAAAGCATGCTGCCAAAAGACGTTGGTTATCTGGCGGTTTCTATTGGGTAACTAACCAGACCTGCTACCGTTATAGTTATTGTGTGCTGCTTGGAATGAAATAGAATAAGATATTTCCAGATTGGGTTTTCAATTATATTTTCAATTCTGGTTACAAAAGAAAATATCTGAGATAATGTACAAGAAAAATAATATATAATCATATAATGTATAAGAAAAAGATAGATGTATAATATGATAATACATCGCACTGGATATCTTGCAGAATATAAATAAATAAAAGTATAGGTAAATAAAATGAAACTGATGAAAAATTAATTTTATTGAGCCTATGTACAGGATTACACATTCAGAGAGTTTATTGTGTAAATACATTATATTTTTATATATCATTTCTTGTGTAAATATTCAAATAAAAATGCAGATATTTTGGAACTTAATGTTTATTTCCAATATTCTTTTACATATGGAATAAAATAAAGAAAGCAGTTTCTTTCTTTTGTATGTTCAGAGAAAACTTTCCCTTGAAAATGATTGAAATCTATTATATATTTATTTTTATTTTTAGCCTATTGATTTGGATAGAAAGAAAAATTTGAAGATAAAATAGACATTAAAATTGATGTAAATTCAATTTATTTTATTAGCTTTTCATGCTCTGATCAGAAGGTATTGACTTGTCTATATTCAAAACCTCTAGTTTTCATCTTTTCTGATCAGAGCTCGTGCAGGGCTCCTTATGCATTATAAAGGAACTTTGAAATTGAGTTCAAAATAAAAACATATTTATTTGCATTCAATTTTATTTATACAGTGATTGCTGAATATATGCTGCAACAATACGAGTCATATTATAAAAGAAAATCAAATGAAGAAAAGGGAAATACGATAGATTGATGGAAAGAATATTCTGACAAGAAACGTAAGAAGAAAATGTCTGTCTTTCAAGGTCAGTAAGATGTACAAAAAGAAATATATTTCATCATTTGATCTTCAACAAAAACCAGAAAATTAGGTTAGAGTCTCTAACTCATTACAGTGAATTCTTACTTCTCGTGAGATACTTCAGATTTTATGAAAACATACTTGTCCACTTATATAATCAGAATACCTTTTCCAAAGGGTCTTTTTGATATTTGAGATAGTTGTATAATTCCTGATAGTTCTTGTGAGTGTTCATGCTGAAGTGGTAAGCTGGGACTTCGAATGCTGATTTTCAAGGTATGACCTACCCACTTGGAAGAGTGGTGCAGCACAATCTTTCTCTCTCCATTTGTTCTTATTTAGCCTTGTACTATACTTTGCCTTGTCAAAATCAAACCCTTTCAATTATGGCATTAATTAGAAAAATAACATGCTTGTTTATTCTTACACAGTGAGCTTGGTCTTCACTAGATGCCCCATGATTGTGGCCTTGTGCCAGACAAATCTAAGCTTGGTAAATAATTTTATGGTCTGCTTGTTGACGTGGCGGTTGGACAGTTGCATATTTGCCACTAGCATCAGAGGTTGTTGGATTTTCCTACTTGAAAGATTGGTGCAGCAATCTTCCTTGCCGCAATTTGGCCTTGTTCTGTACTATGCTAAGCTTAGTAAATATCAATAAAAGTTTGCTCTAATCTTTAAAAACTCTTTTCATCCCCTTGAAACTTTCAGTCATGATTTTATAAAATCATCCATGTATAAGAAGCAACCATGATTATTCTTCAGAATTTATTTGATTGTATACATGTGAATTCGTTTGTACTAGTTATAAAAAGTACCTACCTCTTGGAATGTTTAGTAGTCTTCTGTAAAATATATACTATCTGCTTTGCAACCTTCATAACAAAATTGTCTCATCATGACATTGCCTGATGAACAATGTTTGTGATTACAATGATAGTCATTTTTACAAAGACAGGCAGACAAGTTTTTCTGCAGCTAGTTGTTCTAAAATTATTTTTCATAATCTAAAGACATAGATACGCTGATCACTGTGGCCGAGTGCTCACCATTGCCAAGTCATACCAACAACTTCAAAAATGGTACTCAGTGCCTCTTCACTAAGCATTCAGCATGACTTTTATTGAGGAACCTCTCTACATGGCTATGAGTTTATGGCCAAATCACATAGGATACATCAGTTTTCATTAGATCAAGTTAAGCAGTGTCAAGCCTAGACAATACCAGATGGGTGACTCCATGGGGAATACCCGGGGCCAAAAGTTGAGTGATAGGCTTGGTAAGCAGGAAATGGGCCGTACTAACAACTGCCTGCGTTTACCTAAGGCCCGATACCCTCTATGAGGGTATGTGGGGAACTATGATATATATATATATATGTATAATAATAATTGAATAATTGTGTCATCCACAGACAGTTGTTTCGCTGTATTACAACTCTTCAGTGTGGCTATGGACTATTCATTATATCATCCAGTACCACGAGGTAGGATCGAAACCTTCGCTTCTGACCAATATATATATATACATATATATATATATATATATATATATATATATATATATATATATATATATATATATATATATATATGTATATATATATATATATATATATATATATGTATATATATATATATGTATATATATATATATGTATATATATATATATATATATATATATATATATATATATATATATATATATATATATATATATATATATATATATATATATATACAAATACATAAAGATTTACAAAACTTGACTTAATCCAGAACACGACAGTGAGGTATCCAATGAGTATTTGATCCACTAGACTTGTGAATAGGATGGTCCAATATGCTTCTTTGTGAACGATTGTTCCCTAACAGATACTCTTGAGAATGTATAGTTTCACAGTTTCAGAGACCATGAAAAGACTGTTGCCAAAACATTTTGAATGTATATTTTGTCAACAAGATGAATATTAAAGAAAAAAATGGAGCATTTACAATTGCTGTTGGTTGGTTTGTCTCAATGAAGAACTTGTTCCAAATCTCACAGAATTGATTAAATAAAGAGTAAGTAATTGTTTGAATATTAGCAGCAAACTGAATTAATTAGATAGCATGTTTTTCATTAATTTTGTTGCATGCCTCCAAAAAATTTAAGAAGATAACATGCTTCAAGATAATCAAGTAATTTGTTATTTGTGTGAGCTTGTGTGAGTTTATATGCAAGATTG
Organism: Thysanoteuthis rhombus; assembly: GCA_963457665.1. Classification (NCBI taxonomy): domain Eukaryota; kingdom Metazoa; phylum Mollusca; class Cephalopoda; order Oegopsida; family Thysanoteuthidae; genus Thysanoteuthis; species Thysanoteuthis major. The sequence continues at coordinate 19,112,835 of OY735210.1, read as the reverse complement.
TAGATAACACAATATGTTTAGATACATATTGCTTGTCTTTCTTTCACTTTACTCTTCTTTAATGCTCTCATTATCTATTTACTCATCATTTGAATAGTCTCTCTCAGTAAATGGCTATCTAACAGAAACCCTCATCTAAAACTGTCAATATATATTTCTTCAGTTTTAAGTGATTCTGTCTGTTTGGTTATCTATCTATCTATCTATCTATCTATCTATCTATCTATCTATAAGAAACCTTCAATCAAAACTGTCAACAAAAGTTACTTTAGTCTTCAAGTGGTTCTGTCAGCCTGGCTGGCTAACTACCTATTCATCTATTAATCTATCTATGTGTCATGTGTTCAGGCCACAGCAATCGAGCTAGAAAGCTGAAAATCTAAACATTTACTCCTTATTATGTCCAGGAAAAAAATAAAATAAGTTTTTAGTGAAGTGCTCAATTTGCAACGTAAGTTTATGCTAAATGTAAGTTTATGCTTAATCAGTCCCTAAGTTTGTTTTCAGCAGCATTCACACCAGTTTTTTTTCAAAATTCAGACTTATCAGTGATTTAAAAAAGGTGAGAAAAGTAACTTATTCATTGATCAGCCCTTTTTTGAATTCTTTAGTTGATCACCATAAAGACAGCATGCAATCAAAAGATGTTCATCACATGACAGTTTCTATTGAGCAACTAACCAGATCAGTCCATCTATTTCAGTCTTTCAATATCTATATTTTTATTTGTCTACCAATTTATATTCACTTTAGTCTGTCCCCCCCCCCCACACACACACTCACTTAAAGATAGTACAGATCTGTTTTAAGAACGCTATCAAATTTTTAAAAAATATGTTTTTGGTCATCATTTATTTTTTAAAATCTTGTTCACTCATATGTTTTTCCTTTCTAATGTGTAGTTCTTTAGATTTTTTTAAAAAGATTTTTTATCAAATTTCCTGTGCTTTTCATTTATTTTCTTGATGGTTGACTTGTGATATATATATTTTTTTCCATCTAACTTTTCTCTAATCACAAGCTGGTGCCCTCAAAAATTTGTCGCCTGATTAAGAATCAGTGAAGTGATTTACGCTACTCTTAAAAAGTGAAGATTTAAGGGTTCAAGGTTATAAGATCATACCCCTGACTACCCCCGCTGACAATGCCTTGAAACCTCTACACCATCACTCCCCAACCAACACTTACTTTGACATATGGATGTCTCCTGGTTCTCCTGAGAAGAATAATCTCTTCAGAAGAAAAAAAGATGCTTTCTTGTGCCTGTGTGGACCTCTTCAGGCCTATTGTGGAATAATTATTTGAGATGGTGCAAAGGAGCAAAATTCTAGTGACTCCACTCTTGTTGACCTGGATGTATTCTGTCACATTTAATAACACTAGTTTGGTGTTGTCAGCCATTTTTTTTCTTCATTCTAATTTATTTTATTTCCGTTTTATTTATTTCTAGCTCTTATTTCTTTCTCTCTAATCCTTTTTGTGCACTGTACAAGTGATCAGGACAATGAAATACAAGGCAATATGGCGCCAATAAATGGACACAATAGGATCTCACATAATACGATGGTTCATTTCATTATTCAATTTCTCCCATCTTATTTTTCTCTCTCAGCATGCCCGACAAACCTGGATATTAATTTATTTATGGACACTCTTTAAAAATTAATTATATTTTAAAACTGATAACCGCTTGGTTAAATTCATCATAAACTTTAGTTAATTATCATGAATTTTACAAGGTTCTGAAATCTTTACTCAAGTTGTACAATGGATTTGATAGTATGATCTCTCAAGAATATAATGATCCAAGTCTGATATTGAAACTGTAAATTCTACAGTAAGTTTGAAATCTATGTTCAGTTTATTTTGAATTGTTCATTTTGGCATAGTTGTTAGTTTAAAATATTCTGATTACATATTAAATCTCTATGCTAATGACATTTTCAAAGTTTGAAGGTTTTTAATCATAGTAAAATTTGTTGGTTTAACCCTTCTGAGACTGCTGGGATATAGTATATCCCGCGGTTGCCATGACTGCTACAGTAGTAGAAAAAGGGGGAGAGGGGCACACAGTGATATAGCATATACTTAATCCTGAATTTAAAGGTTCAAAACAGCCCTGAAATTGGCCATATTTAATCTTGCAGAATCAAAAAAAACTCTTCTGCATCAGTTCACTTGGCTTATCCTTGATGGTTCCCTTTATAACCCTTGAGCATAAATCCTAGGTACACCCTTACCATATATGTACCTCCAAAAACCCATTTCCTTTCCTAGGGTATGGTTGCCATAGATAACTTTCAAAAGTCTATTGGGCATATGTGTGTTGAAAAATCAAGTAAATGAGATTTCCCTGGCTTTTAGAACTGCTGACAATACTGCCATCATAATATAAAACCTTTGAAAAAATTAGTTTGCAATACATAACTGAACAGGAAAGATGTGTAGGCTAAAAAATCCCAGCTTTTCATCAGTCCTTGGATATAAGTTTAATTGGACAGATGTACCCTGTCATGACTTTGGTTCTTTAAAGTATAGAAAATTTTTTTTCCAACAAAAGTATTTCTTAAGCTTAAGCCATTAAATAAAAACTTAGCTTTGTTAGATCCTTTTAAAATCTCAGGTATTAAGCAGCTTAATAGAGTAATTTTAAAAAGATTAAGTTGCTACATATTTTGTTTTTCCAAATTAGTGGTAGTTCAAATTGGTATGAATTAAAATTTGCTTTTTCTACTCAGTTATAATGATCTCTGCCAATGAGATTGGAAAGTTACCCTGTCTACCTGTCTAATGGTCTTTCGGTTTGTCTGTCAAGATGATATCCTCAAACTTTCCAGATGAGTTTCAATGAAATTTTGTAGAAGGTAAGGAAGAAGTGATTAAATTTTAGGGATAGATCTAGCTAGGAATTTGTCTTTGTGAGATATTCTTTTGTTTATTTTTTCATGAATTTATGTATTTATTCATGTTTGTTCTAAAATTCCCAATGAATTCCAAAATGTTTTGTGCAAAATGGGCCTTGCGTCAAAAAAAGAAGTGATTAAATGTCTCTCAAAACGATACCTCCAAAAGTTCGGATTGAGTTTGAATGAAGTTTTGTGGAAGTTTGAATCATTGGATAAGAAAGAAATGATTGAATTCTGGGGTGAATCCAGGAATCTTATTTCAACTGAGTCAGCTCATATCTCCACCAATGTCGTTCACTCTCTGAGATCTGAATTATTTTTGGAAATCTGCTTATTCAGACTGTTACACTCATTCTTTGATTCTGAAATTTTCAAATTTTCATTAGTTTATTGCATCCTTTGTTTATTCAGAGTTTTTTTTTTTTTTGTTCATTTCTTTCTGGTTATGTTTCTATCAACAGAACATATAAGCCTTTTTAGCTCAAAAGGTAAATGTGGCTTTTGAAATCCAGCTTCATATTGGCCAGAACTTGAGGAGGAGTTACAAATGTAGAAAGTAAACGAGAGGGATTCAGAGGAATGTGTTTTTTCTTAATATTTCCAGCTGAAATGAGGAGGTGGGAGGATTATATGCTATTAAATATCGTAATTTCTGAGATAGTAATCCAAGTCAATCCACTGTGCAGTAGCTTATAGTTTAATGGTCATATCCGAACCATTTTTGAATTCCCACACCCCAACACCCACGCAAATACATGTACTCTATCCAGTTGTCCATTCGTGTCCCTCATCAAAGACATGTGCCATAGTACAATTTTATCTCCTCATTTTTTCTGTTCTTCTCTCGGAATGGAGTTGGTCTCACCCGTTTGATGTCCAAAGGACAAACAACAGCAATTAACTTATCTGTGATTCTGGTAATTGACCATTGTTGTTCTATTTCTATTTGATTGGACATTGTTCTTCTAGCAGCATTACCATCTTTCCTTGGTTCTTTGATCCCAAAGCATGTAAAATTCATTAAGCACAAGGCATATGTAACATAAGAAATATAACTAACTATATGTATCATTAGTTTATTACAGTAAGGATCGCTTTTTTTTCCACCCATTTGCTTGATGTTTAATTTTCGTCATATTGTGAAAAAATTTTACTACTTGACATTCCATAAGGATTTTGCTGGGAAGATTCTCAAATCGTTATAAAAATGTTATACTGCTTGAAAACAGATATTCAAGTATTACTAGAAACTATCAACCAAAACTATCAACACAGCTTTCTTCAGTTTTTGAGAGTGTCTGGCTGACTGTGTATGTGTCACTTATACAGGCAGAACTAACAGAGCAAGACGGCTGAAAATTAAAACGTTCACTCCTTATTATGTCCAGATGATTTCTTTTTGAATTTTGGAAATTCCCCTCAAGTAGGTTTTTAATGGAGAGGTTAAATTTACAATGTAAGTTTATGCTAAGTTGTTCCTCAAGTTTGTGTCTGGCAACATCCGCACGTTTTTTGAAAATTTGAACTTTTTTAGTGATCACCACCCAACAAAAGGCAAGAAAAGTAATTCATTCATTGATCACACCTTTTCCTAATTTTTTAATTGATCACCCCCAACACACCTTGCTGTCAAAATATGTTGGTCTTGCGACAGTTTCTGTTGAGTGACTAGCCAGACATAATTGTTTTTACATATTTATTTCATTGTTCATTCAAGTTTTACTGTTTCTTTTTCTGTTGTTATTTTGGGGATAGATCCAGCAATCTGTTTTTGATTGAGAGATGCTATTTAATTGATCACACACCCAACGCATTTTGCTGTCAAAAGATGTTGGTCATGTAATGGTTTCTATTAATTGGTTAACCAGACATGTCATTATTGTTTTTGTATGTATTTATTTCATTGTCATTTCTAGTCTTACAATATCTTTTCCTGTTATTGAAATCTTTTGAATTTTTCTACATACATTGTTAATGCATAATTGTGGTATAATTAACATGTTTTGTTAAATAATACATTAATGTAATGATTGACCTGGTGGATAATTTGAGCAAAATCCAAAGTTTTCATATCAAAATATACTGTACCCAAGATTGCTAGTGATAATAGCAATCATTGTCATTATCAGTCTTTTATCATCAGTCGTTGGACATAGACCTTCTTCAAGATTTGCCACACCTCTCTATCATGGGTGTTATGGAGCTAATTGTTTCTGAACTTGTCTATTTCGTCCCTCAATCTTATTTTCTGCCAGCCCTGTTTACACATGTGATCTCTTGGGATCCATGTTGTGAGTTGGGATACTCATTGGTTATCAACCATTCTTGCAACATGACCAGCCCATAATCATTTGAGTTTACCCATGGATTCTATGAGATCTTGGACTTCTGTTTTTTCCCTGATATATTGACCATGATTCTTTCAAGTGCACATTGCATTGTTCTCAGTTTGAGGGTCAGTCTCTTGGTAAGGGTCCATGTTTCAGCTCTATAAATGTCTATCAGGAGGATGCATTGGTTTTATACTCTTCTTTTTTAAGATATAGTGGGACTTTCTTGTTTTTGAAGGTTGAGCTTAATAGCAATTCATATATTTATTAATTTATTCTTGTAATTCACTATAGCTGACCATTTCTTATAATGATTAAATAGCTATGGTATTCTTAAAAGGCAGATCCAGACAAGGATGAATCAGTAAATCCATAGCCTGATACATAGTTATTACCTAAATTTTGTAATGTTGGAACTATGTGAATGATATTCACCAATGAATTAAAGATGCTGACCATGGAGTATAATATGTTGAAAAATATACATATCTCTTTTGTGGAATAAATGCTTTTGCCAATTTTGGTACCAACTTATCGATGTACCTATGAATGTATATGCATTTATATATTTTTAATGAAATTAGCTTAACAATTTTTAAAAAATTAATTCTGTTCCAATTCGAAAATGAAATAAAATTTCCTTATAAATGTCTTAGTTTTGGTTATGGAGGAAAATAAAGTTCTATTAGGAAAATATTCAGCCATTTAATAACTGACAAAAAAATCACCTACCAAGGGAAATGATACCTTATTCTCCATCAACGCACTTTCTTTGGAACCCCATGCTCTTATTTCAGTCCCCTTTAACTTTTTAAAACAGTTTGCAAAGTCCACAATTGAGATCGCCATTATCAAGTTTTCCTTAATTTTGTCTACAGTCTGGAATCTCCTCCCTTTCCATGTGCCAAAAGCCAGAAGTCATTGGGAGCTAAATCCAGACGATAGAGCAGCTAACAGACCTTGGTGATGCATTGTTTTGGAAAAAAAGAAACCTGCATGAGATGTGTAGAATAAGCAGGCTTGGCCATTTTGAGTGTGATTCTCATACAGTATTCAAGTTCACTCAGTGGTATCTCCTTGCCGACTGACTAACCCCACAGGAGAGTTAGATCCACTGAACAATAAGATCCTTGGCGATTAGTTGCCAAGATACATCAAAGCTGCACAACTGGTTCTCAAAATATTTAAAATGGTGGGATGCTTTCTGGACTGACATTTTAAAAATGGAAAGCTCTAGCTTTTTTTAAAGTGAGACTAAAATATTGCTGAAAATAGAAATGATATGCAAAACATGTGGACAAAACTTTAATTTGACTGGGGATTCTGAGCTTTGCCCAATATATTTTCAAGAACAGGGAGCACTTGCTTCTCAAAGGTTGGCTCTAGACAACTTCACTTCTATGAAAAAAAAGTTGAAAAGTGAAAAATGTGTTAAGCGTTTGTTTTACATTGAGATCATAACATCTTCATCATTTTAGGGTTTGGTGACACTCAAAAATTTTTCCCATATAAATTAATGGTAATCGCATTTTCATGTGACACCATTTTGGCTTTACTTTTAGATAGAAGTGAAAACCTGTATTTTCAAATTGAATTTGTTGTCCCTGGCTTCTTATTTTAGTTGTTGCAATATGTTAAAGATTAGTTTTCCTCATCTGGAAAGACTGTATGAATTGATGCAATAAAGAGCTTCTTCTGATCATTTGAAAGGATATAATCATGATACACAGAACGAAATCTGACAAAATTATACAAAATCAAACTGATGAACAGGGTTGGCCCCAGTGTTGGCATCTCAAGATTTTTTTGTGCCAAATTAATCACAAAAAATGACAAAAAAACTCCAAAATGAGTAAAAAAATCAAACACTGTTAGCCTTTTTATGGCAATTATTAATTGTTGAAAATGGCTAGATTAATCTAAAAAAGCAAAAGTTTGGCTAAAATCGCTGAAAAATAGCAGTAAATTTAGCTGTAAATGTTGATTTTTCACACTGCCAAAATATCATGGTGTATAATGGTGTTACCCAGGGCAGATCCCCCCCCCAATCCAGCCCCAGTCGGTACGCCAGTGTTGATGAATATTTTTAAGGTAGCAATATTCAAGAAGTTGTCTGTGTGATCATTGGTGTCGGTAAATTCTTTATGCAAATGAAATTTCAAACATGGACAATCATGCACTTTCACATGATCTTTTCTCAGTCATTCACACATCCTCTTTCTCTCTTACATGTATGCATGCACACATACACACATACACATGTGTGCACATACACATGCACATACTTTTTGTTCCATTCATTCTCATTGATTTTACTTACATAAATGCGACCATTCATACTTATGAATACCCATGCTCACACTCACATTTACACATACTTTGCCACATAAATATGCACACAATATTATATGTATAGACTATTTTACATGTAAAAATACTTCTCTTCTCTTTCATTCTTTGACCTGCAGATTTCTTCTCTACCAAATCCATATTCTCTTTCTTTCTTGTGTGCTCTCCCTTGCTGTCTCTTTCACTCTCATACTTTAATACACACACACAAACACGCACACATTACTTTTCTTTCTAATTCTTGCTCTGATATTCTCTCTCTCTCTCTCTTATGTACCCTTCCTTGCTGTCTCTTTCACTCTCACATTTATACACACATACACACATACATACACACATACACGCACACATTTATTATCTTTCAATTGCTTGCTCTGATACTCTCTCTCTCTCTCTTTCCCTTGTGTACTCTCCCTTGCTATCTCTTTCACTTTCATACTCTAACACACACACACACACACACACACACACGCATAAACACTCAAACACATTACTTCTCTTTCAAATGCTTGCTCAGATACTCTTTCTCTCTCTTGTGTACTCTCCCTTGCTGTCTCTTTCATTTTAACACTTTAATACACACACACACACACACACACACACACACACACACACACACACACACACATTATCTCTCTTTCAAATGCTTGCTCAGATACTCTCTCTCTCTCTTTCGTGTATCCTCCTTTACTGTCTCTTTAACTCTGACACTTATACACTCATTACCTCTCTCTCATATGCCAGCTCAGACACTCTCTTTATGATTCCTTTCTTATCTCTCTCACCTTGTTATACATATGCTCTCCTATTCCGACATGCACACTTGAAGTATACATACAAGTTAAAAGGAATGAAATTCGCAAATTTCGTACTTGAAAAAACAGACACAAATTAACCAAAGGTAAATATAATATTCAAAACTTTTGCAAGTGGACATTATTTCTTATCGAGTGTTGTAAAAATATGTCAGTCGTCCTTGGTAACAATTACCAAGTAGAAGCAATTAGCTTGTATTGTTTGAATAATAGCATTTAGGTTTTTCTCTTCTTTTTATTTTTCACAGGAAAGGGTTAGGAGTTTGGGAGAAGGGGTAATTCTTTTGTCATTTGTTTTCTCGTGGTTTATTTTATTTATTTATTTATTTTTTGTACGTGCATTTCACTCTTATTCCCAGTTGAGTGTTGGTCCGTTGGTAACTGCAGGGTTTGGTCCATGCAATAGTTGCAAAATGAAACACCTCTGTTTCCTTTCTTTGCCAGCTGAGCCATGTACAGAGTGAAATGAAGTCTGAAAAAAAAAAGAGACATAAGAAAAAAACAAAGCAAGAAAAAAAACTACCCTTTTCTCTCTACAATGACAAATTGTCCAATAGGAACAAGAATTTATGAATTTTTGATGCCCGTCTGTTATTACTTTGTTTTATTTATTGACTTAGAACAGTAAAGCCATCTATTCTAAGCTGTATTGAAAAAAGACAGCTAATGAGACACAGTGCAGAAGGTATCATTTGGTTTATATGAGATGAATTACCATCAGGAAGGGGATCTGGTAGTAAATCTTTTTTTTTTTTTTCAACTTTATCTCCAAAATATTAAGTCTGTCCTATCCCAGTTCATGATAAAAAGCAATTTACCTTAAAATAGAAAGTACTCAGACGAATTCTAAGGCATTGATGAATTGTTTAGCATCATGTAACTCTGCCAAGATGTTCCTTTTGGGCTATCTTGCTGGTCCCAAGCATGGGTAGAAGAGGAGGTTTGGGCACAAGGCTAGCATCACAAAGCGTAAAACCTATTTGCTACTGAAATCACATCAGTATCACCGCAGTGATTGCTTCGGTTGAAGCCTGATTGAGAAGATTCCCCTTTAGACGGGCCCATGAGGCTGATGAGAGCCTACAGAAAGCCTGTTCATCAAACAACTGTAACAAACAGGGCAAAAACCAGGTTAGGGACCAGGAAAATCAAAATCCTGTTTGATAGGAGGAAATCAGCTCAAGCAGTGAGTGAAATATGGAGTGATGATCAGTTGAATGTTGCCTGACTGACATGAGCCCAGCTGAGGAGAGTTCCCTAGAATCACATCTTTTGGCATGGTGTAGTTGCACCCCTATGCTCCACAAAGGGTTTACAAGTAGTGGCGTGGCAAGAATTCTCAATGGCTACTGGCAGAGACAGCATCATTCAGGTCTATAATTCCATTCCATCAATGAAGATATTGCTCAAATTAGTTTTAATAATTCTTTAAGGTAACATCCTTAATTTTATCACAAAATTTCATCCTTAGATGCTTAGAATTTAATCAATTGTTATAATTTACATCTGATAACATTTAAGAAACTCTTAAAAGAACTCATGAAAGCATATTGTTCTAATCCACTCAACCAATGGTCCCAAATCAGCTGGTCACAGACTGGGACCAAGCCACAAAGCATGTACTACCAATCAACAAGGAAACAATATGATTTGGTGATACAGAACGATATGAGTGCTGCACTCTTTATAAAATTAAAAGAAATTCATTTTCCAAGAATTTTAACCCTTTAGCTGGGCGATTTTTTTTCCAGTTAATGAGTACCACTCAGTACTTGAATCAGACACTACAGCCTAGTTTCGGCTATTCAGGTATTGTACCAGGCAGATAGTGCATCTGAGCACGATGTAATGCTGTGTGAATAGTTTTACTCCAAGAGTTAATTTGAATAACAATGTGGAGAAACAGCAATTATGTTACTCAACAGTAAGCCAATGGTGACAGAAATGTTGTTTGACAGGTACAAGGATTAATATCGAATTCATTCGATAAACCCTTTTAAAAATAATATTCAGTGTATTAACCACTTATAAGTGACTTATAGCAAACTCAATATTAAACTGGTTTGGCATACCAAAAAAAGTAAGGGATATATGCATCAGACCCATCTTGTCTTCTAGACAGGAGGATTACAGGTGTAAATTGCAAAACGTAAGGAAATTTGGTGGTTTCCCCAGTCAAGAGATTTTGGCAAAAGCAATTCAACATAGAGAATATTTATCCTAAATATCAATTAGGTACCGTGATTCTCCATCTCATAATTATTCACAGATCCTTCCTCAAACTCCAAGATAAGGAAAAGATTTTCATGACTCCAAAAATCTAAACACAAAATTATACATATTTTTTTGGTGTAATTCATATACATTTATATATATTATGCATACATCTATCTATCACTCTCTCACTCTCTCTCTATATCTATATATCTATATATCTATATATCTATATATATATATATATATATATATATATATATATATATATATATATATATATATATAAATATGTATATATATATATGCTTATAGTCTAGAAACATTAGCAGCTTCGAATGCTAAACATTAAAAAACTTTTTCAAAAAAAGTTTTGTGTCACTTCGGTCACTTATTTCCCAATATCTATCAATGTAATTTTTGTCAGAGTTTTGTTCCCTGTTTCCTATATACTCTGTTGTTATGGTACAATATATAAATTATATATATATATATATATATATATATATATATATATATATATATATATATATACACATATACATATATATGTATGTATATACATATATATATATATATACACACACACACACACACATACACACAAAGTCATTTTGAATATCTTGAGAACTGGTTGTACAGCCATAATGTAACTTGGCAACCAATTAGACAGGATCTCAGTGTGCATGCATTCAGATACACGCTCCTAATCGAGTGAGCTACTGTACTGTGTGATCCTCACATTCACAATGACCAAGCGAGTCATGTTTCTCATATAATGCAGGATTTTTTGGTAAAACATTGCATCCCCCATTACAGTCTAGATTTGTCTCCCTGCAACTTCTTGCATTTTGATGAAAGGGGGAGGGCAGAGATTAAAGGAGAATGGGAGGCTGCTGATGGCAATCAATGAAAAGGACTTTCTAGACTTTTTTGAAAAGTGGAAGGAATGCTGGTGAGATTTGTGTGAGGTCCCAAGGGGAGTACATTAAAGATGACTATGGCGACTAGGGTGCCATACCTTATGATAACATATATAGAATGGAATGTGTATCCATATATATATATGTATATGTATATATATATATATATAATTGATTTTTGTGCATGCATAACACTTTTCAATGAGTTCACAGTTACTACGCTCTCCTCCAAGTCAGAAGTGATGTGGTAAAGCACTTTGATCCAAGGCAGAGCGCACAGATACTAAACTCTGATCCAGGTCTGTATAATTTTCTAAACTCTCAGTTTACTGATTGTTTATTTGCTAAATTGCAATTGATTGACTCTGAAATCCCCGCCAAAACAAAGGGATAGCCTTTATCTCATAGTTTATTATTTACAAAAACACTGCTCAACACATTTTTTCTAAAATTAGTATGATGGGGGTATGGTTACGATTTATCAAAAAGACACATCTGTTGTGAATTCTTTAATCAGAGTATTTGTCTATGATAAGATTTATTATTTACAATACACAATATCATGCATAATATTTATGAAGAAAAAAATCATTTTTATTTATGATAGTCTATAATCAAACAAGCAAGTGTCCACACATAAACGATTTTGCATAAAAAGTCTTTTTTTTCTTCATAAATCTTATACACCATATATATTTTTAAATACTATATCTTAATGTAAATAAATGGTGCATTTACAAATTCTGATAGTTTATGTATGATAGAGCTTCCTTGACTGGATTGCATTTTCAGCTAGCGCAGTGATATTTGAACTCAGTTCTTTCTGTCTTGAAAGTCAAGTTAATGCAGTTATCCTTTATTTTATATATATAAATATATATGTATATATATATATATATATAGAGAGAGAGAGAGAGAGAGACAGACAGACAGACAGACAGACAGATAGACAGACAGACAGACAGAGAAAATGAGAGAGAGAGAAAGATAGAGGTACATATAGATCATTTCTGTATAGTTTTTTCTGCATTTTTTTTCCAAAAGTAAAAAAAAAAACATTTTTAGAAGGTGTATCCATACACATTTGCAAGGTCCTATGCCAAAAGGTGTGTCCAATAATACTGACATAAGATTGAAAAAGTCCTCAAAACGTGCAAAAAAACGTAACAAAATGCATATTACAAAAATTGAAAAAAAAATTTTTTTAGAACATGTCTAATGGAATGATCATGCAAATTTTCAAGGTTCCAGGCCTAATTGTGTGCCTGGTAGACCAACGCATCAAAAATAACCAAGTGAAAAGAGGAGTATTTATACATAGAGAATTGGTGAATGGGTAACCTTTCCATGGAGCAATGGTTAGCAAATTCAATCTCACAGACCATTGTTAGCGCAGTCATTTGGGTTCTCAAATGCTCCACTATTTTGGTACTGAGTCAGACTAATCTAAGCTCCGTAAATACCTACAAGAAACATAGCCATTGAACAATGGTTAGCAGCTAATTGTACAATTACTGTTGAAACATCATTGGGTGCTCGACATTTGTGGCCTTGTGCTTTATTAATTTAAATATGTATTAATAGATTAGTAAATGTACTGAAAACAAATCAATCATAAAATCCAGAGAAATATAACTTAATAAGGAATAGTTTGTTTTCAGTTCTAACAAGTTTTATTACTGACACTAGATTTGGCCAAAATATACCTACCATACTAACCTATATGTATACATATATACATACACATACACAAAATTACAAAGAGTAGGAGAAACTACCAGCTGGCAAGTGCAAGAAGCTAGTAGATGGCTAAAAAGTTTGGAGGCTGTTATTGTGGCTAAAGTAGGAGTGCTACCAAATATAAAGGAAGGTTGTCAATATTACTGTCAAGGTCATATTTTCAATTTCTACTCGGAAATTACACTATGAAAATTGAAAAATAATGTTTTTTCTTTGAATTTCTTTGATTATTTAATTAGAATATTATGATTTTTGTAGATTTCCATTTATTTCTGTGAATATTGTACAGGTTATTCAAAAAATTCAAGGGTGCCAATAATATCAGAGAAAACTATTTCACCTGTGATGAATTTGAGTGTGTAGAAAAATATATAACCTGCAAAGTGTGAAATTATATTGATGATACCTTAGTGTTGGGTGGATGCAAAAAAAAAAAAATTCAAGAAGATTTTCTAATGACAAATGAGAGAATTACTGTGTAAATATACCTTTATCAGTCACACCAATGTGTAAATATATCTTTATCAACCATACAAATTATACTTGCCACAAAAATAACATTGAAAGCAAAGATCTGATCACAGAAACAAAATTTACAATGAAAATTGCTCTGGTAACAACTGAAGTGTCTGAAACAATTGGCAGATAGACAACATCCTAAATGCTACTTACAAAAGCAATATCCACAATGGCACTTCCAGTAAAAATACACAACAATGTCAGAACAACAATAGCAGCAACAATAATAGCTATTACAACAATGCACCTGACCATCACAGCAGTTATAATCATATTCTCAAGTGCTGCACAAGAGAAATTTTTCACTATCATTTCCAAAATATAACTACAATAAGTAGGACAATAGAAATTCCATGGTGTATTTCTGCAGATTGAATACAAAGCTCAATAGGCTTTTTCTGTCAGCTGAAAGAATCATGGTCAACCTCACGTGGAGAGATCACAAGACAACACAGTATATCAGGGAGAAAATAGGAGTCCGAGACATCAGGGAAACTATTAAAAAACTTAAATGGCAAATGGCTGGTTATGTTGCTGGACAACCACTGGACATCATGACTCACAACATGGATCCCCAGAGATCACATGCGTAATTGAGGCCGGCAGAATACAAGATGAAGAGATAGATAAGTTCAGAAAGTATTGGCTTCACGACGCACATAACAGAGAGGTCTGGCAAATCCTGGGGAAGGTCTACATCCAATGATGGATACTAAAAGACTGATGATGATGATGATGATGATGATGATGATATTCATTAACACAATAAATCTTGTGGTGGGTTTTTCTTGAACTAAATTAACAATATCATTGAATGTTTAAAACAGTTTTATTGTGATTTCTATTAATATTCGGACCATCCTCATCTTGGTTGTTTTTCATACAATGTTTCAGCCATTGTACTCTACGGCCTTCATCAGGTATCATCTGGTAGGTGTGGGGAAGTAACGAACCGAACCCTTTATTTAACTTAGGGGGTATATTGTATGAAAAACAACCAAGATGAGGATGGTCCGAATATTAATAGAAATGATAATAATACCTCATCTCAAAAATTCAGAGATATACTAGTTTTATTGTCATTCAAATCAACTAATATCATGGCAAGATATTTAATTAATGAAATATATGTATAGATGTGTGTAGGAAAAAAGCATAACTCACTTTCGTAAAACAAGTTATCTTGATAATATAACTGAAAAACGAAAACACATTATTTTTTACATTTATAAATGTATAATCTCTATGAAAATAAACAATTTTTATGCTGAGATTTTGAGAACGTAACACACATGGAGAAAAATCCGGTACATTTTTTTTCTGCTCATTTCTTCTCACGGTTGTCAGATTTCCCCAGAAATTGAGCAAATCTGAAGAGGCTGGTATCAAACCTTTGCCTCCGCACTAACTCTATTCTAGCATCTGTATTGGGTGAGTCTTAGAGGTAAAATTCAAATTATATCTCCTACAAGTCAAATCTGGCAACTTTGTACAAACCATTTTGGAAATGCTGGGACTGTGATGAAAGCAATTATAAGTTTTGAGCTAATTCTAACAAGTATGTTCTGACTTATACATACTTCCTGAAATTTTGAGAAGCATATCTCCTACACAGACTCTACACATGAGGATGGCCATAGAATAGTTTGACTGAAATATTGTGTTATCAACAAAAGCAACAAAGAAAATGAGACCAATTGCCTGCACAATTCAATGAATATTGATGATTATCTTGAAGTCACTGCAGTTATACTCTAATTTTTTTAATGACTCCATGTCCAACTTATTATCAAATTGCATAAATAAATGTTTCCATCCATAGATAAACACGTATGTTCTCATTGGTTCTAAAGTAAATCACGACAGTTGAGTCAATGGGTTTTGGATAAATGCAGCTAGTTTGATTTTAACATTTTCTGTGGAATAACTCAGTAAGCGCATTGGTGAGTACAACCCATTGATTAATCCAAGGGTAATAAGCTAACCCATAGCAACTGAATGAACTTATCATGGGAAAGGGTTGCTACGAGTGATATGAACAAGTGAAATAATACATAGCTACAAAGGTACAAAGTATGAATAAAACATGAAAGCCCATGACAATAACTTCTATCACAACTTTCTCAACCACAAGAAAGTTGGCTTTCATAAGAGAAGTTCTGCAACTCTGAACAGTTATGAATCAAAACAAAAATCCACCAAAATGACCACTATATCTCCTACAGCAAAAAACAGCAGTATCCACAACTCTATAACAATGACTACGCTACTAAAAGTTATAACATTCAATAATAACTGCATTAGATAGTTTCACTAAAACTTCCTTAGTAGGGAATTTAGTCACATTACTACAAGTAATGCTATCAACTTCTTCAGACAAATCCAATACTATTATCAAACAAAATACTCAGGACTAACAATGGTCCTAACAGCAACACTAAAAGATTTGCTGCTTCCATCAGCAAACAATTCAAAAAATGCATAACATTAAATATGGAGGAAAAAGCTTGCTCACAAAACAATATACTTTAAACATCCATGAAGATACAAACAAATCCACTAACAAGTCTATATCTATGACAATAAAATACACAACACAAAAATAGTCAAAACAACAGTTTATATAACAACAATACTGTCAACAAGGTTCACATTCACTCACTAACTCATCAAGATCACCATTTAAGACACAACAAAACATATAAGTCCAAGAATTGTCCTAACAACAACACCCATAACAGCAATACCCCAAAGCAAACATAACAACACCCAGAAACATACTCATTATTATCATCTAATGATACAATACAAAATACAATACACAAAACAATGTCATCAACATGCACAACAAAACTGTAAACATTCTTTATTATGGCCATCAATAGAACAACAAAAATGCTAAGACCAAAGCAGAATGCATAACAACATCCATAATAACAACAACAACATCTTTCCACAATATCCCCACACCTCTATCCCCGCACTGCAGACTTCAACACAACCCTTTTTCCCATTTTTTCACCCTAAAATTCTTTTTCCATCCTCTCACATTGCTTTCTATGTCTCTGCCCTCATCCAAGCCATTTTTACAACAAACTCTACCCTCCCAAAACATCTAAGCATTCTCTCCCTTTACTCCCACTCTGGGGGTTGTGAGGTGCTCACCACCACCACCGTAACTACCACCACCGCCAAGGCCTGAGTATCTTACAGCCAGCCCAAGCTGTCCATGTGCCCAGGTTTATTTCAGCACACACCCATTCTCACCCTCCTCCACTGGCCATCATTACTCCTTACTCTACCCTACTCCAAACTACCCTCCCTGCAAGGCCACTATCTCTTTCCCTACCCCTTACTTTTGAGTCCCCTCACATTGGAAACTCCTCCACCCCATGCACACAGCTCAGACCAGGAACCTTTCTTCCACTACCTTCCTTAATGCTACCACCAGAGATATTAGCAATGATATATAAATTCCAATCTGCAAGGAGGAGTTTTTAATCTTTTTTTCTTTCTTTTTCTTACTTTTTTTGGAAGGCAGGAGTTTGGGAAAGGGATGTAGAGAAAGGAAGGTGGTTGCAAAACTGAGGGTGTTATGCTGACCCACAGCCATTGCATGCACAGGTCAACTCTTTTGACCGGTCCGCAAAAACGTCATGATGATTCATCTTTCTTTTTAACTTTTTTCCTTCTCCCACCCACTCTCTTTCCTTTTTTTTCTATATTTTCTTCTTGAAGTAGGGGGAACAGAAGCCATCTATCTCTCCTCTCCCTGTTTCTCTGGGAAAAAAAGAAAAATTCTTTCTTTCTTTCTTTCTCGCTGAAGTCCTGCAGTAGGTGTTTTTCTCACCTTTTGTTGAAACCATCGTCCTTCTTTCTTTCATTTTTTATCTTTCCTGGAATGAAAGCTTCATTTGGTTATTTTTCCCTTTTCAGTCTCTAATTATATTTCCTTGTCGATCATTCTTTTCACTTTCAACAAATTCTCTTTCACAACTATTTAGACTTTCCTCTTCATTTTCTTGTGGATTCTATCTTTCTTTCATTGCTTTTTTCATCAGCAGTTGGCGCTTTTTTCAGCTCCATGAAAAATAACCATGCTTTTTACTTTCTCCTCATATTCATTTCAAGTTTTGCTTTCACTTTCACTTTCACTATCATAAAACTTGATTTTCTTTCTTCAATTTTTTCTGCCAACCTTTCTCCTTTTTTTTTACTCCACCTTTTTCTTATACTCACCACTTTTACTCTTGTTTTCTTTTTTCCTTTCTGAGCACCATCTTCCTTCTCTCTAAAAATGATCTCCTTTTTCTCTTTCTTCTTATAATACCATTATTCCTTATTTTCCGTTACACTTTTTCTTTCATCTCACCTAAATTTATTCCATCTTTTCCTTCATTTTAACTTTTCTGCTTTCGTCAATTCTTTCTTTTCCTAAATTTTTTAATCTTTCCATCTTCTATTTCTTCTTTTACTCTTACTAAGACTTCTCAATTTCTCCTTTAAATAACATTCACATCTATATATTCTTCCTATTCTCTCTATTTCTCACTGTCTTTTTAAAAACTTTTTCCTTCCTTCTGCTTTTTTTGATAGTTCTCTTTTCTTTCACATTTCTTCACACTTTTTTTTTCCCCTCTTCTTCTCCTCTGTGGCTGCTGCTCCTCCTCTGCATCCATTTTTGATACTCTTTTTCTTCTTTTTTTTTCCTCTCAGTCTTATCTATGTTCTACTCTAATTTTTGTACCCCTCTGGAATCTTTCCTTTTTTTTCTCCTTTCCCCCAAATGTTTCACATTATATTCTCCTTAGTCGCCTGCCTCTCTCACTTTCTTTCTTCTTGTCTTGCTCTTTACTTCTTTATTTCAATTCTCTTTCTCTTTCTTTCTTTCTTCCATTTTGAAATAATTCTTTTTTTTATCACCTTCCTAGACTTCACCTCATTGCTTGCCAATCTTTCTTTCCCGAATATTTCTTTTTATTTTCTCCTTCTTGCTTGCTCCTTGATCTCTTGTTTCCCTCCCCCTTTGCTTCTTCTCCCTGTGCCCAATAACTGCATATTCTTATGTAACATAAATATGACTTCTTTTTACTCCCACCTATTATGTTTTTTTCCATTCCTTACAGAAAAATCAACCATACACTTAATTTTTTGTACCTTTTCCTCTTTGCAATAGCCAAAATTTTCAAATCTAAATTCTATGAATTTCTCCTTTGAGTCCTGTCAGCATTATTTTGTTCATAGACATAATTTTTATACTGGAATATTTCCAACCGTTTTACAAGTTCTCATTTTCTTCCCTCCTGTGGACTACCTTAGTTCTTTAATCCATCTCATCTTATTTCTTTATGACTCTCTTTTCTCATTCCTGGAATTCTTATTTCTTCTCCTTTTTCTTCCAAATCCAAATTCTTCAACTCATTCAATTTTTTCCCTTCCTTATTTTCTGCTTCCATTCTTTCTTTCATCTAGTTTCCCTTTAGTTTCTCTACTCTTTCTTTTCCTACCTTTTATTTTACATTTTTCCTTCATTTTTTTTTCTATTCCAGTCACTCTACTTTTATGTTTCTCTTTTCCTTTTGTGTCTGCTCCCTCCTACTCACTCGTTCCTAGGTGTTTTTCTTCCTCTATCTTTTTCTTCTTTGAATCTTCTTCTTTTTCTATACCATTTTTGTGCTTCTCAGGAATCCACATTATTTTCTCATATTTCATCTTACCTAATTCCATTTTCTTCTTTATTTTCACATTTCTTTTCTTTTTTTCTGAACTTATTTCCATTTTCTCTTTCTTCTTTAACTTTTACTATTGTCTCCTATTTCATCCTGTATGTTCTTCTCTGTTCTATTCCAACACTTTCTTTCTATTCTCTCTTTATTTCACTCTTTTTTTAAAATTATTTTTTTCTTGTTTTTCCCCAATTCTTCCTTCTTCTATGTCTATTCATCTCTTCTGTCTTCTCTTTATGTCAACTATCATTTTTCTTCTCTCCATTTCATTTTCATTTCCACAATTTGATCTATCTTCTCCCTTTTTTCTTTTCCATCTCTTCTTCTTCTTCTTCTTAATATTTTTCTTCTTTCTCATTTTTTTTCTGGTTCTTCCCTCCTTTTTTTTCTTGCATACCCATCTCTATATTTCTTTTCCTTTCTCTCTTTCTTTCTTCTCTCTTTTACTTTCTAACTTCTATGTTATTTCTTCTTTTTTCTTTCTCTTCTTTAATTGCCCATTTCTGATGGTCATCATCATCTTCATCATCATAATCAGCATCATCATTTGGGGGGGTACTGACTCTTCTTTTTTTTTTCTCATTAACTGGCCTCTTGTTTTCTCTTTTCACTTTTTGTCCTACTACCTCTCCTCATTCTGTCATAGACATTTTTTCTTCATTACCCACTCCCACCTCTCTCCCAGTTTTGTTCTTCTTATTTGCCCAATGCATCAAACTTATTTTACCCACTTCTTCCTCCTTCATCAAACTTTTTTCATTTTTCCTGAATTCTTCTTCATCTCACACTTGACCTTTGGCATTTTTATAATCCCTTTCATTTATTTTTTTTTCTTCTCTTGACCCAGTCTCCTTCCATTGGAAGAAGTTGGAAGAGGGGCTGCTGACCAATACCTCTGTCAACCCCCACTCTTTGCCTTCCACCTACCTATTTCCTCAACTACTGTCTTAATTCATCATCCTCACCTGCACCTCTTTAAACCCCCCACTCTCATCTGTTCGTATTAGCTCGGCTTTATATATCTTTTTTCTTCCCATCACTCTCTTTTTACCTGACTCACGCTTGCTCTCTCTCTCTCTCTCTCTCTCTCTCTCTCTCTCTCTCTCTCTCTCTCTCCTATTTTTTTTTCATTTTCTCAGTTGTACGATTTTGTCTCATTTACTTTTTCTCACCTTTCATTCTACCTTATTCAGTATGCCCCATATCACCCAATATTTTCCTTTCCTTTTCTCCCCTTTTCACTCTGTTAAGATATATATATAGACAAAAAAAATTGAGGATAAAGAAAAACAATAGCAAAAATTGTTGAAGGAAATTGGAAAGGAAGAGCAAAAACGAAAAAAAAAAAGAACATGAGTTGCCAAAAAACAGAAATTTGAAGAATTAAGACAGACTAAAAGAATATCTTACATTTAGGAAAACCCTTTTTTCAAAACTGAAATTTCTTTCCTATGACCTCCTTCCATCTCATAACATTTTTCTTTCATTTTCTTTCACTGTTTTTCACTCTACTGATCTTCATCTTAAAAGCATTATTCATCAATTCAAACTCTTTCTTTCTTAACTTCTAAATGTTTTGTTGGTTCTATCAACTCACTTCCTTTTTTAAATCAAATTCTCACTCCATTTGTTAGATGTTTTTCTTCGATATTGAAATATTTCTCAACTACTTTCTTCTTATATTTCTGTCTTTCTCCTTTTTTTTTTCACCTCCTCTATAGATATACTTTCATATCTTCCTCACAAAATTCTTCATCTTTAATATTATAATAACCTTTCCTTCTTATTTCATCTGGAAAATTAACTCTTCAACTTTTCTGGCTCTCTCTCTTTCTGTCTGTCTGTTCTTTTCTATTTTCAAATCTTTTAATCTCTCTCCTGTTTTCTCCCTCTTTTTTCTTTATCTCCTCTTATCTCTCACTTTCTTCTGCATTATTCACTTCCTCTGTTAACTTTGTACTCCCTCTCTTCATTTCCAAATTTTTTTTTTCTTTCGAGTGTCTCCCGTTCCCTCTCTTTTTCTCTATGTCTTTCTACTATTTTTGTTTTTTTTTATTAAATTCCCTCATGCTCTCTCCTTTAGCTCTTTCTCATTTTCCACGCTATTCTTTCTTTTGATCCTCATGTCTCTTTCTTTCCCTTCTGTTTTATCTATCTGCCTTACCTTCCACCATTTTCTAAAATCCTCCTCCCCAACCATTGTAACTGCCACCCGCCACTTCAAATGTATACCATGCAACCATTTATCATAACTTGATGTAAGGCTGCTTTAGCTCTGACAGACAGCCAAAATGCGTGGTCCAAAATGTAATCTGAAAGAAAGTGAACTTTGAGCCAAGGTGCCTGGCATAATGGTTCTCTTGCAGTGGCAGGATTACTGCATGGGAATGAGGTTTACTTTCTAAAGCCAAAAAGGTAGATAAAAAACATAAAAAAATAAAAACTGGAGAAGAGAAGGAAAGTGAAAATAAAGAGTGCAACTGAAAATTATTGGGAGGAGAAATGAAAAAAAGGAAGGAAGTATGAAGTGACATAAACAAGAGAAAGAAAAAATGAAAGAAAAAAGAGAAAATATAGAAAATAAAGACGTGTGAATATGAAGAATTTGGGGAAAAAAGGAAGAAGTGACAAAAAATAAAAGTGAAGAGAAAAAACAAGTAAAATGAAGAGAAGAAAAAGTAAATGTAGAATGAAAGAGAGGAAGAAAGAAAGAAGATACGGAGAATTTAAGAAAAAGAAAAAAAATATTTGGAAACCTGAGGGAGAAAGAAAAGGGACGAAATAAGAAAATTAAAAATGAATAAATAAACAAGAATCAAGAGAAAATATGAGAAGATATATAGACAAAAAAAATGAGGAATAAATCCATAAAAATTAGTGAAAAGGAAAGAGCAAAGAAGAAGAAGAAGAAAGGACTTGAGTGGCAGAAAAAAAAATGAAAGAAATAGGGCTGTGAGGCAGAGTAAAAGAATCTTTTACAGTTGTACAAACCTTTTCCTTCAAAAACCTAAATCTCTTTCTCATAACTCCTCCTTCCTTACACTCACACACACACATACACACACACACACACACACACACACACACACACACAAGCTTGCCTCCTTACTTTGATCTGTCTGTTATTTGATTTCTTTTTGATTCTATGCATAACAATTTGGCATCTACCCAGGAGAGCAAATGAAATGCTAAAAATAGAGTGGTATGGTCCAGTGATGAGGTGGTTCTCTTTTTTTTTTGGCCCCCACCATTCTCTCCTATTCTCTCCTTTCTTTTCTCCACTATCTTTCCTATTCTTTCTTTCTCTCACTTCTACTCATCTCTCTTCCCCTCATCTTTCTTCCTTTCTTTCCAATTTTTTTTCTTCAAATATTTTTCGTCTTTTATTTTGTTTATGTCCATTCATCCTGTCTTCTTTTTGTAATCTTCATCTGTCCAACCACTGTCCGTCTGTGTGTCCAGTATCTGTCTGTCCGTATCATAGTTACTCAATCAATCCATATTTCTACAACATTTTTTTTTCCTTTTTTTTTTCAAACAACAATCTCACAATTTGATCCCGAACTGCTTCATCCTCTACACCACGTTCCATCCTTTATTTTTTATTGCAGAAATTATTCTCTCCACCTCCTCAATCATTACTGATTTTCATTCTCTCTTTTTTTCCTTCTTTTTATTCTTTTTACCTTTCTTTCTTTCTTTTTTCTTCTTTTTTCCTTCTTTCGTTTTTTTCATTCTTTGCACTTTTTACTCACCCATTTCTCTATCATCACTTTGTTCCCACTCATCTTTCTTTCTCACTTACTATCTTTGGGGACTTTCTATTTTCCCTCCTTTCTTTATTTCTTTCCTTTTTCTCTCTTTGCACATTTTTTAAACACACATCTCAACCTAACCATTTCCCTCACCTCTCCTCATTCCTCCTCCTTTTCTTTGCTCTTTTACTCACTCACGCACTTCTACTTCAACATTACCTCTCTTCTCATCATATCTTCTTTCTTTTTTTCCCTTTAATTAAGCCTCTCACTATCCTCACTTTTTTATTTCCTTCCATATCTGATTCTCTTTCCTTTCATCCATCCAAGATAAACCTTTTTTTCTTTCTCATTTCCTCCTTCTCCTTTCCTCCTCACCACTAAAAAAACCTCTCTTTTCTTTTTCACTTTTCCCTTTCCCATTTTCTTCTCTTTCATCCTCCTTCCCAGGTCAACCTATCATCCCTCATTCAGCATCATTCCCCACACTTCCCCATGCCCTGGCCAGAACTCCTTCTGTTGTTTCATTCATGTGTCTGCCATGAAGCATCAACCATTGCTCCCAATGAATGAGCTGGCCAGTAATGAATGAGTCGACTGGCCCATCGCATGGCGGCATCACAAGAATTATAATGAAACAGAAGAAGGCATAAAATATTACCAGTTTTCAACTGATAACCTATCTATGCCCTTCTTCTCTCCTCATTTCACTAACTCATTATACTCCTCTTCAGATTTCTACTTTCAGCCTCCTTCCTTTTCACCTTCTTTACCATGTACCTTCTCTATCTTTCTATTTTTTTAACTCTTTTTCTAGAAAGTGAAAGTTGTCTCCCTTCTTTCCTTTTAATACCCCCTTCCATTTTTTGCAATGTCCTTCAATTTCCCTCGTTTTTTCCTTTTTTTTTTATCTAACTTCTCTTCTTTCTATATATGATCACTCTATGTGTCAGCTAATATTCTCTATAATTCACTGATTTGCGATTATTAATCTATAATTTCTACTTTGCTCTTTTTTGATTCTTTTTTAAAATTTTTTCAAGGGAGTCTCTCACTCTGTCTACCTGACACCACTCTCACTGATTCCTTGATCTTTTTTTCCTTTGAGTACACTCACTCTCTTCTTCTATTGTATTTACTCTCTTTGGTATATCTTCTTACCATTTCTTTCTTGATCTTTTTTCTTTTACAATTTCTGTCTTTATTTTCTCCAAGTGGAGCAATCTTCTTATTCATCTATCTTTTCCTCATTTTTTTACTTTTTGTATTTCTCCAAATTTCTCAAATTTAAGCAGTTATTTTTTTTCAATTTTCAGACTTTTATGTATCTATTTTCCTCAATTTCAATTCGAGGAAATTTTTTATTTCGCATCAGAGAATCATTTCCTTCTTTAGGTAGGCCTTCAGAAATTCTTTTCCTTTTTTCTAATAATATTTTTTGGTTTAGTTTAAAAGAAAAATCAACCTTAATTTTTCATGTTTCATTTCTTATTTTTGATGCAATACAACTTACACAATTCATTTCTATATATATTTTTTACTGTTACTCTATATCTTTCTTCTTTATTATTTTTTGCTTTCCTTCCTGCTTTTTGTAGGTTTGTCTCTTTTTTTTCCACTTCATTCAATCTTTTTTCAGTCTTTTATTCATTCACTTTCATTCACTCAAGTTCTTTTAAACAGTCTTTTTCTTCCATTCCTTTATTTCTCTTTTTAAAACTGATTTCTTTTTTATCAAACATATTTCATCTTTCTTTTTTTCCTTTTTTTGCATTCCTCTTTTCTCTTATTTTCCAATCCCTAATAATTCATTCCACACCTTACTCTCACTTTTTTCCTTCTTCCTTTATCAAATCCTCTTCTTTTTCAAGCTATCCTTTTCTTTGTTTCAAAGAAACACCAGCCACAAAAACAAAAAGAGAAAAAAAAACCCAACTTTTCTTCTGTCCCAACCAGCCTCCAAAATGGACAGCTCTTCCATCTCTCTAATTATCACCCTCCCTCTGTCCAATCATCTTATTCTTCCTGCAACCCCATCTCATCCCTCTAAAACACTACCTTCATTCTTCACTCATGTCCATGCACTTTTCTGGCCACGCTGTCCAGTTGGCACAATCCTCCCACTCTTATGTTTCTCTGACTTCAGAATAATCTCGCCCATGTACTTTATCATGGCTATTACATGATTATCTCCCTTTGGACTTACAGAATAAATACATCTTCATATGTCACAGAATGGCTAGGGCTTTGCTCCTCCCTGCTTACGAAAGAAGTAGAAAAAAAGGTGGAGAGAATACAAACTCCAAACTTTGGGAGGAGCATGATGACAAGTTTTGATAAATTTGCATTAAGATAGGGTGAAAATATTTCTTTAATATATATATATATATGTATATATATATATATATATATATATATATATATATATATATATATATATATATATATGAACATGGATTCATACTAACAAATATGAATACCAGTACACTATGATTACTGTAACTATAGAGAGATACAGAAACACACACACACATGTATACACATATGTGATTCAAGATGTTTACAAAAAAAAAAAAATTTGATATATATATGTATGTTAAAGAAAAAATAAACATGCATGTTAGATTGTATAATAAGGACCTTTAGAATTGCTAGAAGTTAATAATCTTATCAAGAATCTAAGTATTATTATTTTTATACTAATGGGTAACTTTTTCAATTTCTATTAATTTAATCTTATCATCAGATGAAGTATTGTAACATTATTATTAGTTTTGACTAGTGTTCAACCAAACTTTCAATTACTTTTTTATCACAACATGACTTGGACCGTAATTCTATGGCAATGATTAAACAGTGTAATCCGAAATGAAGAATATGCCCACAGTGAGAATTGAACTCACTCTATCAAACCAGAGGGCGTCCAGTTTATGCCTGGTTGCTTTTAACCATTCAACCATAGGGATTTAGTAGTCTTTGATACAACAATATTCTATAAATTTTTTTCAATTCAGTCTTATATTTGGATGGAGTATAATAACATTTTTATTGGTGTTGATTAGTTTTTACATTTATCTTAACTCTCAGTTGCTTTTTAGCACAGATCAGTATGTTCGTATTAATGACTCATCATCAACATCATCATTATCATTATCATCATTCTTTAATCGTCCATCGTTGGGCATAGACCTTCCTCAAGATTTGCCACACCTCTCTATCATGGGCATCGCATAGCTTATATTTTCTGAATCTGCCCAGTTTGTCTCACCATCTCATATTCTGCAGGCTTCAGTTGTGCATGTGATCTCTGAAGATCTATGTTGTGAGTAGTGATATCCAATGGTTGACTGCCATTCATGCAACATGACCAGCCCGTTGCCATTTGAGTTTCCTAAATGGTTTCTATGATGTCTCAGACACCTGTTTTTTCCCTAATATACTATGCTGCCTTGTGGTCTCTCCATGTGAGGTTGAGCATGATTCTCTCATATGCACATTACATGGTTCTCAATTTACGGGTCTGTCTCTTGGTTAGGTTCCATGTTTCAGCTCCATAGGCGACTATCAGGAGGATGCATTGGTTGCATACTCTTCTTTATAGGACTTGAAGGATTTTCTAGTTCTTGAAGACTGAGCTTGGTCTGCCGAAGGCTTGCCTTCCCAGAGTGATTCTTCGCTCACTCCTAGTTTTCAAATGTTGAACATCAGTTGTAGGGAGTTAAGTTTGAGGTGTAAAATCCACAAGGAAAAAAAGCAACAAGGCGTATACTGGTCTCATTTTGACAAGAAAATGTGAGTTTGATTCTTACCAGGAGCTAACTCTTCATTTCTGATTATGCTTATGAAGTTAGGAGCAAGAATAGTTTTAAAAACATAAATTGGATTTTTTATTAATTTTCTTGATTTAAAGTTCATGAAATTCCCCAAACAGCTAGGCTTTATCATTTTTACCTAAAATAATCTTCTGAAAAAATTGTACATTGATACATTGTCAACACAACTTTCAAATGTTTTTCTTTTTAAATACTCAACATATATTGAAGAGTCATTTCATTTTTAAGACTTCCATACCTCAAAATTACCTTTCAACATTTTAATCAATAACTGTTCAACTTTAGGCACCTGTTTTCAAATCTTCTTGAGAATTTTGAAAACAGAACATTATGGAGACGATTTTATTTTTTTTATGCATTCTGGAGATAAGATATTCAAGGAAACAAATATTTCATCAAGAAACCAAGATATCAGATTTTTCTCATTGTTGGACAAAGAGTTATTGAAAAAAGATTTTATTGAATTTTTCTAAATTAATTTCTACCTTCCCAGGAACAAAAGTTTATCATGTCTCATTCATTACTGAACCTTTCCATACATTATGACAGTCATCTATTTTTACCACCAAATGTGAGTGTTAGAATTCATGTGTAAAATACAATATATATAACACTTTATGGAGCATACAGATGCTGCACTCTTATCCTCGACAAAGTGCTGGGAAACATTTTGATCCCAGGCAGTGCACACATATGCTCTGATCCTAGCTAAAAGTGCTAATCCATATGTAAATAATCCTATCATTTTGGGCAGGTAATATTCTAGTACATATATATATATGTATATATATATATATATATACATATATATATATATATATATATACACATATATATATATATATGGACCTGAGAAGTCACAAAGTAGTTTGATTCAATTTTTTAGGGAATTTCATCGCCCAGCACACTACAAAAAAGATGAACTCTCTTTCTCTCTTTATATTATATACACACACACACACACACACATATACATACATAAATACATATATATATATATATATATATATATATATATATATATATATATATATATATATATATATATATATATATACTAGCTGAAATACCAGTCTATGCCAGGTAAAATATTTAAGGAGTGAAAGAAGACTAAAGCTTTTAAACAGGTAAAATAGTTTCCCTCCACTCAGGGCTGTAGCTAGAGATTTGGGGGCCAGGGAGGCTTGGTTCTATTAGGGAACCCTTCCAACATTTAGTGAGAGTATTTATTTCATAAAATCTGCAGTGATGCAGTAGATGAATACTATTTTAAATAGTCTCTTACTAAGAAAAGGTCTCCACTCCTTTGTGACCCTTGAATGAGGAATGAGAAGTGTTCCCTTCAAATAAGACCTTGAAAAAATAAATATATATATATGTATATACATAAGAAGGTAATAATATTAGACAGGAAATAAGGTTCCACTTTGGCATAATACTTATATTGTAAGTAGAATTCCCCTTCTAAAATCCTCATTTCTATTTACAGATAGCTGAAGTAACTGAAGTAAAGTAGTCCAGAAAGAAAAAAGAAATATATTCAAATTTTCAGATATGTAAAAAATGTTTCCCTTCACTTTTGAACCCTTATTGAAGAAAAAAGCTTCTTTTCACTTTTAGTTTTGACCTCTGAAGGAAAGAGAAAGTCTCTTTTCACTTATGGCCGTTCAAGGGGAGAAGTCTCCCATTAATACTGACTTCATAGTGGGAGGAAAAGTTTCCCTATACTTTTGACCCCTTGAATTGTGAAAAAGTATCCCTCCATGTTAGACCCCTTAAAAGAGGGGGAAATGTCTCCACTTATCTTTTAACCACTTGAATAGAATAGGTCTATCTTCATTTCTGACAAAATAGAAGAAAGAAAAGGTTTCTTTCCTTTGATGCCTTGAGGAGCAAAAATTCTGCTGTCCGAAATCCACAAAATCTTTTTCAAAAACTTCTATATCTTTTGAGTATGTATTGTAAATTTGTTTAGGCTGCACCTATGTTTATGTTTCTTTCTATAGTTTGAAAGGCATCCAGACATCTCTCATCTATAATAAATTCATGAAATATCTTAGAAAGATATAATATGAGATATAAAATAAAAATAAGAGATTTATAAGAGAAGAGATTAAAGACCAAAAAATCTACCGTCATATTTAACCCTTTGTGGGAAAGAAAAAGTATCCTTTCCAAATTAGCACCTCTGGGGCAGGGGTTGGGTGTGTTCCCTTAACTTTAGACCCATTAAAAAATTCATTTGTAAACTTTTCAGATCGGAAAATATGTATGTTAACAGAAAGTAAGTTCCTACTTTGGTATTATAGTTATATTGTAGATAGAACCCCCACACTAAAACCCTAAAAAAGTTTTTTTTTCAAAGCTTCTCATATTTATGTGTGTATCTTGAAATTCATTTCTGCAGTATCATTGCATATTTTCAATGTTACTGCATAAAAAATTGATGTATATTTATTTTTGCATTTTTGAAATAAAGTACCTATGCCTAAATGACTAAACATTTTTGTTCATGGAGTTATTGATTGTTTATGTGGGACGTTCACACAATTACTTTAAAACTTGCCCTTGAAGAATTACCACAAATACTAAATGTCATAAAAAAATGAAATAACGTCATGGGTGTAAAACATGGGACTGAGCAAGGCCGGGTACTTCTGCAGTGCTGGAAGGGTTAAAATTTCATTTTTATAAAGTTGTCAATTCTTTATGTGGTATGAATCCACAATGGCTCAGAAACTGACCCTTGTATTACTGAATCGGATACTGAAAGGTATGAAAAAATGCCATAACATCATGGGCCAGATGTATAAACCACTATGCATGTATGTATGTATGTATGTATGTATGTATGTATGTATACGTGTGTGTGTACGTGTGTGCACATTTAAATTATGAGTGTATGTGTGCCAAAAACAGGTACATAGAGTCAATGAAAACCAGATCTTGGGTGTAATCAAGATAGTGTTCCATTTGATTTGGCCTTGTACCTGACTTCCAAATTGATGGTTATGTACTTGAATAATTCAACCTTATAGTTACGGAAACAGAAATGTTTGTGTTGATGTCATTGCGGAGGAGATACATAAAACAAATACATATGAGGCATGCATAACACTTCCCTGTTGACATGAAGTTGAACTAGAAGAATTGAATGATAGATCTAAATTAATGACAGAAACTATTCATTCTGTTTTATACAATCCAACTGAAATCAGAAAAATGTATGCGAGGTCTGTCCAAAAAGTATCCAGCCATCTAATATGCTAGGTTAGTGAAACTTATTATCAGCAATATTCAACGTGTGCAAGATTCTTGATCGAGTGATAACTCTGTGATATTTACAAGCAGTGATTCATTTATGAATTCACATAGTTTTTTTTTCTTATTTATATATAAACATAAACTCTTCTGTTTGGAAGAGCAAACATAGAAATATACTTGCCAATATACGCTTACGTGTTCCTATATACGTAAGTACATAAATGTTCATGTTCACTTTCCTTCACTGAAACTCAAACATTTGTATTAAACTAATCACATTCACATATATTTATGAATAATGCATATACAGACAGATGTACACTGTGAGATATATTGTCTAGAACAAATACTAATAGACATATATACATAAAAGCAAATCACACCCTATAATATCACTTAGATAAATTTGTCAGCACCATTTCATCAAATTAAACAAAGGTGTTAAATCAACAAACAAAGATTTACCTTCACTTTCAGAATATAACAACCCCTGAACTTAATTAGAGACTGTCAACCAAAACTGTCTCCAAAACTGCTAACGTAGTTTTCTTCGGTTTTTAAGTTGGTCTGGCTGGCTGGCAAGATATCTATGTCCCACACGGACAGGCTGAACCAATGGAGCTAGCGGGCTGAAAATTCTAACATTACTCCTTATTATGTCTCAAAAAATTCTTTTTTTTTTACTCATATGAATAGGTTTCAGTGGGTGGGCTCCACTTTGCAATGTGGAATTATGCTAAATTGATCCCTGAGTTTGTGTCAGACAGTGTTAATGTTTATGTCCTGAAAATTCATATTTTTAATGATCACTGCCCAACAAAAGGAGAAAGGAGTAACATTCATTGATCACCCTTTTTCTAATGCTGCCAAAAGATATTGGTTACACGACGGTTTCTATTGAGTGATTAGCCAGACCTGTCATTTGCGTTTTTCAACTTTTTTTCAGCACGTCACTTCTCATGAGAAAATAAAAGTAAACACAAAACACTTTTCTGCAATATCAATTCCAGAGTTTAATAGAATTTTTAAAGTCTCCACCAATATCAATTATTGAGTAATTCAGTTAAGAACAAATACAGAACTTGGCTTGTTACCAAAGATAATCAATAATCAATGAAGCTTACAGCTAGATTTTGCCATTTGACAGCTCCTGGCTTACCAGGTACACTGATTGATAAATTGTGATTATTATCAAATAGGAATATTTGTAGGGTGCTGAGTAATGTATTCTTTATACATAAATAGAAGTGAATAAAAAAAGTAGAAAATTGAGATATTTTCATCTTGTAGATCAGCATTCAAAATCCTGTTTTATATCTGAGCTTAAACACTAAGCTCTGGTACCAATCGGAAATACATATTCAGCTATGTTATATTTGAATGGAAGAGCAAATTACTGACCGTCTAACAGTTGTATTAGAAGGTCAAGTTGAATTTAGATATCTTGTGGCCTTATGCTTTTTTCATCAAAACAAGAGAAAATGTAACGGAACAGAATCACTTTGTAAAAAATAGTAGATTTAACCATTTCATAAGTCCAGTGGCGGACCTATGGTGTTCCCAGCATGATAACTCATGGTGTCATACTCCTGATTCTAGACTGTACTCTTTTCTAGAATTCAGGTGATCTTTTGGTAGTAATTCTATTCATTATTCATCATGGTTCTCCTATTTTATTGAATGAGATGACATAAACTCACATTTACAAACAATTCTATTCATCAAATTTAATTGCTTCTTTTTGTGGCCTATTGACCCTCCTTCCTTCCACAAAATTCAATTGAAATCCATGGCAAACTTTTGGAGATATCGAATGAAAACACATGAGCATTTACATGAATGTATGAAAAAAAAAAATGAAATACCTCTCAATCAAATGAAAATTCCTGGATCCACCTAAGATTAAACCAACTCTTCCTTACCTGATTGCCCAGCCTTCCACAAAACTACATCGAAATTCAATGAGAAATGGACCGACAGATGATCTATTAGCAAAAGTGAATAACCAAGAAGCTATATAAAAAATCTTTCGGTGGTCATCTTGGTGTCACCTGGGATGGGCCGGCTCTCCACCCCACTTACTTGGTTTGCTACCGTACAAATCTATCACAGCGAATAGAGGTATGCTTTCAAAACATGAACGCTATTTATACATTTTGATATTTTGTTTATAATGTTCTCAGATTCACTCAGAATTGATGCTAACTTTTTCTCACTTCATTTTACTAGAGCTAAAATAAGATCCCACTCATTCTTTGACACATTTATTTCCTTTTCTCTTTTCCTTGGGAGATATATATGTATATCTTTTCCTAACTGCAGTATTGTGTCAGATTGTATTATATCTTATTGTGTAACTAAAAAAGGTACCTGTGAAAAAATGACAGGATTATTTACATATCGAAACATCTGTGCACTCTGCCAAGGATTCATAATGTTGCTAACTAGCATTTCTGCCAAAGATCATAGAGTAATATCAATACACTCAGCGGTAAGTATTACACATACAGAAAAATATGTACACGGATACACATTGTATTTTATATATGTGGATTGCTATTTTCTAAGCCTAGTCACAAGTGTTGGGAACCTTATTTTTTAATTATTAATGTTTTGCTTATGAGTGCACTCTCGGCATTTTAAATCCAGGGTGAACAGGTACCTTAGTCAATGTTAGTCATTTTTGTTTCAGTTCTTTTATTACTTTCCAATTTTAGTTTTTCTAATTCTTCTAACTCATATTGCTTTTTTGGTCATTTTAGTCATCATTTTAAACATGACATGTTTTGGTGTTTCCAATCTTAAAATCTTAGCATCAATTTTAACATTTCTTTTTTTCTCAGTCTTAATTCTATGGCATAAATAATTCCCTTCTTACCAATCCTTTGACAAAAGAAATAGCTGGAAGGTCTTCCTTTGGGAAACCCAAAGTAAACAAGGATAATCCCTCAATAACCCTATGAGATTGGACTCTCTACAATGATAATGGTCTGTGAGACTAGTTTGCTAAACATTACACCATGGTTAGGTACACAAATGATATTTATTAAGCCTAAGCAACTGATGCAAAGCTAAAAGTGAGGGGAACTATATGAGGATTGAACACACAACCAGGGTCTGCAAAACCAGCTTACTAATCATTGCTCCTTAAAAAGGCACCATGTCAATATATACTAAGCATAGCATAGTAGAGCACAGTACCACAAGTATGGTGTACTTTGTAAGGATTTAAACCACTTATAGTCGTAATGACCTGGGACTTACATGCTAACCATTTCCACATGGGAAACTCCCATCTTATAGTATATAATGAATAGTTATTTTCTTGGTTCTCTGTCCGTAACCACAGATGATTCTACTTGAAAGGAACAAATTGCTGAGAGAAATATCTCCTACTCATCATTTGAAACAATGGACTTCTCCACTGTAATAAGTTTACTTCAAATACAGGTTGTCCCCATTTTTCAAAAGTATACGTTATGCCGTTTTTTTTGCTTTTTTAAAAAAAGGAGAGAAGCGAGAGTAAAGTTCAGCTTTTGTATTGCACTGAGTTATCATAGAGGCAGTGCACACTCTATCCCTATATAAATTAATAGTGATTGATTCTTCGGTTAATGTCATTTCAGCTTATAAAAGGCTTTTTTAATACAGCTTCATTTTCAGATTGCAGGGAAAAACCTATATATTTGTGAATTTTTTTGTGGAGATTGTTGAAAGTTAGAATGCCATATTCACATTACATGTACATTTTACGCTACATAGCAGTTGGGCCCAAGTAAATATTAATGTGACATGTGGAGCCCAAGCATGGACAGCTGAAGCCGTAGCCAGCGTAAGGGCACTACTCACTTAATAGTTCCAAGTCAACTATTTATTGAATACTAAAAAAAATGAATTGTCTCCCTTTATTCTTTGCTCTGAGCCAATCAATAACAGACTGGGTGGAACAATTTTCGAAATGGAGAAAGGAAGCTGTCTATTTGTTTATCACCGGACCTCATATTCACAATGTGAATATGTATATCATCTCAAATATGACCTTGCCACACGGCCATCATCTCCAGTGAGCACGCAATGGTTATGGTGATTTGTGGCAGTATAATATAGAGCACTTTACGTATGCATATGCACAAATGTAATAAAGACATTGATGTTAGTGCTTTGCTATTCCTATGTAAATGCGTGCACATATATAATTTCTCTTTCTTTTAACCTATCAGTTGTTCCTGACAACCAGTCAGATTTACATTTATAAAGATCTGCATATCAATGGGTATATACATTCCAATCTGTTTCGAAACTTAGACAAACATAAAACACACTTATGTATACATCCCACTTTTGTACTGCATCTTTCTCTTAAATTTTCTTTTTGTAGCACTTTGCACACATATCTATTTATTTCTATCTCTCTCTCTCTCTTTATATATATATATATGTATATAAAAATAAACAAATGCAGAATGTAACAATTTTGAAAGTCTATTCGAAAATCTTGTATAATGAAACAACTGTTAACCATTGTAATGACTAAAATCTGTAAAACATTCTTATATTGATTCTACATAAAGTATTGAGCACTTTTGAAAAATTGATGAGAAATATATAGAAGATATTGTATACAACTTTTATTTTACACACACATATATATGTGTGTGTGTGTGTGTTTGTGTGTTCATATAAAGATATCAACTGTGGTCAGGTATTCTTCCCAATTTTAATACCATGAAAACCAGTGCTACCTGTTGAAGTATAAAGTCACATCTTATTTATCATTAATATATAATATATTTTCTAAAACTTACATGTATATCTGGAGAATGTAGATATTTGTGTGTGTATTTCAAGTTGTTTATTTTACTCAGTTTTCTGTTTTTTTATTTTGTTTGCGGACTTGTTTCTCACCAAAGGTATAATTGAAATTTGTTTTGATTGTGTTTAATTCAAGTACTTTTTCATTTTGAATGAAATCAAGCCATCTTTCAATTTTTCTGATGGTTTGTTTATATTCTAGTAGTAACAATATTTGATACATTTTTCCATTTTTCAATTATTATTAGATGAAAAATACATGAGATACTGTAACAACCAAAACATGAACAAATGACTGGAAAAAAGGATGGCTTTGAGATTGCTATTCAAGGTTCTTCTACCAGTTGCCTTAATGGCTTATTTGGTAAAGCAGGCTTGGCTAAACAATGCTTCTCTAGCGAGTCATGCCTTCTTATCATCTGTTGGCCACTATTCCGCGTATGATCATGGGGTTGTGAGTCGTAATGTCGAGTGGTTGTCCATCATTCTTGCAACATATCCAGCCCATTGCCATCTGAGCTTTCTAACTGTTTCTATGACATCTTAGACTCCTGTCATTTCTCTGATATACTGTGCTGTCTTGTGATCCCTCCATGAGAATTTGAGCATGATTCTCTTATGTACATGTTGCATGGTTCTCAGTTTGAGGGTCAATTTTTTGGTTGAGTTCCATGTGTTCTTAACACTTATGACCTTAGGGAAGGCATAAATTTTATATCCCTGTACTCGTCCCATCACTAAATATATTGACAAAATTTCACTGCTATACTATGACAGCTGACGGACAAGGGTTGGTGAGCAAGCACTTGGGCAAACCAACCTACAATAACTCCAAACTATAGCTACTGTCGGCAACCTTGACAGAGGCCAGAATCCATACATTTTTGCTTATGAATGTGTCAAATACACATACATATATATATATATATATATATAGTGTTTGATCAACATGGCTGGGGTGCCATGTTCATATAACTATTTTATTTCTAAAATCTCCAAAACAGTAATATTGTAAACAACTGATGATCTCAGCAAGAGAAAAAAATCACATATAGTACCATAATAACAAAGAATATGTAAGATATAAAACCCCTGGAGTTGATTACATATATTACATAAACAGATATTGGGGAATGAGTGACTGAAATGACTCCAAAAAATTTTGAAAAAGTTTTTAAAGGTTAGTGTTTCAAGTTGTAAAGCTCTGTAGACTATCTATCTATCTATTCATCTATCAATCTCTCTCCATATATATATAAAATGTATATCTTAACATGCAATATATATGTGCACATGCTCACACAATGTACAAAGTACACCAGGATAAATATGAATGTATTATACATATATATGCATGTATATACAATGCATATAGATATTCATAAATATTATAAATGAATATAAACTTCTTTCTAGCCATGCAATAATTCACAGCCATTTATCAACTCTCTTCCCTGTCTGACTATCTGTTATTGGCCATGAATCATTCCACAAGAAGAAACTATCAATGTTATCATAAAAATATTTCCATCACTTGACTGACGAGAATCAAGTCTTTAAGTAGAATATAAAAATTGCTAATTACGAATAACTCATAAAAATTATTGCAAAAGTATTGATTTTATAATAGAACTTAAAGTTTCTTGATATGAGAAAAAAAATATGAAGATTGCTGCTAAGAAATAAGGAAAGAGATAGTTTGGTAAAGAAAAAATATATTTACATATATTTGCTTGCAACTGATTTATTACGAATGTGCAGAAGTTCCTTCCAGAAAACCAGTTTGGAAGAGAAAATTCAGTCCTTGGATTCATTTAGTGACTGAAACCACAAATGCAGCACTATGATCCATTGGAAGCTAACTGAAAAATATCTCCAGTTTTAGAAAAAGGTGCATGGAACTTTTGCACATACCTAATACTTGCAAGAATTTTTATTTGTGCAGGAAATTGATGAATACATGTGGCTATGGCATATATCTACTTCATGATTTCCAGGTTTTTGAATGCTCAATGTCTACCAATGGAGACATCACCATATACCTAGTTCGCAAAACCCATTTCCATCATTGATTTGTATGAATGCATCTATTGAAAAGGGTGTGTGCATTTAAACATTTTTTTTCCCCATATTGACATTCTTTGATATCATAGAAAATTTATACGGCTTTAAGCAGGTTTCGCTGTCTGAAATTTGTATTTTAGAGACGTATAACATTGGCATGTTTTGAAAATTTTGGTACAGCTTTCAAAAAAATTATGAGTACAATTTAAGATATCTATACCCAAATGAAATACAGATTTTACAAGATAGCTAAAAAAGACATACCAATATGGATAAAAAGTGAAGGATGTAATCATCCCAGAATGATAACCCTAGCTTTCTCCCTGGCGATGTCTGTTAGAACTGTATTATGGAGAAAGATATTTGCATAGGATCATTCTCAAGCTTTCTTTACAAGTTGTTTCTTGTAAAGTCATTTACAAGACTTTCAAAGACAAGATGACAAGCAGGATGAAGAGAGGTTTCTTTCCAAAAGTCCCCATGAGAAGTAATGATAGCTTCTGGAGTTCTCTCATTTTAGACTTGAGGCTTGGAACTTCAACTTTGAAGCAAATGCAGAGAATCAGGTATGTCTCAAACCAAACACTGTACTAACTCAGACTTTGATTGACAAACAAAGCATTAATCCATGAATTATTGGGACAATTATCTTCATCTGTGTCTATTTAAAAATTTTACCTTTAGAACATACCTTTAAATTGTTTGAATTTGAGGGATGGCAAAAGCTTCAGAAATTCAAGACAAGATAAGACAGAACTTACAAAAGTTAGGTGGAAGAATACATACAGTTCCATAACACTGCTTAACAGCCAAAATGCTTTGAAACAAATGAAATCAATCTTGACTTATTCTGAATCACTGAAAATGGGAATTATGTTAAAAATTGTTGATTAGCTGAAGTTTTCATGATTCAGTGTTACAATGAATACTAAGATACGCATGTATATAATATACACCATACTCACACAGATTAGGGTTAGCATTATCTATACAGGATAGGTGAGTAAATATCAGTTGAAATAACCATGAACACATGAAAAAAACAGTTTCACATATCATAATTGAAAATCTGCTCTGTACACAATATACATAGTATGTAGAATATAAAAGCATATATCTTGGAAACAATAGCCAGTCAGCAATTCTAACTGTCATATCTGAATTCAGCATGTCAACATGCATGATAAAAGCTCATTTCATCTTAGAAGCAGACCACTTTTCAGCAAATCAGTGATTGATTCCTAGCCAAATGCAAACATCAATTAAGTCTAGTTAAATCACAACATAATAGTTGTACCAGAGAGCGATGTTATTTTCATTTTAGGAAAAAAAAATGTCTTTTATTAGGAAAAATTTATAATATAATCAATCACACCATTGTCACTGTTATTTAATACAGTTGTTAATCTTGAAGCCAAGTCTTCAATCCTCTCTTTTTAAAAGGAAGCTTGCTTTAATGAAGGAGTCTGATAGCCCATGTTTGACCTCATACCTTGGTGTGGGAACTGGTATCTGATCTTAAGATAGCAGTTGGTTCATCTGTTTTCTGTTAAGATATGGAACGCATTTCTTGTCCCCAGTAACAATGCTGTAGATTGTTGAAAGTTGAGTTCTGTTTTTAGCTGCAGGTTTGTATAAACCTCAAACTCCTTGTTTGCTGACCTTCCTGATCTGTTGAAAATGCCTCTGCACAGTAGACCAAATTGAATTCAGTTATTCTGATAATTCTCCGATGGTTTGATGTTGATCCACCTCAACAGATCAGCACAACAGGTCACCATCCAGTACCATCAGCTTTCCTGAATAATGGACATCATAGAGTTTGAAATTGCCCAATCAGAATTTGGGGGAAGCAATGTTGGCATTTGCCGACATCTTGTGTATTTGGATAAAATTCTGCAAATTTCTTTTAGTGGTCGTTGTTACATTATTACCAAGACAAAATTAATGGAGCACACAGTGATGGATATGACCCTCTTCAATTGTTTTGTCACTTATCTTGTATCATAATACCTGGAAAAGTAAACCATGATTTGAAGAATAAAACCCAATTCATCTGGGAGTATATTCATTTAATTTTTGCCAGTGTTCAAAACTCAATAAATAACACCTAAAATTTGCTTATATAGAAGCAACATTATTTCCAAGAACCCATAATACTAGTATAATAATCTATATTCTTATATTATGTAGCCTACAATATTTCATGTGCTTCAAAATGATACCATGTACTCTAACACTAAAATTATTTTACTATCATTTTTATTAATGTATGACAAATCTTTATCACTTAGATCTATGAATCGCACCAAATGTGTGTGATGATGAAAGTTTGCAATAGAAAGAAATTGCAGAGAAAATTAGGCACTTTGTTCAAAGATTACCAGAGGGGACATATACCAGAAGGAAGTCTTGAGAATAAGGACAATACTTCATCATATAATGTCAGACAACAATGCATTAAAATTTAAACCTTTCATACCTTTATTTAATATTGAACTAATTTGGCTATTATTTACAACATATATAACGTAAGACCTCAGGATCTTGCCACACCTCAATGGGCAATGGCATGTAAACCCTTAGTTTAAAGGTTGTAACTGGTCACGAACATGCTGTTCTTCATCTAAAACTTCAATAGGACAGGCCTGAGGGCTACTCCACACACATGCCTTGCAATGGATGTGGCAAATCATCCTTAATCTTGTAATAGATATTTATGTGTGTATATATGTATATGAATATATATATGCATATGTTATAAACAAATAGATGTATGATTTGATAGAATGATTATAAATTGTGTTATATTATATTTAAACTATATTTGAAATGATCTCCCATTATTGCACGTTGAATGTATCATTCAGCCTTGATTGGGGAGCTGCTTCAACGTAGTGTTACTTTTATCATTTAACTAAACAGCCTCTACTAATGCAAAGGCACAAATAACTGTTTCAACTCCAAATTCCCATTTTTGTTTTATCTATGTTCTATATCTGCTCAATCTGTTTCTTTCAATGTGGCGATTATGTGATTAAAAAATGCGCTATATGTATTTATATATTTATATACATATATGTATAATGGAGTAAGGATTCACTATACAAACATGTTTATGTTTCTGCCCTATTTAGGCTTCCTCAGGCGAATGATATTTTACTCAAGAGGAAAAAGTTGTAAAATACTTGAGAAGAACAAACTGCAAATTAGCTATAGTTCTATGGATAATTTTGATAAACTCATAACAAAACATAACAATAGATTAATTAGAATTATTACTAACTTCCTTTTATTCTATCTATGTATGCTTTTGTTTAGTGGTAGGTCATTGCTTGTGTTTTTTGTTTTATTTAATGGGAATGTGATGCTTATTGGTAGTTTTAAATTATGAAGTAAGAGGATATGGTATAGACATTTTTGTTATTAGTATGTGGTTGAACTATAAGTTTTTCATTGTATGTTTCCTCTCTGAGAGTATCTTATTCTCATTCAAATTTGTTTCCCAATGTTAGAGTTCCCTTTTACATCACCTTAGTCATTAATTTGATCATTTTGTGTTTGGCCTGTTTTCAAATTTCTAAGATAATTATGGTGATTGGATTTTTTTCTAGGTGGCTGTATGAATAAGAGATTCATGGTGGTTATTTTGAGTATGTCTATACATGAGTTATGTTCGTTAATAGAAATTTTGAACAGTGCTGGCACTTTAATGCTACTTCAATGTTATATTTTTCATTTTCAATAATTCTGCTTCTGTCTTTTGACCTATTGGCAGAAGTAAAGTTTTCAAGTTTTTCATTTAGGCATAGGTAACATGGGATTTAAATGTTCTTGTATATGTAAGTTTGTTTTAATATTTTACATTTTACTGTAGGTTTCAGATTGCTATCGGTTTATCCCCAATAATATATTGATAGTAATGTACTGTTATTGTGTTATAGTGTTTCAGATATTTCTGTACAATATTTCACTTCTAAGGATTTCTCTTGGATTGATATTTCTGCTCGATATACAATATTCAATTTGGGACATTTGTTTTGCAAAGGGCATCAGTTTCTGTTTATACAACTGCAATCTGGTTTATTTATGCTTTCTCCATTAGTATTATTTCTACTTTACTGTTATATTTTGTTATGAACTTATTAAAATCATCCATACAATTATGGCTAATTTTCAGTTTGTTCTTGTGAAATATTTTACTCAGTTGGTTGCTCCAGGGTAGGGTAGGTCTATTATTTGGAGGAATGTTTTTTTAGTTCATTGTTCTTGGTTATGGAACAGTACCATCAGTCTACAGAATTTTAATCATTTCCATATCTTCATTTTTGATGTGGGTGTAGATTTTTTGAAATTCCATGGATTCCTCAAAGATTCATTTTGATATAAGAGGGTGTAAATCCATAATGTCAAAGTGTACGAATGCACAGGTAATTTTTTGCTGAATGTTGCTGAACAAGGTAATGTCCTCATTTGTGTTTATCCATTGGTTTAGTTGTAGTTGTTGTTTGATGCTGCAGTTTACAGTCTATATATGCATGTATAAACATGTATAAACATATATATATACATATATATATATATATATATATATATATGTATATATATATAAATGTGTGTATATATATAAATGTATGTATGTATATATATGTATTTGTACATATATGTATATATATGCACATGTATATGTATATATATGTACATGTGTGTCTGTATGTATATGTATATTTATGTATATGTATAATGTATGTATATATGTTTATGTATATGTATATATGTATTTGCATATATATATATATATATATATATATATATATATATAAATATATGTATATATGTATGAATATTTGTGTAATATATATGTATATGAATGTATTTCATACACGTATATATATATGTATACTTGTATGTCTATGTATGAATATATATATATATATAGAGAGAGAGAGAGAGAGAAAGACAGATATATCTATTTTGATGATATTTGTTGAACAAGCCACCTCTGTCAGAGTTGCAATGGCTGTGAACACTAATCATCACTCTACAGCAGATGCTCTGAGACATTTATATAGATTGAACTGGAAACCTTGTAATCAAATGATTTATTAACTAAAACCATTTCCTAAACTCAGGAATAGGGAAGGCAAAAGTAAAATAAGATAAAAAAAGAAAAAGCTGGGTCATTCTAGACACAGAATTATGGCCTGATCATACTTCCTCAAAACAGGAGCAGTGGAAAGTTGTAAAAATTCTTAATATCTTTGGGATTGCATTTCATGTTGAAATCACAGAACCAGAAATCTTACTCACTCTTTTCTGACTTAATGTCCATTTCCCCGTGAACATTGTTTGTTTCCTTCATAAGGTACCGAGAGATTTTTTTTAATGAAATATTCCACCCTCATTGCCATGAACACAAAATATCTCAAAATTTTTGTTGTTCCAATAACTTTGTCACGTCTCATAAATTTTGACTGACCTCCTCGAGAAAGGACACTTACACAGAAACAGTGTGAGAAACAAATGAAATGAAAAAAATGTCAGAATGCACATAATTCATGGGCTAGGAATTTTGTATATGAAAAAGTTTCAAAATGTTCGACAAGTGAACAAAATCGAGAGGGTCGGGGCTTTGAAAATCAAATAGAATCAAAGAAATGTGAAGAAAAGTGAAGCTGGATGGACATAACTTAACAAAAATATTACAAAATAAATAAATAGAACAAATATGAATATTGAAAGGAACAAAAATCAGACAAGAAAAGGATATCAAACAAATACAACAATAAACCAAATACAAAAGTGTTATGATTGAAGAAGATGGACAATAGTGAGAGGCCGTGCGGATTTTTTCCAAAATAATGTTCTCATAGATGTGAATGTTTGTTCTTCATAGTGATTGCAGGGTGCAGTCAGAGAAACAAGAAATTGTGAAATGACAATAATCAATTCCATGCAAGTTAACTTTGCATTGTGAAGTAACTCAAATAAAAACTTTTCATCTTCTGACCTCCTTACTTTCACTTTCACTTTCAATTTCAGCCTTTTGTGATTCTTTTTCTTTCTTTTGCAACATTTTATGATACTTTTCTTTTTTTTCATTTCAGTTTTCTCTGTTCACAAGTATGGTACCCATAAAAAATTACCAGGATTATTTACGAACGGATTGGAAGTTCTGCCTAGGAGAAGAGTACCTGTGAGTTTTGCCTTTGATCAAAGTGTTGTTCCATGGCCCTCAGCCAAGGATTTGAGTGTAGAATCTGTGCACTCTGCCTCAGATTAATGAATCATACCCCAGCCTCTCAGCCAAAGATCAAAGTGTGATACCTGCACCTTCTCTATCAGTGTCTTTGTCCTATACCCCATTCCTTTCTTCAAAC
Organism: Thysanoteuthis rhombus; assembly: GCA_963457665.1. Classification (NCBI taxonomy): domain Eukaryota; kingdom Metazoa; phylum Mollusca; class Cephalopoda; order Oegopsida; family Thysanoteuthidae; genus Thysanoteuthis; species Thysanoteuthis major. Next base: position 19,069,205 of record OY735210.1, on the reverse strand, counting down.
CTCACTTCAATTTTCCTTTTCTTTGACACTACTGTTCTTGTTTTTTCTCAAGTTTTTTTTAGCATATACCCTTCATTATTTTCATGAGAAACCCTCAACCAAAACTCTCAGTGTAGATTTCTTCAGTTTTTAAGTAGGTCTAGCTGATATGCTATGTATGTGTCTCATGTACAGGCCATACCAATGGCGCTAGAGGGCTAGAAATTTGAAACATTCATTCCTTATTAGGTCTATGTACGATTTTTCTGTTTTTTGAAAATCATCCTCAAATTGGCTTTTAGTGGGGGTTTAGATTTGCAATGTAAGTTTATGCTAAGTTTGTGTTGGGTAGCATTCATGCTTGTTTTTTTTGAAAATTTGGATTTTTTAGTGATCATTGTCCAACAAAAGATCAGAAATATAAATTATTCATTAATTGCTCTCCTTTCCAATTTTTTTTTATTGATCACCCTCAAAACTCTCTCTGCTGCCAAAAGACATGGTCACATGATGGTTTCTATTGACAAACCAGACTTATCCTTTTTTAGAGCTTTTTCACACATTGTCTCTTTTATCAGTCTTTCTTTCCTCCGCTTCTCCATCTTTGCATCTCTGTTTTCATTTCTCTTAAATCTTTATTTACTTTCTTTAACTCTCAACTTATTATTCACATTCCCTCCATCTTCCTGATGCTCCCATCTTTATTCTCTCAGTCTGTTGCGTCTTGTTCCTTCTTAATTCTCTTTTCTCCTATCATTTCTTTTATTTTCTCCTTCACCCTTCATTCTGTCATTCACTACTTCTTTCTTTCTTCTTTTTTCCTTTCATTCATTTTATCTTTCATTTCCGTTCCTTTTAATCTTTCTTTTTTTATCTTATTAATTCTTCTTTTTCATTCTTATATTTACAAATACTTTTTATTCCTCCCCATTAACCTAACTAACTTTAGTGTATGCAGTTTTGATCTTTTCAACTTCTCTCTCTCAGACTGCTATATTCTAGCCTTTATTCATGCCTATTAAACTTACAGAATAAACTATTTATACCGTTCACTGACAGAAAACCTATCGACAAACTTCAAAAGTCTTTTGTGAAACAGATCATACCCACACGCAAATAATTATATTGGCTGACATAATTATTTTACTTACATATAAACATATACAGGTGTACGCACACCCACTCTTAGCGATTGAGATTTACAAACTGACACAGATGCTCACAAACATATGCACACAAAGAATGTGAAAGATGTACACTCATATAGAATGCATGAATAAGTACACATTTCTTCCAGAATGTATAGATACAAGTAAGTGTATGAGCATATATGCAAAAGCATATAAACTTTATTACTATAAAAATATTTACTAGTATGTAATGCAAATGAGTGGCAAACTTCATACATTGAACAATCGTAGCCATCAAAGATGGCAGGTTTCATCCTTTTTTTATGTTTGTTTGTGTTTGTTTATATGTGTATTCAGGCACTCTTGACCATACCATTTTGTCTACCAACTTAAAAATTGGCATCAGTGCTCCCCCAGACCTCTTTTAAAAATGTTTTTGATTTTTGGTAAAAAGTCTTTTTTGACCGTTTTTGGGCCTTATTTTGACAAGTTTATTGATAACATCTAGATTATCCAGAACTTAGATATTTGTAGATGTTTTTTTTTACACTATTTTAGATTATTCCCTGTGGAAAAGGGCTAATTGGTACCCATGGAACAGTAAAAATAGTAGGAAAAGACAAGACACAAGATGGAGGGATGAGGAAGAGTGAGTTTTTCTCCAGTTTTTGAATGGTGTTTTCTATCACAGGTTCAAAGGAGCAAATGAATTTTCCAAAATTTCCAGGGAATTCATGTTGATATTCCTAGTACTTTTGACCATCACTGTTCTCCTTCAAAGTTGGTTTGCTTTGATGTTTTAGAGCTGTGTCAATTATAGCGTTTGTCCCATTTTTCATTTTTAATTAAGTTTGACATCTCATCTGACATCTTAGTGCCTATTTCATATGAAATGGTTGTTTAGTTTTAATCAAAATAAATACCTGGTTACTTACATTTGTTCCTTTTAGTTATTTCCCTTTTTGCCAAAAAAAAATCAGACAATCCTCCATTCTGTCAATGCTAAATTTTAAACACTGTCAAAATTGATTACAGAAACAGAAGAGGGCAACTAGTATTGTTACACTCAGCGATATTATAATCAATAACAATATGATTTTTTTACAAACTTCTGCTTTCCTTTTCTGAATTTTCCACACTCTCACTAAATGTTAAGAACGCTCAACAAAAGATCTGTGCTATTCTTAATATCAAGTTAGTGAGTATGTAGAACTCTTCAATTTACAATCGTTATCCAATACAATTAGTCATTTGCTCGGTATCACTCTCTTTTTTGTCTCTTTCTGCATCTATATTTGATGTTTGGTATTTTGCTTTCCCAAAACAGATCATTGTCAAATACCATTCCATATTGAGAGAATTTTTTATGAATATCATTTAATTGGTATATTGATTGCAAACTTCCAAATGCAAACATTTTTTATGATGGTCACCGGAACAGCTGCAAAGGTTGAGCTGTCTGAGGGTTCCTGGGGTCCTATGCAGATTTTCTTGGTAGTCTGCATGATGCCTATGCCAAGATTAATTCGTACAACCTGCTAGTTAATACACTCAATCCATTTTGGGGCTTGTGCCACTCCTGTACATATGGTTGTGTTGTGTTAGAAGATATGTAAAAGAATATGGTTTATTTCTATTTTGTCAAATGTACAGTTATTTATTCTCCAGGCAACACCAAGATTCCTGCTGCACATCATCAGCAAAGATTTATATAAAAGTACAAACAGGGTATTCAAGAATTGATAAGGAAAAACAAATATGCTACATAGGCTATACAAGGTTGCCCTCAAAAGTCATTTGAATTCACCAAAAGTCATTTCAAGCCAATTTTCAGGGTTGTAGGTCAAATTTTTGCTGCAAGGATGTTGAAATTCAGCTTATTGGTACATGCTTTCAATGCAACGATTGCAATCTGAGTGACTTGATTTCTGAGGTCATTCAAGGTAATCAGAGTTCAAAAGAGTATTTTGAAACAATTTTTCAAGTTTTTGGCCAAAATTTACCATCTATGAAACTGAAATTAGGCCTATAGGTGTATCTTTCCATGGTGATGGTCATATGCAATAGGGAGTTGACATTTGAGATCATTTGAGGTCACAAGAGGTCATTTCTTGCCAATTTTCCGAGATCTACGATTTTGCACCAAGAATGTTGAAATTGAACACATGGGTACATATTTTCATATCAAAGGTAACAGGCTGAAAAAAGTTGACCTTGGAGGTCATTCAAAGTTATCATAGGTCCTTTCTGGTCATTTTTATCTGATTTTTAAGTTTTTGGCCATAATTTTGCACCTATATTACTGAAATTTGTTTAAGGGATAAATCTCTCCTTGGCAAAGATCAAAGGCAATGTGATATTGACCTCAGAATTTATTTCAGGTCACCTGGGGTCATTTTTTTGTCATTTCTAACCAATTTCCCAAGTTGTTAGCTATAATTTTGCACCAATGAAACTGTAATTTGGTGTACTTAGAAAATTTTTCTATTAACAAAAATCTTTTTCTTAAAATATTCAAGTTATCAAATATCAAATAATATCTATCTCGCGTGGCTCTTCCTTACTTTTTGCTTGAGAGGGAACAGAATGCGCACCTGATCATCTGGACCAAATTCTCTTGCATGAGTACCTTACCCAACCAGATAGTAGCTAATAACAGCTGTTACCTACATAGTCAACTTTGACTGGGACCACTCAACCAATATAGACTATGTGCTACCTAGAAGTTTGACAGGGAATGGCTTCCTTAAATACAGATAAAGATGAAAAGAAAATCTCCTTTATTTCCTTGAGGAGTGATTTCATGATGTGCTAAGTATGAAAGACAGGACATACTGGGTAAGTTGACAGACGATTTAATTGATCAATCTATCCAAATTTATTGAACTTTTGATCAACCCCTTGTATATACTTTGTATATATATATATATATAACTCTTTTCCAAATGATCTCCTGTTTTTACACTGTGAATATATCATTTGGTCTAGACAGCGTAAATAAGGCCAAAGGATACATTCACTGTGTAATAATGGGAGATAATTTCAAATGGTTTTCAATATAACATGACAATTTATAATCACATATATATACACACACATGCAAACTATTCTATATCTATTGATCTATTTATCTTTTTTTCCATGTTTTGAGATCAAATTATATGTTTCTTGGTAGTGTGATGATTATGCAATGGGGTGCAGAAAATTTCTCAGCCTGACACACTTCCCGAAATCTGAATGTTATTTTTCACTGTAGCTGGAAAAAGTGCTCTTTCATACTGTAAAGTGCCAATTTGCAGGGTCCTTGCTCTTATCCTTTAATTTGTTTCTGATTATTCATTGAACAATTTCCTTTTTAGGCAGACCGAGAGTCATAAAAACTAGCACAATGCAATGGTTTAATCATCAAGCAAGAAGAGAACATGGTAGAAGTCAGTTACTATTACCTAAAAAGTATAATATTTGAAGCATATATATTAAAACAATAAATCTATATGAACTGAATTAAGAAAGGAATAAAGTTGATCTTCAATTGAATGTCAGTAAAACAAATATCATGTGCAACAAACATGTTGAAACAATGACCAACACTAAAAACAGATAGTAAAAGAAAGTGCACCACTACAGCTATCTCCTTGAAAGTCTAGAAAGGAGAAATCAAGCAAAGAATCACTCAAGTTCAGCAAGTTTTCAGTAGCTCAATCTTCAAAAACAAGAAAGTCCCATAAGTTCTAAAAAGAAGTGTCGACAACCAATGTATCTTCCCTATAGTCACATGTTGAGCTTAAAACCTGGAAACTAACCAAAAGTTTAACCCTCAAACTGAGGAGCATGCAATGTGCACAGGAGAAAATCCTCCTAAACACCACAAGGAGAGATCACAAGATAACACAGTATATTAGAGAAAAAAAACCCCAAAAAACAGCAGATATTGTAGAATCCATTAGAAAACTTAAATGTCAATGGATTCGTCATATTGTCATGTTGCCAAACTATTGCTTGCCATCATGAATCACAGCAGGAATCCAGGGAGATCATATACATAATTGTGGATGGCAAAATAAGAGATGATGTTATGATTTGAACAAGTTCATGAGATGTAGGAGTCGCGATGCCACGATCAAGAAGTCTGCCAATCCTCGGGATGACCAGTGTCTAATATCAGACATTAAGAGGCTGATGATGATAATGATATATGAGGAAATGAGAACCAAGAAAACCTGTGCTTACATAGTATAGAGACTGTTGTTTCACCTTTTTTTTGAAGTGAGTAAAATGCCTTTGAATATACTAGTTTTCCACAGTTGAATATAGATAAAACAAGTCTGGTTAGTCACTCAATAGAAACTATCTTACCAACAACGTCCTCTGACAACATGCCATGTTGGGGATGATCAATTCAAAAATTGGAATAAATCACTTCTCTCACTCTTTATTGAGCATTGAATACTGAAAATGTCAATTTTTTTCGAAAAATCAACCGTGAATACTATCTGACACAAACTAAGGGATCAATTTAGCATGAACTTACATTTCAGATACACTTTCTTTCAAGAAAGAAAAAAAATGTTTTTTCTAGACATTATAAGGAGTTAATCTTTAAATTTCGGCCCTCTAGGTGCGGCCCTGTATGTGTCATGCATAGATACATAGATAGCCAGCTGGTCAGCCAGCTAGCAGGACCATGGACCAACTTAAAAACTGATGAAACTTATATTGACAGTTTTGGTTGGCATTTTCTAATACCAACTGAGATCATCCTGGCACTCTGCAGAAAGCACATCATCTGAGATGTGACAAAGGTAGACCAGAAGAATGAGGAATGCAGGAAAAGCATCATATCTTGACATTCTATTAAAATTCTAAGGGAACATGGTAGATTATGACATTCCTCAGTTGCTATAACAAATCCATCAGGATTGAAATAATAACTGTCTGAAACTTCCAAATTTTGATGAATAAATCTTAGTTGTGACACTTTCCTATTTTCTGAAGGACAGTCGTGTCAGAAAGTATAATGCTACCATTAACACCACAGAAGGCAAATAATAACAATATTAAGTCCCTTAATAAGCCCCAGGATTTTTTATGTGTAAGTAAATTTCTCCGTAGCATAAACTGTCCACTTTGAAATGAAGTGTACATAGATGTTTGAACACATTTTTACTCTTAGACCTACATATGAATTATACATTTTGATAGCTTTTTTCAGTCACATTCATGACCACTGACTATCCCCTCTTTTCTGATTTTTGATGCACAATATACATATAAATTCCTAAAATTTGCTCTAAACATTTATCTCAATAATTGCAAAAAACTCATTTTTTTTCCCCAGAAAACTTTTGCATGTTACTGTAGAAAATGACTAAAGCAAACTCAGAGAGTTGCAGTAAATCCAATAGGCAAGAATGATAAAAAAAATAAGCCAAAACCTTACCTATGTATCCTTGGTTCAAACTGATGTCTTTGTCTGTGAAAGATAGTCTCTCGTATCAATATGATTTTTATCTCTACTTTACAGACTGTTTGTCCTATTTAGGAGAACACAGTTCTCATATCAAAATCCTTACATGATCTACCACTTAGCCATTGCAGACTAATGCATTTATGGAAAACTACTCAATGATCTGTATTCTCTATTTATTTGACTATTTCAATACTGCTGACCTCTGCAGTAATCCAGTCTCAATGACTTATGCTTGACTGATTTCCTGACCATTTCTGTTGCTGATCACTGAAGTGGGAAAAATATGAATTCAATATCCATGTTGCATAATTGACAAGTTGCTTAACCATTATAACAGCAGTATCAAAAGTTTCTCCCATCACCAGCCTCCTCTTTCTGTTTCGTTAATTGCTTGGACGCAGCTTATTGCTATGAATCATTAGCTGGCATTTGACTGACCGTTTGGCGACTACTGACCAACTTGAGAGCATAGTCTCATATTCATCCTTCTTCCACTGTATTTCAGAGCAGAATGAAGTCTTTATGGCACCCTAAGCAGAACTGGATTTGGGAGCCCCCAGTGCCTTTTGGGGACCCTTTATTTTGCTCATGGATCAGTTCAGCTCTGGACCATTTCATCTGAACATAAGCAGATATCTAAATCTGTATCAATGACCCATATTTGTCAGATTACTTGATGCCCTAATGAAGCCTGGATATCCCCCCCAACAGTTGAATTCCAAAATTGGACAAAATGTCCATGATGAAATTGAAACAACAAAAATTTGAATAATTGGAGGTGGTATTAATCTTTTTTCATATTCTCTATAGTTTTTATTTCAGGAAAAGTGTTCACCTCACCCCACATTCTAATTGAATTTAAAGTTAAAAAATTTTGTTTAGGCATAAGCTTAGAGTTAAGGTTAAGGTTGTTCATAATCTACAAATGAAAGAGAATACAATATATATGATTCAAAAATTATGTATATCATTCACTTATGAAGGTTTTATCCAAAGGGAGTTTTGTCTTCAGAGGTGGTTTTGTCCTGGAGTGGTTTGTCCTTCACTTTATCATCATAACAGCAGCAACAGACCATACCAATACCAATGTACACTATTCAACTGATCACCTAATCACAACTGAGGGTTACGAAAGCAGCAGTCCATCCTATCCTGTGAATTTTAAAGTTCCTAATCTGACTAACCACTCAACTGTTGATAATCATCTAAAGGAGACTGCTCTTATATTCATAGTTTAACTAGTTATTTAACTTCTGCTGACAGACAGAAAATCAGTTACAAAAATAAAGATTGTACATTTGGAGAAGTTTTTGGAATGTATCGTCTGAAATGTTGTTGTAACAAAAAAAGCAACACCAAGAATGAGTTCAATAGTCTAAACCACTCTTGGAATGATAATCGCTCTTCTCAAAATTATTAACAGAACCAACAAGTTCTGTCTGGAAAGTATCCAACTATCATTAATTGAAAAATTGCCAACCTTTGGTAATGATGCTTTATTTCTCTTCAAAGTACTTACCCTGAGATCTCACATACTTATCCCATCAAATTTCCAAAACAGTCCGCAAAATTCTCTTTCGGGATGATCCTTATCTGTCTTGCCACTTTTTTCCTTAATCTCATCCACAATCTGGAATTCATTTAAGAAAAGCCACTGAGTGTATGTTCATGCATCTGCAATGGTGTCCCCTCTATTTGATTACAAAATTATATCCAAGCTGTGCAACCAGTTATTGAGCTATTAAGAATGGATGGAAATTCTTCAGAAAGACCTCATATGTACTAATCCATGGGCAAATATTTCTTTTAAATATTAAAAAAAAAATTCAATGAGTTTGTATAATGTAAGTACAGAAAGAAAGAAGAATACCAGTGCCTGACCTTTGCTTATTCTTAGTCAAGGACACAATAAGTTGAGATGCTGGGAATGGACATTTATCTAAAGTTTCAGAATGGGGTTCTTCAAATAATGAAATGATAAACAAAAAAATTTGAGTCCATTTTGTTAAAAGCATTTCATATCTTCAGAAATTGATCTTTTCATTCCTAATATTTGAATTCAAAATAAGAATGAGAATATCTTCAAGCTAAAGGACTAAATTATTGTAATACTTTTCAAGTTTTTTCTAAAACCGAAACCTACAGGGCTAGTCACAATTATTGGCATTTTTGAATTTTTGTATAACCTGTAGAATATTTACAATGTCGTAAGACTGCTTTATTACCTCTGGTACTAGAGGTCTTTTCTGTATCAAAGGAATTATGAAATCAGAGAGGATTTCAGAACAAAATATGCTACCCGGTCAAAGAAAACAAGGTTTGGTCTAAAGATCATCAGTGATCCAGGAGAATTAAAACCTAATGCAAACAGTCAAAAGCACACAAATGGTTGGATAGGAAAAAAATGGAATGTTTAAACTGGCTGGCAATGAGTTCTAATCTCAAACCCATTGGAAACCTTTGGAGGGATTGGAAATCTGGAGTCATGGTTTCCATATACACCACAGGAATCCTGCAAACAATCAAGAGCTTGATCAAATTGCATTGGAAAAGTAGGAGAACCTACCAGCTAACAGGTGTTAGAAGTTTATAGATAACTGTTATGAAACAATAAGGAAGGGTGCCAATATTACAGGTTATAAATCCTATTTTTGCATTTGGAATTACTATATTTAAATTGAAAAATAATGTTTTTTTTAAAAATTAACTTGGTCAAGTAAAATATTATAATGACGTCTTGGTTTCTAATGCAATAGAACAAAAAATGTTTAGCAAATAATTAAGATGTATAAATGATATTTCTGACATGTTTTATGTTGAGGATCTTCTGAATGATAAAAAGCAATCTTCCCAAAATCAATTAAAAAATGTTATGTATATAAGGATATTCATCATGAACAGTTTCATTTTTCTCACTTATAGATTTGCATTTCTTTTGGCAAAGAAAGTTTCCTATACTGTTTTATTGGGCAATTTATTTATTCTATTTTCTTTGTTTCTTTTCTTCCTGATTGTCTGCTGTCTGCATCTTTTGTGCCACGTAAATGTTTCTGTTTTTCTACTGCCTTACATCAACAAGAGATTGGCAATAGATTCAAATTGAACACCTATAACTATTGAAGTGTATTCTTTACAACAAAATCAATTCCAAATGTCAAAAAAGAAAAGTTGTGAAAAAGATGAAACCCCGCTACAAAAATCAAAACAAAACAGGAAATAAAAATTGAAAATGGGAAATAAAATAGGCATAGGGATAAACAAAAAAAATGATGTTTCCTTTTCAATTTTGACAAAGGAAACCCCTTTTAAGTCTTTTCGATATCAATCCGTAACAAAAGCTGCCTTATCTTGTTCTTTTTTTTTTCCGTTTTCTGCTAGGGCATTTTTCTCTCTCTCTTGTCTTGTGTTTTGTTCTTTTCTTCTTTTTCTGATCCTGTCTTCAGAAGATCTGAATGTCTTGTGAGAATTCACGTCAAACTGACAAGTGAGCCAATTGAATGAATTTTGATTATTTACGTTTTGGCCTTCCTGTTTGCCCAAAAGTGTTTATTATTGTTCATCTTTGTTTTCATTATTTCTAATAATATTTCTATCCCTTTATTTCTATTTACCCTCTAACCTTTTTGTTTTCTTCTTGATGATATCTTTCTTTTCTTCCTTCTGCTTTTCTAATCTTCTTGAATGATTTTTATTTCTCTTTTCTTTCTTTATTTTTTTCCCAAGTTTTCAGCTTCTTTCATAATCATATTTTTCTCATTTATTGCTTTTGTCTCTCAGTCAGTCCCTTTCTTTTTCATTTCTCATCCAATTTCTCTCTTTAATCCAAATATATATATATATATGTAGATGTATTTTTATATATACATACATATATATATATATATATATATATATATATATATATATATATATATATATATATATATATATACATCTATATATATATATGTATATTGTATAATACTTTTTCATTGAGTGCACAGATACTACACTGTGATCTGTATTTACTCACTTGCCCATGACAGAAAGATGTGATATGAGGTCAGTTTGATATGGGTTTTGTACAGAAAGTTCAAAAATCGCTCCAGTCCTCAGAATTGGTGATGTGAAGGTATCAAGATTAGGGCAAAGTGTTGCCCATGGCTCACTGATATCCCAAGATTGGGCAAGGTTATATTTGGAGGCCACTGGATGAATCCTTGGCCTCTCTTACTTAGCAATACTGACCCCCAGTTGGCCATCATTGGCCACAGTATTGCACCAGCACAAATCTACCAAAGAATGTACTGCAAGCAGATATTACACTCTGATTCTTGGCAGAGGGCTGGTGAGTGGTCCTCTGATCCTAGGCAGACTAAACTGATATTCTGATCCTAGGCAGATGTGCCGATCCATACATGAATAGATCCAAGAAAATTGATAAGATATATGTCTTATGGATAATAGATTACTTTTCTTTACATACATTCATTCTTATGCTAATTCTTTTTGCATTATTCCTTTTTTAAACAATGATTCCTACTCCTTCCATTCTTCAAATGACTCATCCCTTTTTTTCTATTCCAAAAGGTTGCCATTTTTTTATGCTTAACTTGCTTCCTTTTACCTTTCTTGTTTCTCTTTCTACCTTTTCCAGACTTATAAACTTTTCTATTCTTCCTCTCTATTCTCCATTCTCCCTCTTCTTTCCTTCATCCCAACCTTTCTCGGTCTGATGATAATCATTTTATTCATTTTTACTCTTTTCTCAAACTCTTCTCTTCCTCACTTTTTCTTTCTCTCTCTCTCCCATTTCCACCTTCTCACTCACTTTTTGCCTCTACTTTTAATGTTATATTCTCTTTTAGCTTGCCTAATTTTAATATTTTCTCTCTGATCTTTCTCTTAAATTCTTTTTTTTTTCTTTTCACCTCTCTTATACTTTTTCTCTCACCATTGCATATTTCTCTCACTCGCTCTCTCAGCTTACCCAATTTTAATATTTTCTCTCTTAAATTCTCTCCTCCATCTTCCACACTCTCTTACTTTTTCTCTCACCATCTGATTTTTCTCTCTCTCTTTCTGTAACTGAAGATTTCATATCAGTGCCACTTTAAGCATACATCTTCGCTTCTCTCAGCCATGGCTTTAAACACTAACTTTCCAAGCACAAGGGACGGACAGGATGTGAAATCAAGCAGATTTGAAAAGGCACTGAGTTGGAAATATATGGGATTAGATCGGACGATTCTCTTTGCTTTTTGAAAAAAAAAAAAATAATAATAAAATAAATAATAATAATCTAGCCAAACCCTTGTTACAAAAATGTTTTCATCTTCCTTTTGTCCATCACCCTCTCCTTCTCGTTTCATCTCTCCAAGCCATCATTCTTTCAACTCGGCCACTATTTGGGTCAAAAAGTTTTAAAAAGTGACGTAAAAGATTTACAAAACTACTGTTGCAAAAATATTTTGTTCTGTTGAGTTCGGTTCAGTGCAGTTCAGGTTTTAGCTGAGTTTTTTTTTTTTTCTTGTCATTTTTAGCGACAACTCTGGAGGAAAAAATGACAAACAAATAAAAAAAAAAAAGTAGAAAAAAGATTACTAAAAAAAATGGTGGAAGTGGAGAGGGGAGATTATGAAAGAATTCTGCACTTGAAAGAATACGAATAAGAGAATAAAAGAATAAGAATAATAACATTTATCAAGCAGAAAAATAGAAAACAAGCATAGAATAAATAATAGAGAATAAGAATTAAAGAATCTTTGTATTCTTTCAAGTCAGGATTATTCTTTAACTTCTCTCCCTTTCTTTTTTCTAATTTTCCCTTCACTTCATTTTCTATCGTTCATTTTTGGTAAAGTTGTTCACAAAAGGAACAGGAATTTGACAGAAGAATTAATAAAAATTTTGGAAGTTTTTTCAAGTATAGAATTTTGTATTTTTCACTCCAACATTTAGAAAAAAAAATATTTTCATCACTGAAATTTTTTTTTTTTTTTTTTACAAAACTAATAATAAAAAAATGAAGGATCGATAATAATACTGAAATTCTATGATTGAAAGAATATCATTATTATTTTGTATTCTTGCGACCTTTCACTTTTCCATCTTTTATAATTGATTCAGATCTTTTTGTCTTTTTTCCAAAAAGAATGAGAAAAGAGATTAAATAATATAGAATCCTTTCAAAAGCATATAGTTCTCATTTAATCAGAATAAAAACTAAATGATAATTATAATACAGAACGATTTAGGAAAAAACAATAAGGAATTATTCAGAAAAAATCAATCTGTTTAAGATATATGTCACTTTTATTCTGAATATTGATTGGGGGGCATATCTACAAAAAATAGTGCATATGTTGAGCACTGGTATTGTGTCTGTGTCTGAGTGATACCCTTCTTTTTAATTCTACTATAATATCAATTAAAAAATACAAATCAAGCTCATTGATCATTTAATTGACAAATTATGGCATTACATGGGAATTACAATTGTATCTATCTTTGCTTTCACTGATGTAAATTGGTCTATGATGTGCTTGGTCAGTTTTTTTAGTTTTATCTCTCTCTACATGGAGAGCAAGATTACAGTCTGCCTTGACCCATAGAGGTTCTCAAATATGTTAGTATTAATTCTAACTGGCTTAATGATCTCACAGCTGGTGATGGAAACTGTAATGGTTTTTATTATCTGAATTACAATGCAAAGTTTAGAGAAGATGCTCTTATCTCCATAGTGAACAATAAATTTGAGAAGCTCTCTTGGCATTGATACTTTCATATTAGCCAGACCTACTAGAAACATTCTGCTATCCAAGAATTTTTTTTCGAATAGCTGCTGTCAATCAGCATCAGAGCTGTACAATTTGCCCAAATTTTTATACTCCTTTAGGTTGTTACTCTCAGTGCCATAATACTATCCCTTGACATTGAGTAGGGATCCAAACTTGGTATTAGTGTTGCTAAAATGAGAAAAATCTTTTGTCCATTTCTCTGTGAATGTTCCCTTCATGACTCTTTCAATTCCATCCTTTGGTTGTTAACCCAGCATCTGTTTACCCAATCACTCATTTCTATTGTCTTTAATGTCTTTGAACTTCAATATACCATTCTTTACAGAGACTGAGTCCTTCTTCAAGTGACTCACTGAACAACAAAATCACGTTTCCTCTTTTGAATTTGGTCAATGTAAATGAGATCTTTGTTCTAAAATCCCAGCAAAGTCAGAAAAGCATATGTAGCTGTACAGTTGCCTTGCATCAACTCTTATTTAATTGGTCTCCTTTCTATGGTCTATCATGTCCTTGACAACTTGGAGTATCATCTAAAGTTACTTGGTGATAGGCTTCATATGCAGTCTACCTGGTTTCAGACATCAACTTAACAACCACAGACATGGCATTTTTTAACTTTTCCCAGTGCCATGTTGAATGAGAAAATACATAGAGAAAAAAACATGACCCTGTATGCACAGCAAGTGAAGCGAGTGATTATTGCAATTCACAAACACAACTTGATGAACAACAACACTGTATACGGCCATTGCAGCTGTGTTGTCATACCGCTGTGACCAACAATCTTACAGCCCCATTATGTCCTTCTCTGTCTGTTTTGAAATGACTTCAACCTAACTCACTGCACTCCTCTGGCTTATCAAGATAAAATCAAGGAAGGATCATCTAAGACAGAGTTATTCCCTCTTAGAATGAGCTTCCACATATCTCACTTCTTCTGCTCATAAGATGAACATTATACCAAAGTATAATACTCATTCTCTATCCTGTCAACTATCATGGCATGCCAGAGACCAAACATATTTGTCAAAGGACAAATTGCAGCAGAAGGGATTCATGCTTTTTCCAAAGTTACTCATTCTAAATGAACGTGAACAACCTTAGCTAGAATTTGAACTCGGTTCTCTGATTCCATTTTTTCAAGCAGATAACTATTTCACCAACTGGTACTTCTGATGTAAACATATGAATGAATGGCTTGGCTTCACTAAAAAAGATTTATAGAAGGGCTTTCCACAGCTGTTGGTCAGTGTGTGGAATAACTTTCCAGCTAATGCAATAATGGATAAAAAAAGCATAATTTTCCATGCTTGGACGAATCAATTCCACATTGAAAAATATAGTATTCATCAATATTAAATTTCCTTAATATTCAGAAGTTCCTGCATCACAGAAGTGTCAAGTTTTGTTGTATTTGACTGAAATACATGTTATAATTAAGATGAAATCATTTGAAGAATTTTTTTAATGTATTCTACTTTGTAGAATTATTTTTCAGTAATGAAATAGTAATAGTAGTTGACTATTGGCCCTTGTCTTCATGGAACCCTAAACAGAATTGGATCGCCCCATTCCACCACCTCTGAAAAAAAAAACATTCTCTTGTAGGACATTTTAAGCTCTCTTTGGGCCCCCTGGTGGCAACAGGTACCTAGGCAACTGCTTAGTTTGCTTATGCACTGGACTTGCTCTGATTGTAATAAGAACATTACCAATAATATTGGTTGTAATCTTGACTTAAACAAACAAAGAAAAAAGATTATTGCTGAGATGAAGATGTGTGATGGTGTAATGCTATCATCAGTAAAAATATGAAAAGTAAAGAGAAATAAAATGAAAAAACTCTTAATAAAAAAATAAACAGCAGAAAAATGGATGGTTAAACATCTTTAATGATGCGATTCTCTTACATACTTGAAATTTAGAAACCAGCATTAACTGCCTCAATTTGATAAAAACCAGAAGCAGAGGAAGGAGAAAACCAACAGATACAATGAAAATAAATTGGTCCTTATGCCATTTTGTACAAAACCTTGATATAAGCCTAAATCCAATTTCTCCTATCTTTAATTTCTTTTTGTTCAGCTTTATCCATAGGTTTGTTCATTTTTCATTCAAATTTTTTATTTTGCCGGTTACTTGAGATTTAGAAATGTATTTCCTGGATATTGTTTTTTTTTCTGTATTTGTGAATGTTCATTTATTTTTAACTATTTCATTTCTTATTTGTATCTTTGATATTTGAGTATCAAGGATTTTACAATTATGAAATTTATCTTCAGCATTTGCAAACAGGTCATAAGCATGGGAAAAAAGAGCATATAATTCAATGGGTTTAATCACTGATGATTATTATTGAATTTTGAAGATTAAAAAATCAAATTCAGATGGGTTTGCTACCAATTTACTATTCCTGAAATGTTAATATGTAACAAAATTCGAATGGGTTTCACAACCCATAACTATTCCTTAAACATGAAGATTTTAATGGGTTTAACTACTCGTGACTATTCCTGAATTGTAATGATGCAGCATCTAATTTTTATGGGTTTTATTACTTGTGACTATTCCTGAATCGCAAAGATGCAGCAAATAATTTTGATAGGTTTCACTGTCATTAAGAATTAAAAGTTATGAAATACATCAAAATTTCACAGTGTCATATAATTCTGGGTCGGAAAAAACAATCAATCAGTGTTTGTGTAATTATTAGATGAGTATAGAAAATGGAAAACTGTATACATTCTGAGTGATGTTAGAGCTCTTGAGGAGATACTTCGTAGAATGGGCAGTATTACTAAATGAAAATTTTTTTTCATATTATATCAACATTGAAAAAGCATTAAAAAAATTCAAAATTATTGTAATAAAATTGTTAGCCTTTTCAGGCCATTTTGATAGCTAAAATTTCTTACTTTTACTAGATGAAAAATACAGCTAAAAATAGCACTAAATGTTGAATTTTCATGCTGCCAAGCAAGAAACAAAAAGTAGACAAAATTTTCACAATCGACCAAAAGCTGTTCTAGATATCTATTACACTTGCTTTTATTGGAAATTTCTGGAAAGTTCAACTCAGTTGTGTTAAGCAAAGTACAGGATATAGAATATACAACTTGATCACAGCCAAGGATATTCTATTTAACACTGCAACCCTTTAGCAGGATTTTCTTGTAAAAAATTTATGAAAATAGGGTCTTGATTCTCTAAATGTCATATCAACAAAGTGAATACATAAATTTCCGTTGTTTGAAAAAGTAAATGCTGTCATTTTGCAGAAGAATTGCAAAATATCATAACATGTTATCTCACCTGTGGTACTGGACTGGCAACTTACTAAGACAAGCTACCTCACCTGTGGCAGCAAACAGGTTAAAGATGAAGTTATTCACTTAGTGACATCGTGACAAAATTTATAAAATGAAAAAAAGCATTAATAATCATTTAACACAATACTCATTGCTAAAAAACTGCCATAATAATTCCTTCATGGTTTTATCACCACGTGACGTCATTCTATATCATGAATAGCAATAAGTATCATGCTATTAATTTTATGATTGTAACAGCCAAAAATTATCAAACAAATACTGGTTTCAGCTGCTATGAAATGATACAGAGCCTATCATGCAATTAATAATAGTCATATTACTTACGCTCTAAAAGCATTTATAATAATCACACCTTCTTGACCACTACATCTGCCACTGAAAAAATGCTACTATGAATAATGCTTGTGATAATCATAAACTTAGTAAAAGCAATTGAAGATATTTTTGTTATCAAATTGAATTTCTATGTTGGTGTCATGTCAACACTGGAGCAGATGATTGATGGACAAACTTTACATTAAATGGATCAGAAACGGATTTTGCAAATGATAAAGGCCACTTGTTAATATTTGCTTTTGGCTTTTTTGGGGGTTGGGAGGTTGTAGTGTGTATTTATGTGTGTTTTCGACTGATGCATTTTTATTTTAGATCTCTTCAATCAGTTCACTGCTTCTCTGTCCTGCCCTTCATTCCTTTTATTTTGTTTCTTTCATCTCCTTTTTTTTTTCATTCTTGCTCATTCTTTCTTTCATCTCTCTTTTTTTTCATTCTTGCTCATTCTTTCTTTCATATTTCTTTTTTTTTCATTTTTGCTCATTCTTTCTTTCATCTCTCTTTTTTTTCATTCTTGCTCATTCTTTCTTTCGTCTTTCTATTTTCATTTTTGCTCATTCTTCCTTTCATCTTTCTTTTTTTCATTTTTGCTCATTCTTTCTTTCATATTTCTTTTCTTCTTATTCTTACTCACCCTTTCTTTCATCCCTCTTTTTTTTTCATTCTTGCTCATTCTTTCTTTCATCTCTTTTTTCCTTCCCTATCTTTCTTTATTCCTCCTTTCTTGTCTTCCCTGCATTTTCTCTCTTCAATTATTCTTTCTCCCTCTTCTTCTAATGTCACATTTTAGTCTAATCCACCTTTATCATCCACTTCTTCCCACACGTATCCTCCTCTTTCTTTTCTTACATTTTTGATTGGGTCTATAATTCATTCCTACCATTTGCTCTTTGGTTCCAGTCTCTTTTATTTCCTGGGTATTTTCTTCTTTTCAAATCTTTTGGTCCTATAGATAAACAGTTTATCTACTATTTCTTCTCTGACTCCAAATCTTTCTTTTTCAATTTTTCTCTCCTTTACTTGATCTAATTTATAAGATGAATGTCACTCTTTACTTTTCTCTCTCTCTGTCTTCATCTTTAACCAACTTTGCCCCTCACTTATTTTCTCTTCTCTCACCCTCTATCTATCCCTCGTGATACACCCTGCTCATTTGCCCTTTGATACATTCTTATGACAACCCAGTTTTTTCTCGTTTTCAAACATTGATAGTCTTTCTTTTTCTCTTTCTCTTTTTCCCTTATTATTTAGTTCTGTTCTGTAAATTCTTTCCTGGGAATTCTCTGATGAAGGGCTTCTCATTTCATTTTTTATTCTTGAACCCTTTTGAGGGAGCAAATTTTTTCGCGACCCCTAACTCATTGTTTTAAAAGCAATTGGTACTTCTCTAATTCTTCCAATTTCAGATTTTATGTCTCCTCTCTCCCTTTTGTTTTGATTTCCACTAACTCTTTTGCTAAAATTGATTTTTTTGAGGTACTTCTGTGTATTTCCTTCATTACTTCTTTTTACTCCAAAGCAATTCATTTCTTTCTTTCTTCCTTTTTTCCATTCCCTTCAATAGTTTCTTTTCTCTCTTCCTTTCTCTCCTTCTCATTCAATTTTCAACTTTTCTGCTGTTATTATTAATCCTTATGTTTTTCTCCTTCATTCCAATTTCTCAAAAAAACCCAGTCTGTTTGAATCTCTCTTCTGCTTTTCCTTTCTTCATTTTTTTCTTTTCTCCTTTTGTTCTTCTTTTCTTTGTCACGAAGAAAAGATGAAGTGTCCAACTCTAGATGTTGTATGGTTTACATGGAAATAGATGAGTTGACAAGCTAAGTGTCTATGTTCTGCATTGTAAGGTTTTTCATTGATTAAGCCTAACATTATGCTTTCCTCAAACTACTTTCAAGGCCATCCTGGAAGGTTTTAGCTGTCTTAATGCTGTTTCTCAAATTCTGTTCTGAAAACCTACTTGAATTCTTAACATTTTAGCACGTCTTTTTACCTAGTGTGTCCCCATCTGATTTTTCTTTTAGATCTCTTTTGTTTTTTTATCAATTTGTTCTTCTGTTTATTTTCACCAAGATAAACTCTTTCCCACTACACAATTTTCTCTCTCCTTTTGTTTTGAGATCATTCTTTCAATCTTAATCATTCTCTTTGTATCACTAATCATTCTTTCTTTTGCTTCTCCTATCAACAACTCACAGTTCTCTCCCTTTTTTTCTCACATTTTATGATGTGACTAGAATAGGACCAATATGAATCGTATTTACTGCCTAGGATCAGAGTTTCTGCATAATTTGCCTAGGATCAAAGCGTCATCCCTCAGCATTTCTGCCTAGGATGAGAATGTAGTAATTTGGTCCTTCAGGCTTAGATGATAGCATAGTATCTGTTCTTCTGTTATGTTCTTGTCTTTGTGTAGATGAGCATATTCTGTTTCCTTCAGATTATTGGTGGCAGGTAATGGTCAATTTTTGTCCCTGGCCACATGTACGTGTATGGGCTCCCATGTTAATTCGACTTAGTGTCATGGGAAAGCAGTTCAATATCAAATGAGAGTGAAGTATTTGTGTACACATTGGAAAGTGTTACATACACAATGTATATATATATGCATATATGTGTGTGTGTGTATGTGTGTATATGCATGCAGTTTCAATTTGATATAACACAATTTATAAGCATTTTTCTTTGATCATATATTCATTTCTTGATAATATGATTGTACACATAGAAGAAACAAATAGAGCCGATATAGACAGTGGATAAATAAAATGTGAATTTTGAGTTGAAGCACTTATTTGGGCCTTTACATTAACAGTGGCTGTTTAGCTTAATGGTAAGAGCAATGCTACATAGAAAGAGCTACCTTATTGACTACCCTATATGGCACCCCAGCAGTGTTCATTAAACATCACCTCCCTTTCTTATGATATAGGTTATTCCATACAAGTAGTTTGTCATTTTATACAAGATTTTAAGTGGATTGTATATTGATATTATTTTATACTGCATATTCATTTTTTGAAACAGGGCTCACTTATGTAGATTACCCTAAAAATGTTTTTAACGATGAGGGATCAGTAAGTATGACAATATGTACACGGATTTACATTGTGCTTAACATATGTTGATACTTGATTTTTACTTTGTTCTGTTTAGCTTTTCATTTGTTTTTTCAATTTTTAATCTTTTCCTCCTTTTATTCTCTCATTCTTTTCCAGTTTTCTTTTTCTTTTTATCTTCTCTTCACCTTTTTCTTTCAAATTTTTTTTTTCATTTTGTCATCTTTAAACTTTCCTTTCTTTTTCCATGTACAATGCTAATGTTTTAGAAGATGTTCTTCTTCTTTCCTTTTACTTACCCCTTGTTTCTCTTTTCTCCACGGTTTCTCTTAATTCGTTTTCACTTCCAGTTTTATCACTAGTTCATCATTAGGAAGGTGTGATCTGCACCAAATGACTGAATCAGAGTGAGTGACATCAAAATTACCCTAGATTTCTGACGGTATTTGTGTCTGCAGCTTCATTCGAGGGAAGCTTTTCACTCCTGGAACTCATAGAGAACTGTTTGTGATTTACTATAGAGTGGTCTTGGCTCTCTGATTTTGCAATATCATAAATTGAAAGTGAGTTCACAAAAAGTGATGATTTTGATGAAGGGATTCACAAGTTCACAACTTTGAAGGACAGGATAGGAAAATTCTAATTTAGTTGAGATGTTCACGAAGTGCTGAAATGCTTCTTTCTTCCATGTTCATTTTTATGGCATTCTCTTATTCATAAGCATAGGCATAGGGGAACTCTTCGGTCAAGAAAGGCAGAGGGCTTGATTTACCAGCAATTTTATTCAGTACTAATTTCTAATAAAAAAAATGTTTTATCAATTGATATGCAATACAAATCTCTCAGAACATGCAACTTGAAACAAATATTGTTTTCTGTCTTTCTTAGCAGCAAAAATATCAATTTACCAAATTTTTCTTGCTGTTTTGCCTGAATTTTAGGGGGCAGTTGCTCTCTCTGCGACCCTGGCTTGTACGCCTATGTTCACGAGTATATCTTTGCATAGATTTGTCTACAACTTTAACATCATTTGGGCTGTTATTGATTATGCGAACAGAAACCTAATACAGTAATATATCTCAGGTATCAGGGAAGTTTAACGTTAAAATAAAAATTTTTCATGTAGTTCTTAAATATTTTTACCTTCATTTCTATTGTTTTATCATAGAGTTTTTATGTGAAACCATAAAAATCTATATTAATACATTTAGGGTGTATGTATGCTATTGTAGTTAATAAGTGTGATTTTAATTTTGCTAGTTGTTTATGTCAGTACTATTGCCATTATATTCATTAATACAAGTCCATTGCAATTTACAGGTAAGCATTAGTACTAAAAACATGATTCCTTATGATCTGGTATGGACAGAAGGTTTATGGAGGTGATACCATCAGTTACCTCGTTGGTTGACTCTGAACCTAGTATTGCCATCGCACTCATTACTTAAAGAATTTCTATTTTGTAACCTCGTTTTCTATTCAAACTTCCAACTGCTTCCTTATTTTGTTGTTTTTACTCTGAATTAACAACTTTTGCCCATTTCTGTATTTCTGTAGTTTCTTGTGTTGAATTTATAAAATTTCATTCAAATAGCCAGCTGGCTAACCTCTGTTACAAATACCAGTTGTTGATGTTGTTTTGCCTTATGATAACCTTGCAACTATCAATCTTTCTTCTTGTATCATCAATCATAGTGTGAATTTTGTTGATCCAAATGATCCAATCATCCGCATAAATATTGGAAGAAACTGCACGTACAACTCTTGAAACATGAGAAGCAGAGATACAACAAAAGATTTGGAGGACCTGGGGGCTTGCCTCCTTGTGGAGGCCCCTCAAACATTTAGTGAAACTTGATGAAAAAGGAAAAATTCTAATAGATAGGCTTGCAATATGACTTCATTGGTGGAAAGCAACCCCCAAAGGCCGAATTCTTATTCATGTAATACATGCATATGCAAATATATCTTTGTTATGATACAATGTCTATGAAAATGTAGCTGGTAAACTATAATGTATAAAGCTTCGGAGGTGTGTGGGGGCTCATGAGAAGCTCAAGTAATGGACAATTCAACATTAACACTTATCTATAGGAGCAATATATGGGGAAGATTTTTTAAACAATGTATTTGGATATTTCTTTTTATTCTTGGTGTAGCATTATAACTATTTTAATTGATATTTACCAATATTTTGTATCAGAAAAGTTAGTGTTATGAATGTGTTTTTTTAATGAAAAGAATTAATCATTTAACACAGAACCCTGCAGGATTAGGATGATTTCCACTGTCTACTTAGATTTCCTCAATTTATCTCATTATGGATCAAAGTTGATTTCATTCATTCTCCTTCATTTATACATTTTCTTGTTTCAGCCAACTTCTGAACTAGTTATCAAGAATTAAAAACAAAGAAGGAGAAGATACATAAACAGGTTTGGTAAATGACACAATAGACACTGTTACATGATTAACATCCTTTGGCAGTATGCTGTGTTTGGGGTGATCAAGATAAAAAATCAAAAAAGAGATTATCAATAGATAAGTCACTTCTCATGACTTATGTTGGGCAGTGATACAAGACATCACAGCACAGTTTATCAGGAGAAAAACGGGTCTGAGACGTCATAGAATCTATTGAAAAAACTTAAATGGCGATGGGCAGGCCATGTTGCAAGAATGACAGACAACCGATGGACATCATGACTCACAACCTGGATCCCCAGAGATCACATGCAAAGCTGAGACCAACAGAATACAAGATGGAAAGATGAACCAGACAAATTCAGAAAATACTGGCTCCGCGACACCCATGATAGAGAATTGTGGTGGATCCTGGTAAAGGTCTATGTTCAACGATGGACATTAAAAGACTGATGATGATGATGATGATGAAGAAAAAAGTCTGAATTTTCAAAAAACATATGTGAATGTTCCTGGACACAAACAAAGGGATCAATTTAGCATAAATTTACATTACAAATTGACCTCTTCTCCCTCTAAGAACTTATTTAGGTGGGAATTTTAGAAAACAAACATATTCTCTTAATATAACAAAGAGTAAATGTTTAAATTTTCAGTTCTCTATCTCCATTGGTTTAGCCTGTATGTTTGATTCATAGCCAGCCAACCAGTCAGTTTTGGTTGACACTTTCTCACATGCACCTTCATAGGTGGTTCAAAACAAAAAAAAAAATTCCATGGACATGAATGATAACAATATTAGGTAAAAGACTGTGAAGTAAGTGACCCACAAGGTGATATCAGTCCTATTCTAACTTGCTGATAAGGTTTTAAGCTTGATTGATATTAAACCAAAATTTCTTCTTCCTCTTCTGATTAGGGGAAGAATGTGGGTAGAACTACTTTTGGCTCAACATTGATCCATTCTGTCGCATGTCAGCATGCCAGTCAAGACCGGAACACTGTCTCCGATACTAAAAGCGTTATCAATTACCCAATCTGAATAAATATGTTGCACCTGTCAGAATGTGTTACACTTTGGCAACACTTTATTCCGAAATGTCAACTCCAGTTATGAAACCTATCAAAGAATCCTCAATTATGAATTTGCTGGTTTCAATACTCAAATGTGGATCTTATGTTGTACTGATTCCAAATACTTTTCACCAACTTTCCGAATTTTCAAGCCACTTCCCGACTCGCCACCAGCTCTTCTATTTCATGTCCTGACTGATCAAACCTTTTAGGGCATAAGGTTTCTTCATCATGAAATTTAAGTTGCTGTCAAAAACTGATTGAGATTTCAATCAGTTGAAATATTTAGAAACATTTGTAACTTAATCAATAGCAATAAAAATATGTGCACTGTCCCAAAATCAATTTATTTTTTATTAGGTTGATACACATGTAATGCCTTTTTTTTTACATCATAGAGAATAAATTTAGAAATGAAGGATTTACAAATGTTATCGCATTTCTTTTAAAGTCAATGTGAATAGAGATGTAATTCATTATCATAGGAGGTTTTGGGCCGTTAACAGCAATGGTGTTTGCTCAAGAAGTTTGACTCATTAGGAATGTCAGTAAAGCATTTGGAGTGAACACTACTACAGTATAAACTGTTTGGTATTTCAATAGGTTTAATATTAGAAATAGAGATATTAATAATAAACCTTGACGGAGGCCTGAACCTCTTCCTGATCATGAAGAAGTATTGACTGCAGAGGCCAACATGAACAACTATTCAAGCGCTTTCTGAAGACTTCAAGACTCCAATAGCAACCATATCATCTTAAAGTAAAAAGGAAAGTTTGGAAAATAGGTCTCATATGAACAATGAAATACTCAATGACGTAGTTATACCCATCTCCTCTCAGCACTGTCCAAGCTCAGAGAATAGGCACACAAAGTCGTGTAGCAACCTCTGTATTCACCTCTCATTTCTCTGGCAGATTATCATCTTTTAAAGCATTTTGTTCATATCTGTAATAAAAGATCAAATGAAAGGGGAACAATACTTCAAACCTTTACTGAGCTAGTGATAATTAAACCTAAAGAATTTTATGGAGAGGGCACATCATCATTAGAAGATTAGGAAAGAACAGGCATTAGATTTAAGGATCCAAAATACTACAGGGTAAATGACTAGTGCATACAAATTCCAGGAACATCAACAATAGGTACCTGAAGAAGGCGGAATGTTTCAAGGGCTGAAACCATATGACTATAACAACCAAGATGATGTTACCATTTTGAATAAATCAGTGTGTTGTTCATCATTTTAAAAAAAGTTCCTTTCCATTTGTACTAATCAAGGACTGAAAATTTGCTTAAATTTCTTGGATTAAATTTTCTTTCAGGAATAAACTATAGAAATAATTAGAAAACTCAAATGGCAATGGGCTGAATATGTTGCAAGAATGTCAGACAACCACTGAGCATAATGACTCACAACATGGATCCCCGCAGATCGTATGCTTAATTGTGGCCGATAGTAAGTAAGATGATGTAATGAGCTAGATATATCAAGAAAGTACTGGCTCTGTGTTGCCCATGATAGAGAAGTCTGACAAATTTTGGGGAAGGTCTATGTCCAGCAACAGATGCTAAAAGGTTGATAATGAATACAGAATAAAGGAAAATAGACTGGAGCCTTTCATGTAGTGTTTATTTGCAATGTTATATTTTTAAAAATCATCCTTATCTTCTAATTCATATTTCTATATTGTTCCTCATTCTGACTATTTATTCCTCAGCTTTATTGTACAAGTTTTATCCTTCATCATGCAGCCAAATTCATCACCTCTTTGTAAGTATCATTGTTCTCAGCTTATACTTTCATCAAGGGTGTTGCTGGATCAGGCACACATGGGTGATCACTTGTAAGACCAACTTCTGGCTAGCCCTGTCTATTGTAACTTTGTTCTGTACCTGGTATTCCCCAATGGTCACCCATATAGGCACTGACCAGGCTTAACTTCAGTGATCCTACAAGAACACGTTATCCAGTATGATTTTGCTGTAACCCCTTAGCCTTTATCCAAGTTTTTGTATTGGGTGCTTAGCCAAAAGACATTGATAACTATTTTTAAAGTCTTTGGACTGACTCTCTGGTGGATTTAACCATGTTCTACTCAACCAGAAGGCATATATACTCTGGGATCAGTCTCATGGTATATTTTGTTGACACAGCTTCTCTGAACACATTCCTTCTTTTCAGTAGGGTAATTCCTCATTAAATTCATCATTCTTCATTTGCTTCAACATCCCCAGTTATCACTGATATTCTAATGGCTCCATTGACACCCCCCAAACACACACACACATTTCATTGTTATAATTAAGTAGAGATACATATGAAAAATCTACATCCCGCATACTCCAACAATACTTTCTTCAAAACTTCTCAACTCTATGAAATATCAAATCTATCGGAATCAAGTTCCATTTTCTAAGTACCTTATAATCTTGTACTTCAACCATTTTATTCAGAAGCATTCATCTGGCTCCTATTAACTTTATGCCACATCAAGTCAAAACAAAGTCATTACAGACCACAGACATCAGGAAATGCACTGATATACCCCCTCATAAAGCAAAGGCTGGGATGTAGATTCCAAGTATTAAGATGATTGTTATTAATAGATTCTCTACCAAGAGTCTACAATCTTTTCCCTAGCAAAGAGCTGAACACCATAAAAGAAAAAGTATAAGCCAGGCATATTGTCTGCAAGAAAGCCACTGTTGTGTTATGAGAGTTTTGGTCTCAAAAGCCAGTGGTCAAGGGTTCAGTTCTAAGTACTAAATAACTATGAGCTGTTAACTATAACTAATAAAGCAAAAGAAAATCGCTGGCTTTCCGATCTGTGCAGGTGATGTCCTTCAGCTGTGAATAGCCTCTACATTGCAATCAATAAATAGCTTCTTAAAAGCTGAGAGAGTCAGATGAAAATGCTCCTTGAAGCATTTTAAGGTGAATATTGGCAGGTTATTGGAAATCCACTAATGGCCCTTAATAAAAATGTCAAGTTGAAGAAAGATGATTATTTGTTGGAAGCACAGTTTCTCATGCTATTTCATCTGATAATTTTTGAAATGCCATGTAAACTCTATATTCAATTATATTTTGTCATTTTACATTTGGCACGGCACATATATTAAGTTTTATCTGGTTTCTCAGTTAATTATACACAGAACTATTTGGACTATTGTTCTCATTGACACAAGATTTCAGCAGTTGTACCCTCCAGCTTTTTTCATATAGTCACATCCACAAGTGAAATGGATTGATTTGATTGGTATATTGATGACCATAATTTTTTTTTACCTTGGGAAAAAGGTTGTTTCTTTTATTGAATTATTCACCTGTTGAAGGCTGGAGAATGGCTCATCCAAAAAAATTGTTTAGAGGATATCAAAAACGGAAAAAACAGATTTAAAAACAAAATTTGGAATATTAATGACTCTTCTTGAAGTTAGAGACTATAAATCATTCTTATTCTCTTGTCAGTGGTAGACTAGATATCTTAATATCTGTTAATTCATTCTTGCTAATCCTTATTAATTCTCAGTATAATCTATCCATCAAAGGGGATTATTCTCATTTAATTTTATCAGATCTACTTTTAATTATTTATAAAATGAAGTCATGAGGGAGATAACGTTATAAAGGTCTAAATTTCAAATTTATTAACTGCCGAACTAAAAAATTGATGAATCATTTATTCAACTTGATGTTTCATACCTTAAGTAAATTCTGTAATGTTTTATGATTTTTTTTTGTTTTAGTGAAAGTATTGAATTGGACAGGGAGAGGTTTAATATAATCATTGAAATATAGGAGGATATCAGAATGATTGTTTTTTTTCCATATTTTGTAAACTGAATCTTATTACATCATTAAAAAGTATTAAATTGTAACTTAAACATAGAAAATGTTTATTTTTTTTGATAAGTGTCGGCTATTATTGTAACTCCAAATTAATCACTTAATATGTAATATATGAAGATCCCATTTACTAATTTTTGATTCATTGCTTGGGTCAAAAAGGATGTAGGTGATGTGATTTCTTTTGGGATTAATTAACATTAGGTACAGTAGTTCAACCTCATAATTTCCTGAGTTATACTGCAGTCATTTTTTATTTCTAGCACAATTCAAACTGACAAAAAAGATCTCTGTCTCTGTCTCTCTCTATCTCTATCTCTCTCACTGTTTCTCTCTATCTCACTCTGTGTTTTCCCCCAGAATTCATGATGTCCTAATTTGATAGTTTTCAGAACAGTATGTGCATTTGAGAAATAAGAATTACAAAACACATTAAAACCAAATAGAAGTGCAAAGAAAAAGACAAAGAGGAGAAATAAAGCCTTAATGAATTATAACTGAACAAGACAAGAAAATAATTGCATTTTTGATTGTCTCTTGCTTTTATTCTTCTACTTTTAGGCCATCTGATCTACACATGTATAATTACAACAGAAATCATGAAAAACATGTCCGGAGAGGAGTGGACATATTTATTTTTGCATGTACTTATTCATGTAGCTATACATCTCTCTCTCTCTCTCTCTCTCTCTCTCTCTCTCTCTCTCTCTCTCTCTCTCTCTCTCTCTCTCTCTCTCTCTCTCTCTCTTTCTTTTGGTCCCTTTCTCTCTCTCTCTTTCTCAATATATATATATATATATATATATATATATATATATATATATATATATGCATATATATACATATACATATACATATATATATATATATATATATATATATATATATACATATATATATATATATATATATATATATATATATATATATATATATATATATATATATATATACATATATATATATATACATATATATATATATATACATATATATATATATGTGTATATGTACATAAGAATAGGTAGATAAATTCCGCAATAAGAGTTGAATAAATCTAAGAAAAAAGTGAAAAAAGGAAAGGCCAAACGTTTTTAGTTATGGTTTTGCGGTATGATAATCTTTGATATATATCAGAATCATATATATATATATATATATATATAATCTAAAAAGCTTAGCAACTTTAAACACTAAAGATGCAGAAAAATTTTCAAAATTTATATCATTCAGTCAATTATTTTCAAAGATCTGTTAATACAATTCATGTAAGCTTTTTAAAGGGTTTTATGTTTTAGACAGAATTAGATCTTATAGTAGTCTGCGTTAATTTTTCTTGTGGGTATTATCTATTGTTTACAATGTAACCATTTCGAGAATTTAAAAACAAAACAGTTATATAAACATGGCTCCTCAGTAGTATTGATTAGGCTTTATATATCTCTCTCTATATTTGTATTAATCCATTGTATGAAAATGAATGTATATCTGTATTTATGCATGTTGCAAGTTGTGGCCTTGAAGTTTTGCATCTTGGAAATTGAAATTTAGGAATACATCTTTTCAAGCCAAAGGCTGTAGGCTATAAGTAGTTGTACATATTTATGTATTCAAATATACAATATGTACACAAAAGTTCCTATAGATATACGTTTATCTATCAATATAAAGATAGTGATTGCTTGTTCATTCATTTTTTTGCTTGCTTATACATAAAGGTCTTATAGCAGCCAAAATAACCGCATCTTAGGGGGTAAAAAATTGTCTATAAAGGTAACTTGATCCAAGGATCAGCATCTGATGAGTGGTACTGACCTCCTAGGTCCTTACCAGTCAAATTTTTCTGTTTTAATTTATAAGCTTCAATTAAAACCTTCATTTATTTATGAGAAAAAAGATCACTGGAAGTATCTGTGGCTAAGTTGTTAAAAAGATGGAAAATGGACTTTTTTGACAAAGTACAAACACCGAAAATCTTTTTTTAAAATTCTATGTGCTTCCAATAAATCAAACTTTTTTTTACAATGTAATTATAATACTAAACAGGGCTCTTACTTTCCATTCATAATGGGAAACAGCCTACCGGAATTTCTCTTTCTCTCAGTGCTTATGCCAGTTTTATAGTATCTTTTTAATTCATCTGACCCTGACCCAATAATATAATGTTTTTTTTTGGCCAAAAATCTTAACATATACCAACCACCAACCTTTATCAAACCAGGGCAATAAAGCGTGGGCTCTATTTACATGGTACACTTTGACATTTGAATTACTAAGCCCCCAAAAAGATCATGAATTTTTGTTCTCAAAAAGAGATAAATTTTTAAGGTTTTACATGCTGTGCAGGCCTACCTGAGGATGCACACAGGTCTGCCAGGGTCTGCTAGGGTGTGTGTGTGGGCCTGATTGGTAGTGTGTGTCACCTGCCATGACTAGCAGGTGACACACACCCTCTTCACCTTATCTAATTTTCTGAAACCCTCATGAAAAATCATTTCCTTTCCTGTGATGGTATATCATATCTAAAACCCTGTTTCATATACACACATGCAATTATTTGTAAAAAAATAATTGGACATATATATATATATATATATATATATATATATATAAGGATAAAAACACAAATATGTTACAGAAACATACTAAAAAGTATATGTACATAGACTCATGGGTTATGATAGTATATCTTCAAAAATGCTGATAAATACGGATGCATATATACTAAACATATTCACCACCATTCTCATACATGCATAATTGCATATAATCATTTCAAGTGTCTGTGCATATATATATATATATATATATATATATATATGTATATATATATGTATATGTGTGTGTGTGTGTGTGTGTATGTGTGTGTGTGTGTGGTTGTAGAGGAAGGAAGAGAAATCTCCCACGCTCTCCGCTCTCTCTCTCTCTCTAATCTCTATAGTGAAATGTACAAATATCAGTATAATTTGTGGGCGTGTTGCTCTAAGGTATTTCAAGCTGCCGTGTCCACTCTGATCTAAGTCATCATTTTCCAGAGCAAAATGAGGTATCATAGGAAAATGTAACATGGCAATAGGTACCTCTATTTGTTTTATGACTCACACACTTGATTTGGCTTGGATAATCCCATCCCCCAGTTGCCAGTTCGCCAACAAAACATGTTCAATCCAATTTTCTTTTCCCTTTCTTCTTCCACATATACCTACATAGATGTCTATTTGTGTCTATCTTTTTCCATTATTCCCCCCATAGTTATGCACTTGGATACACTCATACATCTTTACATTCGTTCATATATATTATTTTTTTGCATAACCAATTCAGTTGTCTAATATGCCCAAAAGAGACACGTGGAAACCTCAGAATGGCTTATTTAAACAGATACACAATTAAGAAGCAGTGTCATCACCCTTGACATGGCCTAGAAAAGGCCATCAGCTAAAAAGTCAGTTTAATAAGATTTCATTAGATTGTTGTCGCAACTCCTGATGAACTGTCCTTGCCTCGTCTGTTCATTTGTAAATGCCTAAAAACTCGGAGGCAGTGTAAGTGTTTTAATTATACAACTGTGCCAGTATATCTAACAATGTTTGGTAGTGATAGTTTTCAGAAGCCTTTCTTTGCAGTTCATGCCTGGTTATTTGTGTGTCACTAGACTTAGTTGCCATAGAAGCTTAGACGTTATTGTTTCTTTCTTTTTTCCCTTGGTTCTCTGAGAATTTTTGGTCTTTTGTTCGTTTGCTCTCTTCACACAATTCTTTATCTTCTTTTTATAATTTCATAATTTTTCAGTCTTTCTTTTTTTCTCCCTTTTGTCAACAGTTTCCTGCTCTATGAATTCATTTCTCCTTACCCTCTTTCTCTTCTTTCCTCATTTCTCCTTTCTTTCTGTTCTTCTTTTTTAATATCTTTTTTCATTTGGTGCTTCATTCATATGATCCTTCCTTCTATTTCATTTTTGATATCTTTCTCTTCATGATTTTCTTCCTTTATACATCATCTCAATTTCTTTTTTAATCCTACATTTTCTTTCTCTTCTCACTTTATTTTCAACCCTTTCCATCTTTTTTTTTTCTTTCTTGTCTTTGCTTTCTCTATTTCCAGTTCTTCCTTTTCTATCATTTGATGTTGTCTCATTCTTGAATTCTTATCATCTTTTATTTTCCTCCTAATTTTGTAATGTTTCCCTTTCTCTTTCTTCATAATTCTTCCATTATTTTTCTCCTTGCTATCTTATCTTTCGTTTCTTCTTTCTTTCAATAGCTTACTTCTCCCCACATTTCCACTTTTGCTCCAACTCCTACTTTCACTTTCACTTTCACTTTCCATTCTTTATACTATCTTATTGTTTCTTATTCTCTTTTTTCATTCCCTTAACCAACTACACCATGGCTAAATAATAGTAAGGTAGCCATCTCAATTACACATCTACATTGTCAGCTGCAGTGATCCAGTAATGAAAGCAAAACAAATATTACACATATACCTGATGGCTGCCAAAACAATCAGAGAAATCGGCTAGAAGTGTTGTCATGGTTACAATAGAGATCTACTACAGTTTCCAAAGAACACTACAGGAAATTAAAGCTGGACAATTCTGATCGAATAATTATAAAGAGCTGAAATGCTTTATCCTCAGTTCCTCTGCGCAGGAATGATAATATATATACTCAAAGATATGAACAAGAACAGGAAGGTCAAAGATGGAAGACTGCACACGAAACAGGATTCATCCTTGAAAACATTTTGTATGCAACTGCTAAGAGTTAGAGTCAGCATGATAAAGTTCTGCCCTCTGTTCTCATATTTATATTTATATGAATGTATCATAACTTTTGCATCTAAAATATCGCTTGCATGTTCTCTCCAACAATGCCTATGTAACTTATATGTGCATGAGGAGGATAATAAAAAGAATTCATGGCATTTCAGTACATTTATATCTTTTTTGTTGATAGGAAACCTTGGTCGGTCCCAATGGGGTGGGTTTATCATGTCAGAAAACCTCTCGTACCAAAGAAATATCATAAAACAAAGATTGAGCAGAAAAAGTGATTAATTTTCAGAATATAGTTAATGGTAATGATGTTAGAGTTAACTACAACTTCTATTTTTGCTTTTTTCATCCATGAATTATCTCCTCTTTGGTTTAAAACGTCTTATGATGGAATCTAAATTTCAAAGCAAGTTGATTGCATAGTGATATTTAAATGAGTCATCTACTAAAATATCCTTGTCATCCTTCGTCTGAAAGAAGCACAGATTCCATTTGAAAGGCAGAACAACATTTTGAAACTCCTTTCTCTTTGCGGATTGCTGTAGCCATTGCTTGATTTTTCATGGAACTATGTTTGATTAAAAATAAAAAAAGAAGAACTCACACATCATCCTCATATCATCTGTAGTTGGACATAGACCTTTGCCAAGGTTCGCCAGACCTTTCGATCGTGGGAGTCATGGAGTCAGTACTTTCTGAACTTGTCTAATTCACATGCCATCTTATTTTCTGTTTTGCATATGATTTATGGGGATCCATGTTTTGAGTTGTGATGTCCAGCAGTTGTCTGCCATAGTTACTACCTGGTCAGACCTGTACCGTTTGAGATTTCTAATGGATTTGATGATATTTCTGGTTCCTGTTTTCCCTGTAATATACTGTGCTGTCGTGTGATCTCTCCATGTTATGCTGAGTGAGCATAATTCTTTTGTGTGCACATTGTATGGTCCTGAGTTTGAGTGTCAATCTTTTGACTTGGTTACATGTTTCAGTTCCATAGGTGACTATCGGGAGGATGCATTGGTTGTATACCCTTATTTTAAGAACTTATGGAATTGCCTTGTCTTTCAAGGTTGAGTTTGCTCCACTGAAAGCTTACGATCTTAGAGTGATTCTTTGCTTACATGCCACAAACAAGCACATATATACACACATATGCAGTTTACGTGTACATGCATACGTTGCTGTGTATGCGTATATATATATGTATGTAAGTGTTTGTGTGTGCATATGTGTGTAAGTGTGGATGCAAGAATGTGGCATGTGTGTATACAGTATGTGTATGTGCTTGCATGTATGTACATTGCATGCGTTTGAATGAGTGTTTATGGTATATATGTCTATTTGTGTATTTTGTTATTCTTAAATCTAGTAATTCAATTTAACTTTTTTTTATATTGACTTGAATAATAATTCATGCATTTTGCAACATAATAATAATTAAAGATAATGAGACTTACACAGTTTTTAGACTTAATACAGAGATATTTTCCCACCCAATTATAACAAGGAAACTTCTCTAATAATCTTATACAAGTTTTTAAAAAGATAGAAGAAAAAAACAAAGTTCAGAACCTGCTAGCAAATCTTTTGGACTAGAAGTATTGCTTACTCTTACTTTGGCATATTGCTAATAAAAAGGCATAAAACAGATGACACTCTTGTTTACTTTATTGTTAGCCATGACATAGTGTAGCCATTCATCTCTATATAAAAGGGGTTCAAATCCTGTTCCAAAAAGCTGCATCATTTTTGTGATTCAATGGCATTACTTCTCTAATATCTCATAGTTTGCTTAATAAATTCTAGAGCAAACCTAAATGCTCTCTTAATCATTTTCATTGAATACTCCACAAACCCCAGTACGGTGAAAATGTTTTTTTTGTGTTCTGAAAATTCACCCTCCTAAAAACATTTTTAGTGGGCAGTTCCATTTGCCAGTTTCTGCTAAATTGGTCCCTCAGTTTGTGTCAAGCAACATTCATGCTTTTTTTCTGGAAATTCAGACTTTTTTTAGTGATCACAGCCCAACTAAGTAACATTCAACCCTTTTTCCAAAGTCTTTAATTGACGATTACTGCCTAATGAAGTTTACTATTGAGTAACTCTCCTTTCAGTATTCTTTCTTTTATTGCTTGCTTAAAAGATGCTGAAAGACAAGTATGAAATTTGTTCAATATTCAACGTGCATATACATTAATAGATTGATTACTCCTTTCTTTACTATTAAATATTAATTTCTACCTAAAAATAACTGCCTTTCTTTTATTTCTTCTTAATGTGTTATCTCTTATATTTGACAAGGGAAAAATAACAGTTAAGGGAAACAGTCACAAATAACAGGTCTGATTAGTCACTCAATAGAAAGTATCGTATGACCAACATCTTTTAGCAGCATGCCGTTTTAGGGATGATCAGTAAAAATTGGAAAAAGGGATGATCAATGAATAAGTTATTTTTCTTGCCTTATATTGGATCACAAAGTCTGCGTTTCCAAGAAAATGATCTCATAGATATGTGGTTGGAATAGGAAAAAGCATTTCAATAGCCTTTTCTGATAGGTGTTGATATCTCCTTTCATATTTTATCAGTCTTATAGTAAGTAATTATATATTTATAATTTTTTATGCCTTTTATATTGCAGCCTCTTGGGTTTTTTTAACTTCCCTCCTTTAAACCAAACCTATAAATAAAATTAACTCTTCCCTACCATGATTTGAAATTGCAACCAAGCGATTGTTGGAAGATCACTAACCAAATGAGCTAAACTGACAAGTTTTACATACCTAAAGTTTATTGATCATATATACAATGCAAAACTTGCAATAATCATCTCAAGTCAGAAGTTGGTGTGGAGTTGGGTCCTGCACCAGCCTTGGTTGTGATTACAAAATTCCAGGAAATGAGGATTCGATTTGCTCTTTTTGCATTCTCTTGAATATTTTATTAATAAATTTATTATTTAAAAAAATTCATATTCATCTTATTTTTCTTTTCCTTATTTAGACATTTTTGTCCGTTACTTATGTCAAACTTTTACTGCTTACATCAAGGGTGTAGTTGGAGATTTGGGGATATCGGGGTATTGGCACCTTGAACCCTCCTGCCAACATTTAGTGCAGTGGTTCCAAACCTGAGGAGCACTGATCCCTGAGGGTCTACAAAGCTATTACTTAGGTCCATTGGCAGACCTTTCAAAAACCTTGTTGATTAGTCAGCCCTTCCAAAAGCAGTTATATAGCAGGAGATTTGAAGGCCCAAGCATCGGGGAAACAGGGGCAATTTCAAATTGCGCTCCCTTTCCATACTTCTCAGCTACACCTCTGGTTAACATATGTATAAATGTAACCTGCTAAAGACACAAGATATACAAGTTAAATATGGATACATTTTATCACATCAATATTCAGATGAAAGTATGCAAAGTTAAATCCATCTCTGTACATGTGCTTACATATATACTTGCTTTTTCTCTGTATGAAAATTCACACAAATGCATAGAGATGTACTTTTCATGAGTGTAAAAAAAATTCATATCATTTTTTGGCACTTCCTATAATAACCAAGTATTTTGTCAGATAACAAATCTGAAATTGGAAACCAAAAAAGAGATGGAAAGCCAAACAGATGAAGGATACATTTACAACAGATGAGAAAAACAAAGAATTAAAATGATATATTATCCATGGAAAGTAAATAAGCAATAAACAGTTAGAGCTTAACATTATAGCTTGCTAAAAATATGAATCTTCCGAATGTAGTCATGAACATATTTATCTACACACACACACACACTCACACACATGTACACACACACACACACACACACACACACATATATATGTATATATATATATATATATATATATATATATATATATATAAATGCACATATGCTAGTATCTTATATGAAGAATATCATCAAGATACACAGACACTCACATGTACATAAACATACACACATCTATGCATATGTATACATGTATACTTATATACATATATGTGTGTGTGTGTGTGCATACATATATATCTTGAGTTAGTTGTTAGTTCTACAGGTAAAGGGTGAAATTTGATATTTATTTTATTAAAAATAGAGCTGGTATAATAGTTAAACTACAGCTTACTAAAACAAATTTATTTCATGAATTTGGCTTTTGAAAATCAAATTCATGAATAACATGACACCCACATTTTTACTCAGTGATGATATGTAAATTAGCCTAGACAGCATGAATAGATAAACAACAAAGAAATTCGATGCTACAGGGATCGAACCTACATCCAACCAAGGAATCCAATTACCATTTGGCTCTTTAGCTCAATTGATACAGTGGCATTGCATTAAGATGGCCACTTCGGTTGGATGTGGGTTCGATCTCTGAAGCAGCTCATTTCTTTATTGTTTATCTATTTACAAGCTGATTTTTAGGCTGATCGGCATATCTTTACCATCTAAAAATGTGGGTATTGGTTCAAAAAGAGTTCCAACTAGAAATGACTCACATATATACACGTATGTTACCAAGAAATGGATATATGATCCAACAGAATGTTTATAAACTCATGTTGAAACTCTTATTTGAAATGATCTCCAGTTAGTACTGGGTGAATATATCAGCTGGCCTAGACAACATAAATAAAATAAACAATTTAAGAAAATGGGACTGTTGCAGGACGTATATATACATACATGAATGCAAACTTATATAGCCAGCCAGCTAGCCAGATCTACATAAAAACTGAAAAAAAATTATGTTTTCAGTTTTGGCTGATGGTTTCTAAGCTGGAACACTTTAATGTGAAGCCACTTTTGAATGCATTGAATATGTATATATATATATATATATATATATATATATATATATATATGTACACACATATATATATATATATGAATAAAGAGGATACATATGCATGATTCTCCATCCAAATGATAATGCATTCTTCACATATGTACACACTCTGACATGCGTATATATATTTGCCTATTTTGGAGATATGAAATTAGACTATTCTACTTAAAACAAATAGCATTAACCCTATTAGATTATCTGGTGCTGTTTGTCACACCACAACCCGTGCCATCATCTGATTGCATAAAACTTTAAAAAATGGCCAAAAAGAAAGACAATCCAATCAAAAATACCAAAAAATCATAATGAAAGAAATTAATAAATCATAACACATAGATGATATACTGTACAATACTCACTTACACGCACACACACACTTACATACACACACATATGTATATATATATATATATATATATATATATGTATATATATATATATATATATATATATATATATATATATATATATATATATATATACATAAATATCTTATGATAATAAATCATACATGTATATATATAGTCAATGAATGACTGCTAAATAATGATTCATTTCTGTCACTTGTATTAAAAAACAAAAAAGGGCTCCGCAAAAGAAGATAGATAAAGTTAAATAAAAGAAAGGGTGGGAAAAAAAACAAAAAATTACTGAGGCCAAATGCTATGACTCATAATTGCTAATGAGTTTTAGCTGTAATCTGCCAGTATTTCCCTGCTTTTTACTGTCACTTCCTTTCCAATTTGATCTACTTTTGGGCCAGAGACATACAAAAATGAAAATACATTTGCATATCCATCCAATGTACTCTAATATCCAAAAATGAAAAAAAAAAATCTTGAATGAATAAAAGACAAATGAAACAAGCAAATAATAAATGACATGCTCAAACAGATGTATTAAATATGTTCATCAGAGACAAGTCTAGAGGATGAGAAATCATGCAAAAGGCTCTGTTGACAAGCTAATGAGCTCTGGACCACTTTATTGAAGTGATGAAGCATACAGGTGAACCTTCATTGGCATATACCTTCATAAAAGTAATCACACAAACAGAGATAAATATATACATAATTACCTACCAATATATATATAAATATATATATATATACTCATACTACAAAAACATTACTCAGCAATATTGAGATTAAAATAACTTTTGGGATGATGATCATCAACCCTTCCCGCTGATTCTTAATTTGTCTGATTCATATTTTCCAGCGGAGTTAATTAAACATGGAAAAGCCAAAAAATGTAGCAAAATATGATAGATTTTATTTTTGCTTGCAATCATAATGGTATTGCACATTATTTTTTCTGATTTTCTCTGCTAAAGATCCAATTGGAGTATCTTTTCTTTTTATCTTAATGAAATAGGGATGATATTAGTTTGTTTGACTCTTAACTGCGATGTTTAAGTTATAAAAGTTATGCTTGGTCCATTCTCTAACTTTCACACATCAAATGTCAGAACAAAATCTCTAACACTGGAGTCCTGAAGTAGGTTTGCATTTAAAGTGAACACACCCTCCTGTGGAAAGTCAGATGGGCTTGTAATGTAGTGTGCATGATCAATAATTGTCTACCTAAGCAACTGCTATATAGATAACAGCCTTGGCAAAAGGACAGTCCATGAGCAGAAAAGATGCTTCAAGGACTGTTTGAAGACCTCCTTCAAAGACCTGGATATAGACATTAACTCCAGGGAAAGTATGGCCAAGAACCACCATGTGTTGCTGAGTAAGATCGCAAAAGTGGCCAAAGCAGGGGAAGTATGGAGAATTGGTAGACCTGAGAGGAAATGTACAGCTTGCAAGGCCCAAGCAACCGTTACTATTTCCACAGTGTCTTCAATCATACTTCCAATACATAGAACTGACTTCAGAGCTTAGATTGACCTCTGAACTCACTGTAATTACAGTACCACTCAGAGCTGAGGTCATGGTCATCTTTGACAATGATTGACAAAAATTATCATGGTGTTTGGTTCGGCTTCAAAACCTTGTAATGTTGCAAAAATAAATCATTCTCTGTTGGAAAGATGTGCGTGTGAGATTAAAAAAAAGAAATCTTGTAGCTTCTGAAATATATGAATTTATGATAATTTTTAATTCATTTTAGATGAAGCGCTTGGAAGCAATTGATTTTTTTATAATAACAACCATCAGATAGCAATATTAGTGATTATAATAAACCTCTTCTTACTCCCTAGAAAAGTTAGATAATGAGAATAATGCTGAGCAATTGTATTTTAGTAATCCAGCTCATAATGATTTTCCAAAATGAAGACTGCCAAATATTCAGCAAAATGTGTTGCAAATATCAGCAGTGAGTCAAAAGTGTGTCTTACATATAAATTTTTATATTGATAAGCATTAAATTTAATTCTTATGTGTTTAAACAAATCCCATTATTTTGTTTTGAATTTTGTAAAATATACATAAACCATTTTCTAGCCTATTGAATATATTCACTTATATACGACAAAAATGCATTTATATATATATATATATATATATATATATATATATATATATATATATACACACACATACATATATATATATATACATAGAGAGAGAGAGAGAGACATAATTACATACATACATATCTGGAGATTTGGGGTCCTATGTTGCTTTACTTTTTGAGCCCTTCCCCTCAACATCTTGTAAGATTTGATGAATTTAGCCCCCATCTCCTTCAGCTATGCTTCTTTACATACACACACACACACACACACACATATATATATATATATATATATATATATATATATATGCCCAATATCTTTATTTTTGTTTATCTGAGATCTCATTCATAAACTTGTCCATCAGACAATTTTCATATAAAAAGTAAAAAACAATAAAACATGTGAACAATCAACATTTGACCAACATCCCATTATGTAGCTCATTTTGTTAATTTTGCAGTGTCTATTCGCATCATCCTTAGAATATCTTCAGAACTTTTGTATTTGCTCATCAAATATTGATAACTCACAAGTATGTTCCCCAATGTTACTTTCCGTCTTTGTTTTATATGGAATTATATCTACATATATAGACAGATGGCACCACAAGCATTGAAGGTAGCAAGAATATCATTTTCCATCTATGAACAGGTTTCTAGCTTGTAGAACAGAAGAGAATAACAAAAGATATACAGAATTTTTTGTAAAAGTCTTGTCTCTTGTGGAAAATCACAGCCTTTGAGCAACTGAGACTGCAAAGCAACCTCCCTATCTGAAGCAAACCACAGAGCTAGGGCACAAGAGAAGTTGCTCAACCTTCTCCAACAGCCATCAAGGAAAAACATGCCCATCCAATGAGGGTCTCGCCAGCCACCTGATATTGGCAGACCTGCAATAGACATGGAATCTCCTCTCATATCTTTGTTCCTGAAGTTCAGCCATGACATGACATTATGTAATGCAACTTTTCCAGACTGGTTTAATATTGACAATATTCTTGCAGACCAGCCAACAGGGGTAGGAGATGTTAATCACATCCAGAATATAGGTCATAAGTCAACTATGTCGCTTATAAATGGCTAATTCACTGAATTTCATTTCCAAAAGTGTTTAACAAATTTAATATTGAGATTCAAGGAAATTAACTTATTCCTATTTTACAAAGGAATATCACCAAATTACATTGTTTTCCTGCAGCCCAGTAGAACATGGTTAGTAGGCTGGTACTGGTCTGCGACCTGGTAGTTTGAGATCACTAATATAATGCACACATATGCATGCATACACATGGGACATTCCATTTCCTCTTACTTTCTGAAATCATTCCGCAATTTCTCTTATTTATGTTGATATCTTTGTTTCCCCAGCCAAACTCCAAGTCCATTCCACAAGTTGTTTACTGATTGGAGCCACCTGACTCTGTTGGGGTCACCAATCCAGCAAAGTGATTCTTGACCACACCATAAGATACTGCACAGGTTTTAGCCAAGGAGTGTAGACAACTGATATGCAATTTCAGTCACCTATGTGCAAGAGTATATATAGTTGGTTTGCATGCTGTCTGAAATTAAATCCACACCACAGATTTAATATTCACATGGATGAACATTCAATAGAAATGACACAAAGAGTGAGTCATGTCAGTTGTTATACTTACTGATCCCTCATCGTTAAAAAACGTTTTTAGGGTAACCTACGTAAGCAAGCCTGGCTCCAAAAAATAAATATGTATATAAAATAATATCAATAAACAATATACATAAAACCTGATATAAAATGACAAACCACATGTATGGCATAAACTATATGATGAAGGGAGGTGATGTTTGATCAAGACTGCTGGGGTGTCATGTTACTATAATTGTTTTGTTTTTAAAATCCCTGAAACTGTTGCATGGTATACAATCGATGAGCCCAACAAGAGATAATTCATACATTGTACTATAATGAAGTATAAGGGGAACAGGGGAAAAACACTATGAAATATAACATAAATTTTTTAATGTTTAGTGCTATAAAACTCGCTAGACTATATATATATATATATATATATATATATATATATATATATATATATATGTTTATTGTGTGGATGTGAGGTGATCCAACAGAATGATCATCAACATACGCTCACACACACATTCACACACATACACACACACACACTCATATGTGTATCTGTGTCTGTCTGTGCGTGTGTGTCTGTGAAAAATAGTAAGAAATAAGTCATATAAATGGTGTATTTTATGATCTTGAAACAATTTTTGTATACAAAACTTTGTAACTGCTCTTCTGTAATGAAAAATTAAATGTTCAAACTTCGTTGAATGCAATGGAAAAGTGTGAGTCTCGGAACAATTGTAATTCATAACTTTATCTGTAAGGAAGGAAGCTAATGGGAACCTGTGCTATTTTCTTCGGAACAAAAGTGCAATATAGTGCAGTGTCATCTAGATATATAACTTTTTGCAAGTTACAGAGATCCTTACCGGTTAAGAATTAACATATCAACAGAAATATCTTTTGCTCTTATATGCAAAAAGATTCCTTCGAATATCCTATGTGTTATATCAACAGAATCTTGTTAGATGTTACACTATTTGAATGCTCATAAGTTGACTGACTCAGAAAATGCTAACTTCAGCATGAGTTTTATTAGGTGACTAGTTATAGATTAAAAGCTTGATTGGGAATTTTTCAAAACCAAGGATGTGGGTTGTATAGAGTCATTTTTGTGCTATTGCTTGGAGGACTCTATTTTCATTTATTATTTTTGCCTCAGAAATCTTGTGTCAATGTCTGTCAACCACAAAAAGATCACAGAATTGAGAGGAGCCTTTTTTTACTTCATTGATTTTACCCTTTCCACAGTTGCTAATAATAAAGTACTTTTCCTTTTGTCTCGCAATTCGATTAACTCTTGAGAGAAAATTTGACATTACTCACAATCTTGAGGGCCCACTCTCTTTTTTTTATCGTAATTATCATTTCTGAATGTCAAAAGCAATGCTGTTAAAGAATAAAGCTGAAAACTTGATATTACAAAGATTGAAACAATTTCTTTCTCTGCAAAAAAGTATAGATTGATAAATAAATAAAAAAGGGGAAAAAAACAAAGTTTCCAAGATAAAAGAGTGATACAACAACAACACTGACAGTTCCAAAAGGAACTACAAAATCAGCAACAAAGAATTGAGGATTGGAACTAAATACATAAAGTTCAAGCAACAATAAATTACGAACAGAAAAATGATGTCAGCAACAACAATAACAATAATAACAACAATAGCAACAATAACGAAGCATATCAATCAACAAATCAATTAAATTGGTATGGATAAAACATCCAAAATTTGAAAAAAAAATGGGCTTTAAATTCTTATCACTCATTCCTATTTATCTGAAAATGTCAATCAATCTCTAACTTTTTCTTTTTTCATAAGGCTCTTCTTTGTGATTATTTTGTGGGTAAATTTTTACAAGATAATTGATAAACATCCTTGAGGAGGAATGTTTGAACATAGAAGCTTGTGGCTTTTGTAGCTATTTCCTTTAATTTTCTTTCCCCTATTATTTTTTGTCATTGACAGTGATTTGATGAGTGGGTGGGGCTAGAGACTAGAGCAATGTGTTTGTTAGACTTGATCCACAGAGTTTTACACCTCTATATTTTTTGTATTTCATTGGTTATGGTTGCTGTGGTTATGGTTGCCGTGTTGATGGTGATGGTGTTGCTGTTGTTTTTGCTTTTGTTCTTGTTTCTTAATTCTCATTTGATGATTTTCATTTCATTTATTTTCTTTTGCCTTTCTCTCTTTTTTCTTTCTTTTGATCTTTAACACTTTGAATTTCTTTCATATTTTCCTTCATTTTCTTTCTCTATTTCTCACCCTTATTTTAATTTTTTCTCATTTCTTTCTGTGTTTCAAAATCATTCAAAATTCTTGTTTGTTTATACTTTCCTAACAGTTCTTTTTTTCTCTCTTTTTTTTTGTATTTTTCTCTGTTCTTTCATCATCTGTTGAATCTTAGTTGCATCGTTTCCTTCCTTTTTTCACCTAATTCCTTACAAAATTATTCTGTCTTTCTTTTCCCGCACTTCTCTAATTATTTTTTGATAAACATTTTTTAGACGTGCTTTTCCTTTCATCCATGGACTGACTTTTTTGCTCTAAAGTTCATTATGGCCATATTGCGTTAGATATACTGATTCTTGTACAATCATCGAAGTTAAGCAACATCCAGCCTAATCAGTACTTAGATGGATGACCAACTAGGTATTCTAGGTGCTTCAAGTACTGTGGAACCATGTAGAAAGTCTCCATAATGTTTTCTTTTATCCAACTAGGAGCCCGATCATTATACAACACTCAATAACAAAAGCCAAAGCCCCTTCTTCTTGCTCCCCCCACCTT
Organism: Thysanoteuthis rhombus; assembly: GCA_963457665.1. Classification (NCBI taxonomy): domain Eukaryota; kingdom Metazoa; phylum Mollusca; class Cephalopoda; order Oegopsida; family Thysanoteuthidae; genus Thysanoteuthis; species Thysanoteuthis major. The sequence goes on along the minus strand of OY735210.1, from coordinate 19,025,260 downwards.
TTGATTGGCCGGGCTGCAAGCAACAAGATATGAATGAATGAATAACTCTTAAGATTTTCAATTCTATCTTTCCTTTATTCTTTTCATAACTTTATTTATTTTTCGTTTATTCTTAACTTCATTTATCTATACTTCATACCTTTGTACTTCTCATTTCTTTCCTGATTTGAATATTGAAAAAAAATGTCTCTCAGCCAACTCTACGTTCTAAGGAAATAAAATCTACGAAAAGAACAACAAAAAAAAACTTACAATTAAGAAGGCTTTACGGTCAGATTAGTGCATTGGTCTCTGCAGGTCTGATTGGTATCCTCAGTTAGTTAACATTTTGCTCTCAGCTTGTTCTCAGTGTTTCATTTCACTTTCTTTCATTTTTCTTTTTTATCTATAAATTTCTTTCGTTTTTTTTATTTTCTCTCTGTTCTTTCTCATTCTTCTGTAATTGAAATTAATCATCATCTGATTTTTTTTTTTTCATTCATTTCTTTCTCAAGACCAAGTCAGAATTCATCTTTCCTTGAAATCCATTATATTCTTTTTTGAAATGTGATTTTCTCCATTGTTTTTGCTCTGTCTTCATTTGTTTTTTTAGTCTTGGAGTTTCCTGATGCCTGCCAGCTTCTCTTTGCTTATAGGGTGTAATTTTACAGATTTATTATTCTTCATTTCTCTATCATGTTTTTTGCCCTCTGAAGTTGTTTTCTTTGTTTTCTTTCCTTTGCCCCCATATTCTCATCCCTTCATTCTTCTTGCTTTCCGTCTTCTTTTTGTTGTCAAACTCCAGTCCAAACCTGGAGTTGACTTTGTATCCATATTGTGACATAAACAGAATCAACCCTCACAAAATCGAGAGGATTGAAAATTAACATTCCCCTACCTAAATTGGTAATCGCAACCAATAAATTGGTAGTCATGTCTCTTACTGACTGAGTTAAATTTACAAGTCTTACATATCTACCAAAATCATGTTAGGAATATGCAGGGTTGGAAGTATTATTATAAGATCACAGATGTTGTGATAGTTTCTACAATCATCATCATCATCATCATCATCGTCGTCGTCATCATCATCATCGTCGTTGTCATCATCATCACTACCACCACCACCCTCACCACCACCCTCACCACCACCCTCACCACCACCCTCACCACCACCACCTCCATCATCATCATCATCATCATCATCATCATCATCATCATCATCATCATCATCATCATCATCATCATCATCATCATCATCATGTCTTTTATCACCTGTTGTTGGACATAGACCTTCTCCGAGATTTGCCACACCTCTTGATTGAGAGGGCATTGTGAAGCCAGTATTTTCTGAACCTATCAAATTTGTCTCGCTATCTTGTATTCTGCCAGCCTTGGTTCCGCATTTGATCTACGGAGATCCATTTTGTGAGTTGTAATATCCATCAGTTATCTGCCATTCTTGCAGCATGACCAGCCCATTACCATTTGAGTTTACAGATGGTTTCTATGATGTCTCGCACTCCTGTTTTTTTCCCAATGTATACAATTCTGTCTTGCAGTCTCTCCATGTGAAGTTGAGTTTGATTCTCTCAAGTGCACATTGCATGGTCGTCAGTTTGAGTGTCAGTGTCTTGGTTAGGTTCCATGTCTCAGCTCCATAGGTGACTCCCAGGAGAGATCCAAATGTATCTTCTTGTAACCTAACCAAAAATATCAACTAAAAGATAAATGACCTTTCTGGTTTCTTGTCTTTAATCAAACTTGTATTATTAATGAATATATATGTATGTAATAATGGCTTCACTTCGTGACCAAATATCTGGGAGGGCTTTCCATGCCTTTAGCTCAAAGGTCTGCGCAATGAAGTTTCATGGTAGGGCACAGCGTGTTCACAGATGACCCTACCAAGTGTTTGCACACCATGGTCCACCAAAGTTGAAAGATGGCAGCGAGTTTCCTCCTCCGAGCAAATGTCCAAGTTAGCTACAGGCATAGGTGCATGAGCCAGAGAGCATTGTCACAGTAGTGAGTCTAATCATAGTGAAGTGTCCCTGTAATGTAGCCTTGTGCCAGGCTAAGCTAAGCTTTGTGAATACCCTCATAAGCTACTTTCTATGGAGTGATGATTAAAAAGCTTATTTTGAAGACTATTGCCTGACTAGTGAGTTTGATCCTTGAAAAAAAGCTAAGTAAATATATTGTTATAAGCCAGTGACAGCTCTTGGTAAGACAACCCCCTACCCAACAAATGTAAGATTTTTTTTTAATATTCTTTTGAATCATTTTTTCTAGATTTTTCTGGTTTCCTTAGATATATAGCACCCCAAGAGCTCCCCCCCACAGAATCTATGGGGCCAACACACTGCTTTTGTGTAAATTAACATACACACTCATCCATTCATACTTTCTTAGAAGTAAAATCAATAAGTTCATACATACACAGGCCCATGTCAACATAACTTGCACAAACAAACCCATGTTTTCATAAATTAATGTATTTACACATTGAGATTCATTATATAAAAAGTTGATGTGATCCAGGATGATGGAATTTGCCATGTAATAATGGAAAAAGGTGTGAAATGATTATCATAATTTGTATTTCGATTCGCCTTTCTTGTTGTAATTGATATTAACAGCAAATCAACTGGAAAGGAAAAAAAAGATTTCCTCCTTCCATACATACGCATTTAAATATGATTTTGATGAGTAACACAATTAAGATAATTAGTAGATCAGTGCATAATGTAAAACAAATATTAGATCCTGTTATTTCTTTTTTTCCCTCCTAATTTGGGATGTACAAGAAGAAGGGTGTTGCCCATCCCCTCAAGATTTAAAAGAATTCACTTTGGGGAATTTAGTGATGAAAATTGTTCCTTGAAATCTGAGACATACTCCGATTTTATCAGATGCTCATCAATTTGTTAGTATATATTAAGAGAAAGGGAAAAATACATTTATCTCTTTTTAGACAATTTCCTAATAATTTCACAATAGATCACACAGAAAGAAGCTCAAATACTTAATTTCAGAAGTTTTCAATTTTGAATTGAAACAAAGAAATTGATAAATTCACCGGCTTATGCAAGTTTTTCAGCCACGCAGTATTTAGCAAACATTAGAAACAAAACGGATTCATAATTCCTGTATGTTTTTAAAAAGCCAATTAGTTTCTAGATGCCAATTCAGTTTAGTTAATTCTATATCCATTGACAGTTTGAATATCTTTCTGCATGGTTGTTTGTTGAGACAAGATTTCAACTACAGACCAAAAAAGTTCTAGGTGAAAGAACTGACAGGGCTGAATTAAGCAAGTGCAAGACATGTCGCATATAATATAGAGGTGCCCTAAATTTAAAAAGATTCACAGAATCATTACAATATAACATATTTTTTCTTGCATTGTAAAGTGAAAAAAAATTCTGGTAATCACTATACAATGGCTATGACTTCCGTTTCTAATACCTACATATTTATGCATTATGAATGTATCAGAAGATACTACGCACCCAAGAATCACTGTCTTAGGATGATAACCTCAATTAATGGTGATAATTGGTTGGATTCATTAACCTTAAAGGCTGTCATTCATGAAAAAATGAGGGCAGTTTTGTTATAAAGTGAAAGAGAATGAGCAGAATTACTGAATTAGACTTGATAGCTTGCAAGCATTTTGCATATGGCTCTTGAAAATGGCCTGTAGCATATACTACTTTTTCAACAAAGTTAATCTAGCACGGAGAACTGACCTTTCTTGGAAAAACTTTTGATTTTGGTCTAAGTATATTTCTAAAACAAATTTGATCCTTTAGATTCTATAAGCTTTTGAAAAAATTCACATTTTAACAAAAAACATTTTAGAGTTTTATTTGCTCGACAAGAAAGTCAAGACATATCTCAACACATAAGAATATAAAAGTTCCCATGTCATTCAAGTTTATTGATATCTTTTGGAGATATTGTGTGAACAGTCATGAGTGCTTGCATGAATATAATTTTTTAAAAACCAGAAAATATCTGTCAATCAGAAAAAAATCTTAGGACCCATCCCCAAGTTTCATCACCTCTTCTTTACCCAAGTTCTCACCTATCCACAAAATTCCATGAAATTCATTCATTACTTCTGTGAATATCAAGTTAATGGACTTAAAATTAGGGCTATATCATCTTGTTCTGATACAAAATAATATCATGGGAGAGGTAATTGTGCATGGATCTCCTCCAATTTAATGATTTCTCCTATAGTCTATTGTTCATCGTTTCACAAAATATCAAAGAAATTTATCAAAAACTTCTGATGATATCTGACCATCAGGAAAAAAAAATGGGCAACATTATGTTGTTTGACTTATACTAAGGGAGATAATTTTACTCCAAAATGAAATCAGTTCTTCCATAGGCTATTGTTCACCCGTTCACGAAATATCATAAAAATTTACCGTGAACATTTGGAGATATTGTGCGGACAAACATGAAATTATGGCGATATTATGTGGTTTGGACGTGTAACTACAGTGTGGGGGAGATAATTGTGCATGGATTGTGCAAGTGGATCTCATGTAGCCTCTTTCCCACCCCTGAATGGATACACAGAGAAAAGTATAGAAATACCTATATATATATCTATACAGATATATTCTCTTCATGCATTAATTTGTATTGGTATGTGTGAATTGATTTATTGAATGAATTCACTCATTTGTGTTTACACAGTATATATGCAAAAATAACCCGCTTATTCGTAAACATGTAAGCAAGCATATTAGCGTATGGGAATGTGCACATGTTCAAACTTTACTCCTGTACACTGTTGTGTGTGTGTATATATCAGTAAATAAATATACATATATTTGTACATATATATACGCAAGATGTATGCATCTGTATACTTGTCCTGATAAGGATATCAGCACACATATATATGCATAAACATACACACACACACACACACACATATATATATATATATACATATATATATATGTATATGTATAAGTATATATACATGCATGTATAAGTGTGTGTGTGTGTGTGTGTGTGTGTGTGTGTGTATGTGTGTGTGTGCATTAGTGAAATATAATCTTTTACTTTTGGCCCAAAGACAGAACACACATATATGTGGCTAAGAGGCAAGGTATCTGTTACACTCTCTGATGTAGCAAACACTTTCGTCTGCAGTTCAATGAAGACATTGGAATCATAGATGGATAACCATCCTGACGCCAGCACAAATCACAAACAAGCATCACTGCAGATTCAAATTTCTGTCTCCTTATCGAAACTTCTTTTCTTTTCACTCCATCCTGCTTCCTCTTCCTCTTACGGCACTTGGCACTTTTATTTACATTCTTATGAAGTATAACATTTTCAACATGGATGCAACAGTCTTCAAAATGATATTAAGAATAGTCTACCATTCTGTTCCATTCCAGGAATTTCCCTGTCTGCATGTTAATGTAGAGGGCTACATTTCCTACATATAAGCTGAGATTTGAAAAAAACAAAAAAAAAGCTCTATAGCTGTTCAAAGAGCAAAAATCAATTTACATATTATTTTATGTACATACATTTACATAGATATTTTGTAAGTAAGGATGCTTGACCTCTCTCTGAATTTTCCTTCTTTTGCTAGAGTACAAACATATACTTATGTTGTGCTCACTTTTGTCAAGGTTGACAATGGGTGTTACAACATTATTATTGTTACTACCTGGGTGGTAGTTATGGAAGGGTGATTTTCCCAACTACTCACTCAATTACTCGCTTCTCCATCAACCTTCATAGTATGCCAGGAACACAATACAGGGATGTGGATTCAAACCTTTCCCAAGGGCATTTGGGCAAAGTGAATATAAGCAGCATTGGCTGGAATTTAGACCCAGTTTAATAATATCATTTTCCATGCAGCTAATTTTTGGGCTACATCACACAGTTCTATATCTGCTCATAAGTATTGATAAATTGAAAATGGCTGTTGAGAAATGAGTGATTTATATAGGAAGAAAACTTTCATGTAATATGCAATTCTTTCAGATAGACAGTCTTCAATGTGCATAATCTTTGATACTAAACAAAATGATTAACAACTGAAGAGGAGTGTATATCAAACATATACCTAAGTCCCGAAGTTCTAAATCTCATTATGGACAATGGCATCCTTTTGAGAGCCTCTAATAGAGAGAAAAAAATGTGTATCCGTAGGGGTATGTGTATTCTTTTTAAAAACTCTCTGATGAATTGATATACAATCGCACATCAAATACAGAAATAGAATAAAGCACGATCAAGATTCAGTCTCTTATCTGGGTTTATAAAGGCTAATATATATATATGCATACATAATTTATATACTTCTAAATTCTGTTCTCATCTTTGTTAATATTGTTATCACAATGCTTGAATCAGTGATGTTTCTCATTAGGCTCAGGTGCCAAAGAGTACATGTATTTGCATATAAACTCACGTAACATTTGATTCTTTGTTTAGGGATTGAACCCATAGACCCATTTGTATCTCATGGTATCAGTCAATGAAAATTTGGGTGATCAATCCTAAGTTGTTACGATCTGTGCAAAGCATCAGAGGGATTTTGAAAACATATCTATTATTGAAAAACAAGAAAAAAATAGAGACTGAATAAAGCAGGAGAACAAACAATATTCTCAAAAAAGTAAATCCTGTTTTGAGAGTGACCGTTTGTGTTAAAAAAAAAAGGGGGAAATAAAATGTCAATGCAGGAATAGATAGTATAAAGAGACATAAATCTAGAAGAACAAGATGTTATTGAGATATGAATTATTAATGCTATTGTCCTGGAAATATATTTGACTGAGTGTGAACACATGTATAAACACATGCTTTATACATATATATATATGCATATATATATATATATATATATATATATATATACATATATATATACACACACACACATATATATATATATATATATATATGTGTGTGTGTGTGTGTGTGTGTGTGTGTGTGTGTGTGTATGTGTTGGTGGGTTTTTTTATTGTTTGTCTGGATATTAGTATTTGTCTTTGAATCTAGTTCTGTTTATTCATGCCAATTCTTGACCAACGCTTTGGTTCCATCCCCTTGTCTGTTGATCACTACCCTGATCAGTAATCTCTCTGGATAAGTAATAGCTAATGGATGACCTAGATAAAAATTTTCATTCTTCTGATGCCTGGATTATATTCAGTTTTTTATTCCTTTTTTCTTCAACTCAAATATATATCTCCAACCATAACAAATCTAAATACCCAATTGTTTCAGCCATTATTTCTTTTGTTTTCATTCCAATTTCGAATAGGATTCATAACAATGATTCTCAAAGTGGGTATTGAGAGACTCTGGCAGGGTTGGGTTGAAGGTTAGAAGGGGTGGGGTGTTTGAAGAGGGTGGGGGCAAAAGGAAAAGATCAAAATCGATCTCTCTCATACATAAAGTTGCATGTCTGGAGAGTTGATTTTGCAGTAGATGTGTTCGAAGTTCAAATATTGTCCTTTTATTTCTAATTTGAAGAATTCTATCAACTTTTTAAAAATAATTTGATCACAACTAAATCAACTTAAATTCATTGTAAAACAAAGAAAATTTACCATTGAACTTCTAACAGCTTTACTGTTAAATCAACTTTTCGAATATATGTTTATATGCAAGGGAGGTAAAAAGCACTTCTCACATTTGATACAACATTTTTAAATCATTAAAAGAAATTAGCATTTGATTTTCAATGTATCTTTCTGACTGACCTGATAGGGTAACTGATGATATGCTCTAAAATGGAACAGTTATCAAGAAAAGTTTCGGAAATACTGATTTATATCGACAAGAATCAGTGTTTTTTCATGTCTTCAAGGTTCTTCCCTCCACTCTCTTTATCGAAGACACTGAAACAAATTTTGATTAGATTTTTGTTTGGTCTGTCTGTCTCTACTTGTAGATATGTACAAAGCTCAATCAATAATTCCATGGAGTGACTCATAGTCATTAGATTAATTTTGATCTGGATTTTTCACTGCATGATATTTGATATGTATAGAATTAATATTCCTCTCTGAATTAGGTGCATTGACAAGGGAGTAGATCATGTTGAAAAATAAATATTCGTTGTGGAAAATAACTGCCTTTTCCATCAATAAGCTGCAGAATTATTGATGTGCTTATACAAGTCCATGTAATCATATTCCATGCATATTGGAAAGAAAAAATATCTCTGGATGTATAAAAGTCCATAACCTGTCTCTACAATGACTATTTTAATAAGTGTACAACAACAGGTTTGGCAAACGGCTGCTCCTGATGCTATACTGTATCAGACAAGGTAGGAAGGGAGAGGGTAGAAAATAAAGTTAGGTAGTTCAATTGAAGGCTTGGAAAGGGGATGCTAAAAAAAAAGTTAGGGAGTTGGATAAAAGGGTGGGAAGGAAAGGGGGAGAAGAGAGGGAGGGGAGAAAGGTTAGGCAGTTTAATGAAGGTAAGAGGGTAGAGATGAGAAAAGAAAGTTTGATAGCTTAATAAGAGGTTAGATGAGGAGAGGGGAGAAAATAAAGTCAGGTGGTTTTAGGAGAGGGGAGAAAAGGGATTTAGGGTAGTTAAATCAGATAGTAGGATATGAGTGGGGGTTAATGGTTATTACTGATGCCATGAATGTAACAGACATGATTCATTATCGAAATATATATGATAGAAAACTTTGTGTATTTAATGAAAAATTTCTTGTTCTTTCCTTTAACATTTTGAGGAGACTTTGAGTTCAAAGACCCAAAAAAAACATCTCAAAACTTGAAAACTGATGGATTTGAGGAACTTTTGAAGGAAAGTATGGCACAAACATGAGAACAAGCAAAAAAAAATAAGAGTTGAATCCCTAGGCATAACTGGAGATTTGAGGGCTGGGGGGGGGTGTTCTGGAGCAGCCCCCAAAAATATTTAGTGAGATTTGTTATTGCATATGTTATATGTTAGTAGAAATGCAGAAGTCAAACAATTTTTTGGGGCGGCCTACTCCTTTCAGGATCCAAGGAAGGGTTGGGGGTTAGTTTAACTCTAAATTATCTCTTGTTATGAAACACTTCTTGTCTAGTTAGCAGTTCAAACAAATTCAAATCAAATAAATTTCTTTAAAGAATTCAATGAATCAAAATCTGAATTATTCTTCATGAGGAAATATATACTTAACCCGAAAGTTGGAATGTAATCATGGAGAGCAAGGAACAATGCTTTAATGACTGAAAATATGGCGCTATGAATCTATATGAATAGGAGATTTTGAAACTTTTGCATCAACTTAATATATATACTTTTACTTATCTGTGTATATGTATACATACATACATGCACACACAAGCACACACAAATATGTATAAATTTGTATATGTGTGTATCATACTTTTGTTGAAGCATGTGCTTGAGCGAAGATATATTTATACAGGTGTATACAGGTTACTGATATTCCTGAGAGTGCTTGTGTTCAATTCTTTATATTGATGGGGTTTATGGACGTGTAAGTGAGTATGAATATGTAATTTTGCTTGTTTGTCAATATATACACAACTATTTTTGCATTGTGTTTGTATTTGCGAGTGTGAGTAATTCTTTTTTACTATATATATATATATATATATATATATATATATATATATATATATATATATATATATATATATACATATATATACATATATATATACATATTTTGTGTGTTATATTAGTGCGCATGTTTGTATGTACACATGAAGAATGTCTGTCAGTGAGTACATGAGAATGCTAGCAAGTAAGATTAGAGATCATGCCTACAAGAACCTTGCAGCAATGTAATACAAAAATGAAAATAATTGAAATAGGTTAAACTTTACTCTTGTACCCAACCTGATAAGAGAATAACATTTTTATTGTATGAAATTACATCTTTTTTGGTATTTTACTTATCGTCTTTCTTGTTTTGAACTGATTAGATTTGTAGACACTTAATTGGAAATAAAGTTAAAATGAATAAATCAATAAAAAAAAATAAATAGATAAATAAGCCGAAGTAGTTATCTCCCCTCTCCACCTTTTCAAGGAGATTTCTTTTGGGTTTTTTAATTTGGTATTTCTTTTCTCGTGTTTTTCATTACTAAAATACTGTTTACTTTACTGAATCGTTTCCATAAAAATGATCAGAAGCAAAAGAAAAGAAGAGCTGAGGAGAAGAGAAGATATTTTTAAAAAGGGGAAGAAAATTAGGCAAAGTGAAGAAATAAATGATGCCAAGTTTGATTTGTCACTCAACAGAAAACGTTACGTGACCAATGTCTTTTGGCAGCGTGCTTTTTTGGGGTTGATCAATTAAAGAAATTGGAAAAAAGAAGGTTCAATGAATTAGTAACTCCTCTCTGTAATGATCACTGAAAAGGTCCAAATTTAAAAAAAAAAGAAGCATGAATGCTGCAAGACTCAAACTAAAGAATCAATTTAGCATAAAGTCACATGGCAAATGGAATAGCGGACTGAAAAAGAGGAAATTTTTAAAAAATGGAAAGTTTTCTTGGACATTATAAGGTGTAAATGTTTAAATGTTCGGTCTTCTATCTCATTTGACATGGGATGTGCAAGTAATAGACAAATAGACAGCCAGCCAGACCAATTTCAAAACTGAAGAAACCTATATTAGCATTTTTCTATTTCCAAAAGATAATTAGATACATAGATATTTAATCTTGATATCTATATCAAATCTATAAGTAGAGTTAGAAGAAGACCATCAATAATAGGGTGTAAAAGACTGGCCATTTACTCACCCAAAATTGGCTTTATGCAATCCAATCTAGATTATTTTACTGAACTTTTCACCATAAAAAATACCAAAATTTCAAAAGACATTCTCCATATTCTTTACTGTAAAATCATCATCATTATCAGTCAGAAATAGTCTGTTGTTGGACACAGACCTTTCTAGGATTTGCCACACCTTTCTATTGTGAGCATTGCAGAGCAAATATTCTCTAAACTTGTCCAGTTTGTCCTGCCATCTCATTTTCAACTGGCCTTGGTTCTGCATTTGATTTCTGGGGTCCACTGACGTGATGTTTATCAGTTGTCTGCCATTCTTGCAACATGACTAGCCCATTGCTATGTTAATGGTTTCCATGATGTCTCAGGCTCCTGTTTTTTCCCCAATAATCTGTGCTATCTTGTGGTCTCTGCACATGAGGTAGAGCATGATTCTCTTATGTGCACATTGCATGGTTCTCAGTTTGTAGGTCAGTCTCTTGGTTAGGTTCCATGCTATTCCTTTTAATATATCAAAATTTTGAAAGGGGGAGATATGGTAATATAAACAAGTGAGAAAACACAGGCCTGATTAGTCATTAAATAGAAACCATCTCATGATTTACTTCTTTTGGGAGTGTGCTATGTTAGGTGTGATTAATTAAAAAATTGGAAAAGGGGATGATAAAGGAATGAATTACTTCTCAAACTTTTTATTGGCCAGTGATTACTGAAAAAAATCTGAATTAAAAAAAAACAAGCATGAAAAGGACCAATTTAGTAAAAACTTACATTATAAATTGAATCCCCAGCTAAAAACCTATCCAAGGGAAGAATTTTCCAAAGACAAAAAAAAATTTTCTGTGACATAAAAAGAGCAAATGTTTAGATTTTCAGCCCTTTAGCCTTCATTGATCTGGCCCATATGTGTGATCTTACATAGCCAGCCTCACAGCCAACCAGAACACTTGAAAACTGAAGAAACCTGTGTTGACAATTCTAGGTACAGTTTTGGTGGATGGTTTCTAAAAAAATTACAGATGTATTATACATTACCTTTTTCATTTTTCAACTGATCCACTGAATAAGGAGCAACAGAAAATGCCTGCTTAATATATATATATATATATACATATATATATATATATATATATATATATATATATATATATATATATATATATATATATGAATAGATAGATAGACAGGTGCAAAATGAAAGGAATGAATATTACCTGTTAGTTTATCTCATAACCAATCTGAAGTTGGGTTCATGTCAGTCTTAATTCTGATGACCTACTACAGATGGATTTTGACCGGCTCATGAGCGAATATTGAGATACTATGCTTACTTTTTATGTTTTGAAGATTCTTTGTCTTTTTGATAGATTCAAAATATACCTCAATTGAAATGAATTGCGAAAATCAAGTTCTTTGATTAGCAGTCGGTATCCTTGCTTAAGCATAAATGTTTTTTTAGCATGAATTATAGATTGGTTTGAGGCAAAATATAAGTAGATGTATGCAAACGGGTAATTCCAATATTTCAAACCTTTTATGGCTTCTACCTAGCCCACTGCCTACTCATTAATATGTGATTCAGCCCACAGAGGGAAAAGGGTTGCTAGCCACTGGTCTAAACTGTTCTCCGAGGCTTTGGTACAAACCCGCTCTAAAATCAGACTGTGTATAGATAAGTAGACAAGGAGAAAATAGTATCTGCAGGTCGCCAGTATTCAACAGGTTTATCTCGTGGAACATTCACAGTAATTTTCCATTCTCACTAGGTGCTTCATTACTGTAGCCTCATACCAAACTAAGCCCAATTTAATGAGTATGAAAAATTACTTAACATTCTGGTCACACCAGACCAATCACTATATTGGTGAGTTCAAACCTTAAAGGTTTCCCTCTCTTGTGGCCTTATGCCATGCAGGGAGACAGTGAGGAAAAGAAAGTGATAAAGAGAAAGAAGGAAATGATGGATAAATAAAATCACCATGAAACATAGATAAACAGATATACAAATACTCTCAAGATATGAATATCATAAGTATATGAATATACTGGGATATAGTGATATAATGAATTATCTCCAAGATGGGCCAGACCCTAAGCAAGGAAGAAGGACGATATAAGTATATATTATATTTGTATAATCTGAGGGAGAGAAAGATAAAAGAAGAATTTAATGAATAACAAGCCAGAAAATCGGATCATAGATGAGCTAATTCTTTCCTTGTGTGAAGATCTAGCATAGGGAGTGTTGCCAACTCTATTTTCAAGTTTACATCTAAAATTTATTGAAATATTATTTAATTTGATAACAATATTACTTATTTTATCAAAAACCATCTGAGTACCAATACCTGACATCTAGACGCCACCAAAACATTCAGATTTGGATGAAGCATTTAAATTGGCAACACTGAGCAAGAAAGGCAACTCACATTTTGGTATGTCAGCATGTTAGTCAGTCAATGATGGCAATTGCTGTCAGAGATGCTAGCGGATCTAAAAATGTCTAAAAAAAAAAGTAATTTTATTTCCTGTGAACATAACAGTTGGAAGTCTGCCCAGAAATCTGCGGTTGAAATGATGACTGATTCAAAGTTGCAAAGTGGTTGGTCTGAAGACGAATCCTTGATCTCAAAATCATATCAATAAAAAAATAATTGAGAAGAGCGGAGAGGGTAAATATTTGAGTGCTGCACATCAATTGGGGAAAAAAATTAGTCAATTGAACTTTCCACTTTCTTTCGACTTATTTTCCGATTCTTGAAAAAGAATTCATTTAGTTACATAAACAAAATTGGGCTTAATAGTCAAGCAAAGCTCTATCATCATCATCATCATCATCATCATCATCATCATCATCATCATCATTTTCAATTCCTTAATCATCATCATCATGTACACTATTACCATTATCAATTCCCTCATCATCCTCATCTATACCACAATTGTTTTCTATTCTCATCAGCATTGCCATTATTATCATCATCATCATAATCCATTTCAATTCTCTCCAAATCATCATCATTGATAACATAAGTATTTTCATTTCCCTATCATCACAATCACCATCATCATTATCATCATCGATAATGCAAATAACATTAATTCCCTCATCATCATTATCATCATTATCATCATTGTCATCATTATAATCATCATTGATAGAATGAGCATTTTCAATTCCCCCATCATCATCATCATTGATAACATAAGCATTTTACCCCCATCATCATCATCATCATCATTGTTGTCATCATGATCATTGATAAAATGAGCAATTTCTAATCCTCCATCATCATCATTATTGATAACATAGGCCTTTTTTTATTCTTCCATCATCATCATCATCTCAAAACAGTTTTCCGTCCCTCCATCACTACCATCACCATCCCTTGCATCTTCATAATTCTTCATTATTATTATTTTTTGATCTAGAATAGCCTAGGAATTATTTTCCCCTTTATCCAACTTCTGACAGTGCTTTCTCAATTTCTATTACTTTAAATCAGCTTTTAGAAAGAGTTAAACAAAACTCTCAAAATCAGAAAAGGTATCTTCAGTTTTCAAGTTGGTCTGCATGGCTGAGAATTTATAGAACATACAGGCCACACTAATGAAGCTAGGGGGGCTGAAAATCTAAATATTTACTCCGTATCACATCTTGAAAAAACGTTTTTCTTTCTTTTTTCAAAAATTCCTACCAAAAATTGGTTTTTAGTGAGGGGGTGTTCAATTCATGATGCATATTTATGCTAAACTTGTTCCTTAGTTCATGTAGGGCAGTTCCAATGCTTGTGTTTTGAAAATTCAGTCTTTTATTGTGATCACTTTTCAAAAAAAAGCAAGAAAAATTACACATCCATTGATCCCCACTTTTTAAAATTTTTAATTGATAACCTCCAACGTGGTATGCTGTCAAAAGATGTCAATCACGTGACGGTTTCTTTTGAGTGACTAACCAGAATTATCATCTACTTTATTTCATTTCTATTTCTTTCTTTGATTTTTACTTATTGCCTAATTTTTGCACTTCTTTAAAAAAAACTCTTTTCCTAAAAGTCAACCTAATCATTCCAGAACTTTCTACATTTTCCTCTTGTGCTTATAGACAAGCTTAGATGAGTGCAAACACACTTGCACACACATGTGAATGCATCCTCATGCATACATATAAATATATGTATATATATATATATATATATATATATATATATATATATATATATATGTACATATATATATATATATTTATGTGCATCATAATGCTCTCACCTCTTAACACTCTGGCTGCCTGTTTCATAATCTTTCTCATTCCATTTCAAACCCACTTTGCAGTCTTTTTTCCTAATAACCCTGTCAATATCATATATATTTTCAAAATATTTTTGCTCTCTCCTACCATCTTGCTATCAAGATTCTCACAGATCTGAAGTAGCTAAACAGTAATTAACAGTCATTTGGTAACATCGACTCCTGGCAATAGTGTTGGGATTGTAATTTTCAAGCGTGTTCATTTTAGTATTGATCTCTCCAATATACCTTTTTGAAATTCATATATATATATATATACATATACATATAAGTGTGTGTGTGTGTGTGTGTGTGTATTCATTTATATTCACATATTTATACATACATTAGAGAAACAGAATCACATCAGCCTTCTGAAGACATGTCTGAAACCGGTTAAGGCTTATTAAAAATTATTATACCTTAAAACCATAGCTGTAAAGTTTTGCTCCCGTTTTTTTTCACTTCTTCCATAAATTTATTCAACCCTTATTGCAGAACTTATCTACCTATTTTCCTATATATTTATCAATATATTTATAAATAGGTGTATTTATATATTCATGAATCGGAGAACATAGATAATTCAGTTCTCTTTGGTGACTCTGAGTTTCATGCTAGAGGTGCAATTATAAGGTCTAATCATTGCACCACTGGCATGAAACTTAGTTACCACTAAGAACTGAATTTTCTATTTACATATGCTCTATTCCCAACATCGAGCATTCTTCACGCATAGATGATTCAACCCTCAAAAAAAATATAGCTATATATTCATACATATATCTATGTATATATCTATGTATATATCTATGTATATATATATATATATATATATATATATATATATATATATATATATATATATATATATATATATATATATATGTATGTATATGTGTGTATACGTCTGTGTATAATCAAGAGAATATTTATGGGCATATGTGTGAGCATATAAACATGATATCCTTGTGTGTCTGTCTGTCAAGCATATATCAAGGTATACACATACACATAAATTGAAAAGTAATATAAATACATATATATCCATTATCTAGTAGATATATCATCATCAGCGGCAACAGCAGAAGCTTTCGTTATAAATCCACTGCATGACAATGGCCTTTCCCATCTCCTTCCATGACGAGCATGATTGTGTTAACTTCTGCCATGTCTTACCAGTAAACTTTTCTATCTTATCTCTCCATCTTGTGTCTGGGCTTTTCCTCCCATGGGCACCAGTAGTGTGTGTGTATATATATATATATATATATATATATATATATATATATATATATTGAGAGAAAGAGAGAGACAGTTATATCGGTATATTTTTCCCGTAAATATTTATGCACATGACATTACATGCACAATTTATGCGATCATACATATCTCACTCCCCCCGGGCCCCAAATCTCTAGCTATGCCACTGGATACTTTCTTATTACTCCACAAGCAGCTATCTAGATTTTAAGAGTTTCCATAACCTTTGGTATTTTTTGGCACTGAATTTTCATCCTGGCACCATTCCCCATTATTCTCTCAAAGTCTTTTTAGAAAGAATAAACTGAATGGAAGTCCTGAAGTTCTGGTCCTTTATTTGTCTTTCAGAGCTTGTCATAATCATTTTAAACTTGTTTGAAAATTTGGAGGTACACGAAACTAATGATGCTGATACAAGTGGAGAGTGAATTGTTTTTCTAGTTAAATACAAATGATTCTTGGATATCTATTAAAGTAATCAGAATACCAACTTAACCAGCTGTTAATTATTGAAATATCAACTTAGCCAGCTATTTTGTCTATTCATATCTATCTATCTATCTATCTATCTATCTATCTATCTATCTATCTATCTATCTATAACTTTAGAAATAGAAATATCCATCAATCATGCAATCCTGGATGGCTTTGTATAAGATCCACATACAACATGATCCTGTATCAATATGCCAATTTTATACATTAAAGTATCTTCTCTTTATCACATTTAGCTCAAATCTATCTCCTTCTGTTCATATTCATCACAGTATATTTCTATCTCAGTCTGTTCATATTTCACTGTACCTCTCTATCTATCTCAACCAGTTCCTATCTATCTACTTATCTATCTATCTATCTATCTATCTATCCATCTATCTATCTATCTATCTATATCTATCTATTTATATCTATCTATATCAATCGATCAATCTATCGATCTATCTGTCTACCTCAGTTTCTTCCTATCTCTCTATCTATATATCTGTTTTTGCCTGTCCATTATTTATCTCAGTCTATTCCTCTTCATCTGTTAATATTAATCACAGCATATTTCTCTCTGTCCATGTAATTCCACTGTTCCTATCTATCTATGTATCTCTCTACCTCTCAGCTCATTTCTGTTTGTCTAGCTATTTAAGTCTGTCTCTATCTATCCATGTTTTTTCCTCTGTCCATTATATATCTCAGTCTATTCCTGTCGCTCTGTTCATACATGTCTATCTTCTCTTTTTCCCATCTATTAATCTTCCTTTAAAATATCATAATTGAATAAATTGAGAAAAGAGCAAAATGATCGAACAATACATTACCTGTTATCTACTTTCTCAAATCAATTGAACAAGAACAACAATAAAAAACTGTAGAAACCAGGAAATCTTCAGAAATTCTATTCCAACTTAGCACCATTATTAAATTATCGCAATCTGCCGCTGTTGCAAAAATGCTTTCTAATAGAACTTTAATATACTTTTGTATTGTTGTTAAAAGCCATTTTTTTTTATTCAATCCTTTCAAGAGCAGAGGATCATGAGGAAAGACTCTACAGAAAATTATAATATTTGTCTGTATTTATATTATGTGTTTAAGGACAAATGTTTAATCACATGCTTTAATATAAATGCATTTTTGTACGTGGGTGTCTGTTGACGTTTAAATAGCTTAAACATGGGAGTAAGTTCCTCTGAGATAAAAGATGTGTTCATATGTTGTGGTGGATTGAAAGAAATTAATATTCTATGCTAAGGATAAGGTTCCTAAGGATGGAAATATATATGTAGAGTGAAAATAATATATTTTTGTGTGTGTGTATGACTTGAGTATTTTGAAGCTTGAGAGTCATTTTCATTATCAGCCCTTTATCGTCTGTCGCTGGACAAAGACCTTCTCTGAAATTCGCCAGATCTCTCTATCATGGGTGTCATGTAGTCAATACTTTCTGAACTTGCCTAGTTTGTCTTTCCATCTTGTATTTTGTTGGCCTCGGTTTCAGGTGTGATCTCTGGGGATTCATGTTGTGAGTCCTGATGTCCATAAGATGCTTGCCATTCTTGCTGCGTGATCAGCCCATTGCCATTTGAGTTTTCTACTGGATTCTATGATGTCTTGGACTCTTGATTTTTCTCTTATATATTGAGCTGCTTTGTGGTCTCTCCATGTGATGTTGAGTATGATTCTTTCTAGTGCGTATTGCATGGTTTTCATTTGCAAGTGTGTCTCTTGGTTAGGTTCCATATTTCAGCTCCATAGGTGACTATCAGGAGGATACATGGGTTGTTTACTTTTTTTTAGGATCAATGAGATTTTCTTGTTCTTGAAGCTTGTGAGTATATGGGTGTAACCTCATAACAAAGCATGGTGATTATATATATATATATATATATATATATATATATATATATATATATATATATATATATATATAATTTCTGAATTACATGTATATATTTCTGAACTTGTCAAGTTCTTCTCACCATTTTATATTTTGCTGGCCATAGTTCTGCATATAGGATCCACATTGCAGGTCGTGATGTCCAGCGGTTGTCTGACCATGAATTGAAATAGCCAAATGTATGACACAAACATAGCCAGCCAGCCAGCCAGCCAGCCAGCCAGCCAGCCAGATTTACTTGAAAACTGAAGGAACCTACGCAGGCACTTTATTGATACTTTCAAATTATAGCATAAAAAGAAGGAGCACAAATCAGAACCTCTCCTTGGAAGGTTAGAAATGTCTTTTTCATTGTAGTTTTTTAATTAGTCTGAAAACTAAATGCCGAAAATTAGGGCCAACCAGAATATTTCCTTTGTTGAAGGAGTCCTTGATTTTTAAAAATTTTGAAACCACTGATCTAGATAGCAATGACTTTTTGATAACATTATCCTTTAAAATAAATGGTTTGCTCTGTGCATGATAGTCAGGATTTTTCTAAATTCCAAAGGGAGAACATGTTTCATTTTTTTGTAGAAGATAGACAGGTAGCCTTGTACCAGACTAAGATAAGTATTGTAAATAACTACACAAAGTTCTAGAACAGGAGAAGCTAATAAAAGTTTTAAGAATTGCAATAAAATTGCATAACCAACAATTGTCTGCAATTCAAATTTACAAAAAGAATTCTTTAGTTAAGTCACCATGAAACCACTACCATTATTTCAAAACATTTTGAATATTGATTATAGAAATTTATTTTACCCTATAATTGAAAATTCACTCAAGAGCTCAAGTAGTTTCTGGTTATCATTAAATGCTTTTTAGGTATAGAAATAAATTACTCAATAAACATAAGGGAACTGATGATTACTGTCTTTAGGATTGATTTTTCATTTTCTGTTATTGGATATATCTTTGATAACCCAAGCTTTGGAACATAATCTGACATTGTTTCAAAGATGGTAATTTCATTTTGAATAAGTTTTAATTTATTTTTTCAATTCTATTTCAGTTTTTAATTACTTTTACTTACTCGACAGTGGGATAACATTGAATAAGCTTGTTTACTCTATAACTGTCACATGACTGAGGGTAAATCATTCTTCATGCTGAGTTTTTTGGCAAAACATCACATCACTAAGGTATATCAACACCCCTTAATCTAAATTATCACCCCTGCAACAGCTGGCTTTTCTAACTGTGGTCAAAATTAAGGAAAATCTGTGAAGGCAGCTGCTGGTGTTCCTAAAAGAGGACTTTGCAGACTGGAAAATGGGGAGGGATGTTGGGATAAATGTCTGTGGTCCCAAGAAGAGAACTTTAATGAGGTTTAAGGTGCCATCCCCTTTGGTAGACTATTTAGTTGTTAATATTAAATGGTTTGATGCTTTCTGAACAGACCTTGTATTTGTATACATATACAAGCACAAGTATATATATGTATTTTTATTGTGGATGTATAGTGATCTGACAGAATGCTGATAAAAGTTACAATAGGAAAGTGAAGAGAAAAAAACTTAAAAGGAAGATAATTATAAAATGAGACTTTTTAAGATGTAACACCTGCTTCCTCTCAATTTTTTCTCTTTACTTTCCAATTCTCACTTTCATCACCACTATATATATATATATATATATATATATATACATACAAATATATATATATATATACATACAAATATATATATATCAGTAAATGGTCAATGTATTTCAAACAGAATGGGATAATTCAACAGTCAATTTATCATAAACTAATTGTTAAGTACTGCTTCTACTTGGTAGCAAATGGGTGGCCTTAAATTGAGTTAATAAATGAAGAATTCAGAATCATGCAGGGATAGAACCCACATTTACCTGAGAAGTAGTCTTACTGACTGAGATGGCCAAGTAGTAATTTGAAATGCACTTATATTACTCATTTCTTTATTTGATGGTCTTTTGCACAATTATGTTGTTCCCTATGCCGACTCTATGGAATATCTGTAAATGGACAATTTTTCATCTGACAGAATGTGATAACTATGAAGACAATGATTAGGAACTAATTTGCTGGGCACCGATTTTACTCAGCAGCAAATAAGCAGTGATAGATCATGTAAATAAATGAAGAAATGAGTTTCATCCAGGGATCAAACCTGCAGCCACCTTGGAAACAGCCTAATATATATATATTAATCTATAGTGTCAAAAATTTTACTGCTTAAAACTCTATAAATGTTAGAAGATCTTTCAAAATTCATTTCATTTCTGTCAATTATTTCTAAATATCTGTTAATGCAATTCATATAAGCTATATATATTTATACTTTCATTAAAAACAATAGATACACCATAATTCATCTGAATAGTTTGGTGGTCTATTCTTAAACGTGAAGCTTTCATGCCAGAGAGATGTTACTTTTGTCAGCAAATCATTTCAAATATATAGTCATGTATACATGAATGTATATTTATGTATAGAGAATTTTTAAAATAATCATTTGTAATGCATTACCATAATATTGGAAAGTGTAGTCTTATCATATTGAAGTACAAATATATCTTAGGTGCAATATTAAATGCTTCCTCAAGTAGAGACAATTATTTCAGGAAAAAAAAATACTATCACTCTAAAAACAGAATACAATAAATGTTCATTATAAGATACTAATATACACATGGGTACATCCTTTCTTACATTTTTACTCAATCATATATATTGGCTTACATATGTTCATACAACCAAAATTGAGTTCTTGAAGCTTAAAAAAGCCAAAACCAACTCAACTGAAAAAATCAATTGTTAAAGACAATATGAAATGATATAAATAGACCAAAAAATACCTATAAACATACACATGCAATTGCCGAGATAGTTCTACACAAAAACAAATTTCCAATTACAAACACTCACATGCACGCTCCGTATGCATTGAGTTACACCAAAAAGCCCAATTTTTGTGTCACCACGATCTAAACCCTAACCCCAAAACCACATGCCAATCATCTGTCACAGCTTTTAGTAATCAAAGAATTCAGAACGTTTCAGGTTTCTTTGCAAGCTTTTTCCAAGTTATAATTAGGAGCTCATTAACAATGCAGGATATGTCACTTTTGGCCTACTTTGGTAGTGCCGTTTGCCTTGTGACACGTGTGAATTCTTTGCAGAGCGCCATTGACCTGTCCCTCTGCACAGTTGCTGCGTCCAGACAAAAGATGTCGGCCAATAAGCATTGCAGGCAATATGAGATGTATGCTCTTTTTCAAATTTAGCGATACACAAATAGGAACTGAATAACGAGAAATATTTGGGAAAAACCAACGAGAGACGATGAAACATTGTACCAAAGAGATCTATGATGGCCAACAGCAGAGGATATTTTTCACAAAAGAAGAGCTAAGAATTTACTAATTGTAATTTCTCTTCTTTTTCTAGTGCCTACTTTTTATTTATTTCTATTTGTTTTTATTCCATTTTTCATTTTTCTCTTTTCTCCCCATCTCTTTGGATTGTTTTCACTTTCTTTCCTTCACTTTTTGTCCTCTCTCTTCTTTTTCATCCTCTTTTTCGTCTATTAATTATTCCTTTCCTTCTTTACCTCGAACCTTCTCTTTTGCTTTTTGCTCTTCCATTTCATCTTCTGATTTTATCATTTTCTTTCCTTAATGAATTCTTTCCTCTTATTTATCTAACACATTCTCATGCACTTTCTCTCATTTACATTTTTCTTTCCTTTTCCTCTTTTCCTCCACCATTTTTTCTGATAATTTCTCTTTGATTTAACTTATTTGCTAATTGATTTCTTTCATTATAAATCAAAACCTTTTTTTAAAGATATTTTCTCTCATTCTTTCTTTCTTTCTTTCTTTCTTTCTTTCTTTCTTTCTTTTTTAAGCCTTTGTTGCTTTCTCTTCCTTTCTTGAAATCCTAATTTCTTCCTTTCTTTTTCAGGTCTTTCTCTCTTCAGGTCCTCCTTTCTTCCTTTTCTTTTCCTTTCTCTCTTCCTTTAGGTCTTTCCTTCTTTCTCTTTCTTGTTCCAAGTCCCTCTTCCAGTTTTGGAATCTGTCTTCCTTTCTTCAGATCTTGCTTCTCTTTTCTTTCAGAATTTCATTTACTTAATTTACAGTATTTTCTTTCTTTCTTTCTTCCTCTCTCTCTTTCTTTCTTTCTTTCTTTCTTCTCTAGCTTACAGGGCCATATATAAATTTATGTTTTTTTTTAAAGGAATTTTGTTTCTCTGAGGATACAGCTTGAAGGTTGGCATTCTTTCTTTCTATTTCTTTCAGAAATAGCTGTCCTATAATTTAATTGCAAAAGCGAAAGGGTCGGGGAACTAATCCACTTCTTACTTTGCTTGTCGACGGGATCTGAGTGATGCAGAAGGAACAGGACGCCAAGGGGGTGAGGTGCACCCCCCTGCCATTCCTTGTGGAGATCTCTGCCATTTTCTAACATCGTCATCAAATCGAAAATATTGGAAAAGCACTTTTCCTTCCTTTCCAAGCAATGAAAAATAGAATTAGGAGTAAAAAGGGCCATTCTAGAATATATACATATGTACAATGTACATATATATGTGTGCATATATAAGAGTGTATGTGCATCTTCAAGAATGACATGATATAAAATTAGAAATACTGCAGTAAGTTTAAGTTATCAGAGTTTCTCTGTAAGTATACATGTGCATATATATATATATATATATACACACATGTATATATATAAATGTGTATGTATATACATATATATATATGTGTATATATATGCATGTATATATATATATATATATATATGTATGTATATGTATATATGAATATATATATATATCATATACACATACATATACATATACATATATATATACATATATATATATATATATATATATATATATATATATATATATATATATATATATATATATATATATATATATATATATATATATGTATATATGGCTATTGGAAGCTTGTATCTGTATCAAAATACTTATACATAGAAACACAATTATAAATCTAAGTAGATATATCATGATTTTCATATATGCAGATACTATTTGTGTGTACATGTGTACTTTGAATTATATAGGACTACAGAAGTTGATCATACTATTGTGATGTAGTACAAGCTTACATACATAAACGAATACCTATACATTGTACACTGGAACAAGAACACAGAAAATTACTGAAGGAATCTCTCATTCATAAGTACACACTCATACATGTATACTTAATCATGGATATATAAGAATGTTGCAAACACATAAAAGGGCATGAAATTTTATTCTATGTATGTTTATATAAAGAAACCCATTTCAATACGAAAGGGAAATTAGAATGTATAGCCATAAAAAATGTTTGTGAAATTCATTGTTATTGCCTTGTTTTAGGAGTCACCTTTATATTTCAATAAGAAATAAATTCTCTGCACTCTTAATTTAGTCACGCTGTCTCTTTTTACTTGTTTTAATAATTTGTATTATTTCTGAAGACTATATTGTAAGTGGTACTTTGTAGATAGATAGCTTAAGAGATTTAAGTGGACCTACAAACATGTATGTAAAGGAGTTGAAACCTGGAGATGGATTGAG
This sequence comes from Thysanoteuthis rhombus, assembly GCA_963457665.1. Lineage (NCBI taxonomy): Eukaryota > Metazoa > Mollusca > Cephalopoda > Oegopsida > Thysanoteuthidae > Thysanoteuthis > Thysanoteuthis major. The sequence goes on along the minus strand of OY735210.1, from coordinate 19,000,936 downwards.
AGAAGGAAATGAAAAGCAAATATATGTATGTATATCAATAAGACTGCTGCCCTATGATAAAAAAAAGCATTTGTTTTGTTTTACATAACAGATATTTATTGAAATTCAGTTAACAGCTATGTGTCAGGCGACAGACTTAATGATCTGCCCTCATATATATATATATATATATATATATATGTATATACATGTATATATATATATATATATATATGTATATATGTATGTGTGTGTGCATGCGTGATATATATATACGTATACATATATACATATACATATATACATAATATATATATATATATATATATATATATATATATATATGTATACATATACATATATATAGGGTGGTATGAAATGAATTGAACAGTTTTTTTTGGTAATCTTACAACAAAATGTTATGAATGAACTATCTGAAGTGCGAATGAAAACTTTATTCTTGGAAATTTTAACATCATTTGTAAACCAACCCCTTTTTACTTGCAAACATGCTCTTGTCAAA